>PVKU01001142.1:0-338666 GCA_004027475.1 Anoura caudifer
TTTTGGAGATTAAACCCTTGTCTGAGGTATCATTGGCAAATATGTTTTCCCATACAGTTGGTTCTCTTTTTATTTTAATACTGTTTTCTTTAGCCATGCAGAAGCTTTTTATTTTGATGAGATCCCATTTGTTTATTCTTTCCTTTATGTCCCTTGCTTTAGGGGACATATCAGTAAAAATGTTGCTGTGTGAAATATCAGAGATTTTCCTGCCTAGGTTCTCCTCTAGGACTTTAATGGTGTCATGGCATATATTTAAATATTTTATCCACCTTGAATTTATTTTTGTGTATAGTGTAAGTTGGTGCTCGAGTTTCAGTTTTTTTGCATGTAGCCGTCCAGTTCTCCCAACACCACTTGTTGAAGAGGCTACTTTTACTCCATTTTATGTTGCTGCCTCTTTTGTCAAATATTAATTGAATGTAGAGAAATGGGTTCATTTCTGGGCTCTCTGTTCTATTCCACTGGTCCATGTGCCTGTTTTTGTGCCAGTACCAGGCTATTTTGATTACAGTGGCCTTGTAATACAGTTTGATGTCAGGTATTGTGATCCCTCCTACTTTGCTCTTCTTTCTCAAAATTGCTGCAGCTAATTGAGGTTGTTTATGGTTCCATATAAATGTTTTAAGTGTTTGTTCTATGTCTGTAAAATATGCCACTGGTACTTTAATAGGTATTGCATTGAATCTGTAAATTGCTTTGGGTAGTATAGACATTTTGATGATGTTGATTCTTCCAACCCATGAATACGGCATATGTTTCCATTTGTTTGTGTCTCCCTTAATTTCTTTCTTCAGTGTTGTGTAGTTTTCTGCATACTGGTCTTTTACCTCCTTGGTTAGGTTTATTCCTAGGTATTTTATTTTTCTTTTTGCTATATCAAATGGGATTTTTTTTCTTGACTTCTGCTTCTGCTCTTTCATTGTTGGTATACAAAAATGCCTTTGATTTCTGGATATTGACTTTGTATCTGGCTGTTTGGCCAAATTCATTTATTAGGTCGAGCAGCTTTTTGGCCAAGTCTATAGGATTTTCTATGTACACTATCATGTCATCTGCAAACAATGATAGTTTTGTTTCCTCCTTTCCAATTTGGATACCTTTTATTTCCTTTTCTTGTCTAATCACTGTGGCTAATACTTCCAATACTATATTGAATAGAAGTGGTGAAAGTGGACAACCTTGTCTTGTTCCTGATCTTAGTGGAAAAGATTTTAATTTTTGCCCATTGAGTATGATGTTGGCTGTAGGTCTCTCATATATGGTCTTTATTATGTTGAGGAATGCTCCCTCAATTCCCACTTTGCTAAGTGTTTTTATCATAAATGGGTGATGTGCCTTATCAAATGCTTTTTCTGCATCCATTGATATGATCATATGATTTTTGTCTTTGCTTTTATGTGTTGTATTACATTTACTGATTTGCAAATGTTGAACCATCCTTGCATCCCTGGGATGAATCCCACTTGGTCATGGTGTATGATCTTTTTAATCTATTGCTGCATGCGATTTACCAATATTTTGTTGTGGATTTTAGCATCTATGTTCATCAGCGATATGGGCCTGAAGTTTTCTTTCCTTGTTATGTCTTTATCTGGTTTGGGGATTAGAATGATGCTGGCTTCATAAAAAGAGTTTGGGAATCTTCCATCATTTTGGATTTTTTTGAAAAGTTTGTGAAGGATAGGGGCTAGCTCTTCCTTAAACACTTTGTAAAATTCTCCTGTGAAACCATCTGGTCCAGGGCTTTTGTGTGTTGGGAGTTTTTTGATTACTGCTTAAATTTCATCTGCCGTTATTGGTCTGTTCAGGTTTTCTACTTCTTCATTGAGTTTTGGGAGATTATATTTATCTAGAAACTTGTCCATTTCACCTAGGTTTTCACATTTCTTATACAGCTCTTCATAGTAATTTCTTACAATCCTTTGTATTTCTTATTTCTGTGGTATCAGTTGTAATCTCTCCTCTTTCATTTCTGATTGTGTTTATTTAGGTCCTCTCTCTTTTTTTCTTGATGAGCCTCCTTAAAGGCTTGTCAATTTTGTTTATCTTTTCAAAGAACCAGCTCCTGGATTCATTGATCCTTAGAATTGTGCTTTTAGTCTCTGTGTCATTTAATTCTTCTCTGATCTTCATTATTTCCTTCCTTCTACTTGCTCTGGGCTGTCTTTGTTGTTGTTCCTCAAGTTCTTGTAGGCGTAGAGTTAAGTTGTTTGTTTGAGATGTTTCTATCTTTTTTAGGTAGGCCTGTATTGCTATGAACTTCCCTCTGAGGACTTGCCTTCACTGTGTCCCATAAGTTTTGGGTCGTTATGAGTTCATTTTCATTTGTTTCCGGAAACTATTTGATTTCCTCCCTAATTTCATTCTTGACCCATTCATTGTTTAATAGCATGGTATTCAATCTCCATGATTATGAGTATTTTGGGTTTTTCCCTTTGGGGTTGGTTTCTAGTTTCAGTCCCTTGTGGTTGGAGAAAATGCTTGGTATGATTTCAATTTTCTTGAATTTGTTGAGGCTAGTTTTGTGTCCTGTCATGTGGTCTATCTTTGAGAATGTTCCATGTGCATTTGAAAAGAATGTGTATTTAGTTTCTTTGGGATGAAGGGCTCTCACTATATATATCAGTTAAGTTCATTTCATCTAGAGCGTTGTTCAATGCCACAATATCTTTGTTGATATTTTGTTTGGAAGATCTGTCCATTTTTGACAGTGGGATGTTAAAATCCCCTACTATAATTATGTTGCTGTCAATATCTTTCCTGAAGTCCTCAAAGATTTTCTTGATGTATTTAGGTGCTCCTATGTTGGGTGCATATATATTTATGTCTTTTTGGTGGATTCTTCCCTTGAGTGTTATGAAGTGACCTTCTGGGTCTCTCTTTATGGCTCTTCTTTTGAAGTCTATTTTGTCTGATATGAGTATTGCTACCCTGGCTTTTTTTTCCTGTCCATTTGCTTGGAAAATTTGTTTCCAGCCCTTCACTTTGAGTCTGTGTAGGTCTTTTGTCCTGAGGTGGGTCTCTTGTAGGCAGCATATGTGTGGGTCATGCTTTCTTATCCATTCAGCTATTCTATGTCTTTTGATGTGAACATTTAATCCATTTACATTTAAGGTTATTATTGATAGGTACTTACTCATTGCCATTTTCATACCTATGTTCTTCTCTCTCTCTCTCTCTCTCTCTCTTTTTCTTCCTTTCCTTAAAGCAATCTTTAGCATCTCTTGCAGAACTGGTTTGGCAGAGGTGTATTCTTTTAGACTTCTTTTGTCCAGTAAACTCCTTATTTGGCCTCTATCTTGATTGAAAGCCTTGCTGGGTAAAGTAGTCTTGGTTGCAGGCCTTTGGTTCTCATTACTTGGAATATGTCTTGCCATTCTCTTCTGGCTTGGAGTGTTTCCATTGAGAAGTCAGCTGCTAACCTTAAAGGGGCTCCCTTGTATGCTACTTCCTTTTTCTCCCTTGCTGCCTTTAAGAGTCTGTCTTTGTTTTGGAATTTTGCCATTTAAATTATGATGTGTCTTGAAGTGGGTCTCTTTGGGTTGCCCTTGATTGAGACTCTCTGTGTTTCCTGGATTTGTGTGACTTTTTCTTTCATCAAATTAGGAAGTTTTCCATCATTACTTTTTGAAATAGGTTTTCTATCCTTTGCTCTATTTCTTCTCCCTCTGGTATCCCTATTATATGGATATTATTATGTTTCATATTGTCTTGCATTTCTCTTAATCCCTCTTCATTCTTTCTGAGCTTCTTTTCCTTTTCTTGCTCTTTCTGGATGTTTTTTCTTCTTATTCCTCCAACTCACTGATTCAGTCTTCTGCTTCATCGATTCTGTTTTTCACTCATTCCACTGTGTTCTTCAGTTCAGAAATTGTTTTCTTCATTTCCTCTTAGCCCTTGTTGATAGTTTCTATTTCCTTTTTCATGTTGATATAGTTTGCAGTGAGTTCATCATAGCTTCCCTGTAGTTTCTGGTAGCTCATTGAGAGCTCATGGAGCTTCCTGACAACCATTGTTTTGAACTCAAAATCTGATAGTTGAGTTGCCTCTATTTCATTTAGCATTCTTTCTGGGGCTTCCTCCTTTTCCTTTCATTTGGGGATTGTTTCTTTAACTTCCCATTGTTTGTGAGGCTCTTCTTGTTAGTCTCAGCTTCTTAAATTGATCTGTTCTGGCTCCCTGGGTTTATGGTGTGAACTTCTATGGTAGAATACCTGTGAGATTCAGTGGTGCTGTCTCCTTTGGGTATCCTGGTGTTCACAGCTTCCACTGTCTCAGCTGTTGAAATGCCCCCTCTTTGGGACCAACTCTGTTTTTTCTTTTTTTTTCCACAGTTCCAGGGTGTTATGTTTTGTTTTGTTTTGTTTTTGTGTCACTTGTGGGTATTTAAAAAAAAAAGAAAAGAGGAAGAAAAAAAGGAAAGAAAAAAATGAAAAGAGAAGAAAGAAAAGAAGAAAGAAAAAGAAAAGAAAAAAGAGGAAGGAAGAAGAGACAAGATTGTAAAGAAAGGAAGAAGGAATAAAACAAGAAAGAAGTAATGAGAAGCAAAAGGAGTTGAGGGGTAAAAAAAGATAAAAATAATGAAAAAATTTTAAGAAAAACCACAAAAAATTTCACCAGCTCTTGCTGTTATCAATCTTGCCAAGCCAGTTTTTCTGGTCTTGCTGGCTGCAATAGCTGAGGGGTGCCAGTATCGCTTTTCTCCCTGTTCAGCACTCGGTTATCTTTGGGCTACAGTCCTCAAAGCTAGCTCGGGGCTTCTCCGCACAGGGCCTCAGGCATATTTTATGAGGCCATGTACACCTACTGTGGTCGCGCACAGGTGCCTATGATCTCCCAGCATTCCATGCAGGGCACCAACTGTTTCATGGGTTCCGATTGATCGCCACGCTGTTGCTCGATGCCTCCTGGGCACCGAGCGACCACAGCGCAGGTCCCATGGTGGCGCGCTGGTGCGCAGTTACGAGCTCCGATGCGCAGTCCTCCCGGAGCTATGAGACCTTAACTCCTCTCTGTGAGATTTCAAGCAACCAGGTTTATCCTGGTGTTGCTGAAACCTTGTTTGGCTGGGCAGGGAGCAGTTGACCCAGCTCCCTCCCTAGAGTCTTGTAGCAAGCACTGGCCCTGGACCTCAGCCCCCACCCTTGTCTCCACGCTGCTGGAGTACTCTCCTTAACATCTGGTTTTTCAATGTCTGCTGCAACTTTCGATCTCCTGTTTTCAAATATACTGTGCTTCTGATGTCTGTTTGCTCTGTTCTGCCGTAAATTGCCAGGTTTTTCTCCCATGTGTAGGGGGTAGTGGAATGTGCTTCCTCCTACCACCCTGCCATCTTCTTTTGCTGCAACTGCCTTTTAGTTCAGAACATTCAGAAGGTCACTCCCAAACTCTGATCATCTATACTCTTGGCATCAGTTTCCTGTTCCAGCCTCTTCGTGGTGAGGGCGAGGGGGTCCTGCTGCTGAAGGTTCTGCCCTTCGCTGCCAAGCCAAAGCTGCTGGGACTGGGAGGAAGAGCAGGAACTGGGTGAAGGAAGATGAAAACGGATGGGAGACACAGCAGCAGTCGGCATTCTTATTTTTTTATTCCTTTCTAACTTTCAGAAATTTTCTACACATATTTAAATACATATTTTTATTGACATAAAATAGAAAATGTTGAGTACCTTTAGTAATTTATTAGAATCAGGACACAATTTTTTTAAATTAGCAGTTGAGGCTAAGCTAGACTAACAACTAGAAATGCATGTTGAAATAGAATAATGCTTAATCTACTCATTACTATCATGTCAAGTTTACATTAAAATACATAATTAGTTCATAATCTGCCTTCTATGAACCCATAAAACAGTTATACAGAAGATGTAGAAGTTGATATGTATTTCAAGATTGTGCTTTCAGGAGATTCTATGTGGACACTGTAGGCATCAATTCAATATGTTTAAAAATTAATGTATAATACTGGTTTCCACATTTGATTCACTCCACTTCTTTATGTAAATTAACACTCATCTGTGTAAAGTTATAAGAATCAGAAGTAACAGTCCTAAGCACCTGTCACAGAGCAAAGAACTTTTAAACCAATTCAAATACTTTTTGAAATAACTACCATACTTATCAGCCTAACATAAATATGTAGGGGTTCTTGGTAAATTGTTTTTCTATTTCCAAATATTTGCTTTTCAGTTTCTGTATATTGTCATTGTTTACAGACTCTTACCTTCACTTTGTAGCCACTAAAAGGAAAATAAAAGCTAATGTCCTGTGGTAAAGTGGACATTTGCAGCATTTACCTTTCTTAGGTCTATTTAAACATTTCTCTAGAGTTGAGATGTGGACATTCAAATGAAATCTGCCCACTTAGTTATTTACCGCATCAAATGTTCAAGTCAATCACTCTTCCAATTTACGTTGAGTCAGATGCAAGTGGTCTAGCTGAGGAAGGGCAGCAAATAGATGGATTTAGTTTCTGGCATCACCTGGGCTGTCATTGCAGATGAAAATAGTGGGAAGTAGACAGTATTAAGATTCTTTGTATTAATCAAAAAGCAGGGTCTGTCCAAAGTATGACTGTGCCTTTGCTCCTAATTTTTTTAAATGAAACTCTCATGTTCTCTGTTCTTCTGGGACAAAAAAAGAAAATTAAACATAATAATTGTTATATAAAAAATGATAGATATGAGGTTTGTGGGCTAAAGCTACCTCCGTTACTGGACAGAAGTGGACCTGGATCGGGTCTCCCTCAGGCCAGTCTGTAATGTGTGGGTTCTTAACTTCATGTAGAAAAGATTTCCCAACACAAGTACAGGTGATTTTAAGAGTATTTTTTATTAAGGCTGAGGACAGTGAAACAAAGGAAGAAGCACTTAGGGTAGAAGAAGTAATAGGAGAAAACCTAGGTGGTGATCTGTTTTGGTTCCTTAGAAACAATGTGGGAAAGAAGTGAGCCAAGGCGAAGCTGCTGTGAGCTCATTTGGAAGTAAAGGTCGCAGAGACAGAAGTGAGCCAAGGTAGGGCTACTTTTAACTCACGAGGAAGTCAGAACGAAGGGAGGAGGTCCTGGAGACAGGGTCAGGCGTAAGTCTGGTTGAGCTGCTGCTGCCCACTGCTCCCCTGGCTGCAAGTCTCCTTGAAACTCTTAAGCAGCGGTGTTCAACCTGCGACCTGCAGGCTGCAGGCAGCCCAGGATGGCTGTGAACACAGCGCAACACAAAATCATAAATTTACTTAAAACTTAATGAGATCTTGTTTGTGATTACATGTCACAATGTATTTAATGTGTGACCCAGGACAATTCTTTTTCTTCTAGGGGGGCCCAGAGACGCCAAATGGTTGGACACCCTGCTAGAGTTTAGGATGAAGTATAAAGGGTCCTGCCCAGGAAGGGGCATGAGCATACTCTAGAGCGAGCCCACACTGAGTCTTTATACTGAGGGCTTTTTATCTTTTGTTTTTTCCCTGTGGGGGAGAATCTTAGCAGAGGGTTTCAGCAGAATATCCATCAGCTTTCCAGGGGCATTTTTAATATGCTGATGTGTCAAAAGTAGCATGTGGAGGGGGGTTGGAAATATTCCTTTTTCTGCTATACTATTTTACTTTTATCTTGGGTCTGTCTGGTTTTTAATGGGGTTTTTGTTATGTGTTCCCCTGACTTCATCTGTTCTTGGGTTTAGCTGGCACAATGACATTAATTGCATCTCTGTTCTCTGTTTCACAGGCCAGGGATATTTAAGGTATGTATTCTTTGGTTAGGGAGCAGAGGCATATACTGTTTGCTTGCCAAGTGCCCTTGGTTCGGGGAGATAAGGTCTTGCGATTCACCAGCTGGCTGTGTGTTCCTCAGACTGTTTGGCCTTGTTTAATTTTCTTGTCGCAGTTTCCCTATTCCACTTGCACAGGAATTTTCCTAGCTTCTTACTATCCTGTCACACCTCCCCAGAATTATTCTAGGGCTAAAAGACATTGAAAACATGACTCTTACCAATGAAATCTCTGGCGGCAGTTTGGACTACAAATGAAGGAAGATCAATATTCATACCATTTATTCAATGAATAAATAATTGATGTAATTTAGATAAATCAATATCAGTGCAAAATTTATTATTGATTTGTTCATTGCTATACCTCCTGAGATAGCTTTCAAGTTTGAAGAAGGAGCAATGCACTACTCAAAATTTTTTTCCATTTTATGTCCACATTTTAGGATAGCAAATTTTACATCCAGATACCGTCAGTTCTTCAGTAATGAGTATAGGAAAGGCCCATTAATGTCCTCCCAGCCAAAACCCTTTACGTTCCAGGGTGCACAACCATCCAAAACGTAGCGTGATTCTGAGAACATCAATACCCTTGAGGAATTTCAGGAATTTCTTATTGATGGGAAATCTATAAGAGCTTTGAAAAATAAGTTCTTAACATGACACCTAGTCTCATGTTAAGATGATAAACCTAGTCTCATAGCAGATGATAAACCATATTTGTTGAGTGAATGTATTGATGAATGCTATGTACTCTTGCCATGAAGACTTAGCCTTTTGGAATTACTCACCTTTTGAACACTGCCAGTACTTAAGAAACTACTTATAGTATTTCTGATATCTTTCCTCTAAGCAAGATACCAGATAATAACATGAAATCTGCAGAGTTTGCTGTTGTTGCTGTCTGTTTGACAGTGAGACTGCTTATAATTCCATTTGGAATTTAAATGTACCTCTAGAATAATTATAGAGCTCTTTCATGAGAGGATGCAGATAGATAAAGCAGCTTTTACCACGTCCCAAGTAAAAGCCACAGGATCCTTGGCCTCTGAGGCTAAGGAAGGGTAACTTGGATAAGAGGACTAGGGCTGCTACCTACCACACAGGGCATGCCCTTGTCATTCTGTAACAATGCCTCTGCCAGCCACCACATCTTACAACTTAGATCTTGTGTGTCTTGCTCCTTGTCAAGCCCAGATTTACTTTCCCTGAGAAAAAGACCTTAGCAACTAAAAAACAATGTCATTGTCCATGTTTTAGCTAAATATATGCTAAGCAGTAATTTTAAACTTACCAATTACATCCACTACTCAACAGTGCATTCCTGTGTTTGGAGTGGTATCTAGTAATGAATTTATTTATGACATAAAAGTAAGCCAAAACATAGATACTTTGATATATTTATTTTTTTATTTTTTATTTTTTAAAGATTTTATTTATTTATTTTTAAGATTTTATTTATCTTTAGAGGGGAAGGGAAGGAGAGAGGGAGAGAAATATCAATGTATGGTTGCCTCACGCACGCCCCCCACTGGGGACCTGGCCTGCAACCCAGGCATGTGCCCTGACTGGGGATCAGACCAGCAACCCTTTGGCTCAAAAGCCAGTACTCATTCCATTGAGCCACCCCAGCCAGGGCTAGATACTTTGATATATTTAAAAGAAATTTTTTAATCGCAAAATTTAGAAGCAATTCAATTAATGTCTATAGTTTATCCAGGAATCTAAAAATTGCATGGGATTGTATGCATTATCTAAATCTAACTTATTAGAATCAAATTTTACCTGCAAACATAATCACATAATTACATAATTAAAATTGTGCCTATCACAACTCAACATGTTCAAAAGTTTAGAAGTATCTATATAGTAATAACAACTTCTAACACACTCCACTATTTTATCTATAGAAATTTTCTTTCATAACACTAGTTTATGGTCCATATGTATATATCAGTCTTGTTATTTTATTTTGTAGACAAACTTGTAACTCAGACTATTTCTTCTCCATTGACTAGTGAGAAGGCATTTGAGTTGTTGATCTGGGTTTGCATTAGGCAAGGCATCCATGAATTTTGAATCTTTCTATATTAAAAGGTTCATATTAATTTTTCTTCCTTTAACTATAAAATTTATAGATACATGATGATGAAACCTTTTAGGAGGTCAGTCTGGTTTACATACACATTATTCTTTTTTTAAACATTTTATTTATTTATCTTTAGAGGGGAAGGGAAGGAGAGAGGGAGAGAAGGAGAAAAGTATCAATGTATGGTTGCCTCTCATGCGTCCCCTGCCAGGACCTGGCCCGCAACCCAGGCATGTGCCCTGACTGGGAATCGAACCTCAATCCCTTGGTTCACAAGCCCACTCTCAATCCACTGAGCTACACCAGCCAGGGCCACATTATTCTTAATATGACCCTGACTAATCACCTCTGGGCCTGAGCCACTGACATCAGGTTCATTTGACAAAACACTGAACTTCCCTGGTCACTGTTGGTCAGAGGAGGACATACACGGATTTGAGATTAGGAAGTTGCATTTTTTTTAATTTAGAGTCTTGTCTCAGGGAATTTTGTTGATCTTTTCTACATAGCTAAACTAAAAAGTGTTAAAAAACACAGTAAGTGATTATCATTAGCAATGTGCAAGGCCACACAGAGGCAGCTAATAGAGGATATGTGAATGAAAGTGATTCCCAAAATAGACCAAGATGACAAACACCCAATGAGACTGAGATTGAGAACATAGCCCCCTAGTTCCAAAGGTTTTCAGCATCATTCCTATACCTGAGAAGCATGGATCAGAGGTAAAGAAATGCTTATAATATGATAAACTCCATTTTATGGAAACAAGTTTCAGAGGATTTCTCTAATATGCAACCCAAAGGGTATCTTCTCACAGCTGTTTAAGTATTGCATACCTTAGAGATTCTATGTGAAGAATTGACAGAAACACTGTGAGACAGCAGCCCCACTGGCACCCCATCTCTATTCTATTTGGAGGAGAAGGAGGAGGAAGATGAGGTGAAGAAGGATGTGGAGGCCTGTGTGGGTACTAGATCATTGCATTATACTGTGCTAAGTACTAAAATAACATTTTTAAATTTTACAAGTGAGGACAGAGTTTAGCACATTGGGATGCACTTCACAGGAAGGATGGTGTCTGAAAAGTTTTAGATGAGTAGGACATCAGTCAGCAGAGAAGAGGAGCAGGAGGTTCCAAGAAGAGAGGAAATAGAGTGGAAAAAAAAAAAAAAAAACACAGAAATGGGCAGGGAGATGGAATCATATTGGGACCTAGGCTGGAAAGTCAGAATGTAAAGGCCTTGGATTTTAACCTGTTGTGTTTGTTCTTTATCCCATAGGTCATACGTAGTGTGATCATTATGTCCAAGTTTGCCAGGAACTGTTCTAATTTATACTTGCCACCTTGGCTTTATTCTCAAAAATGTCATGATTTTATGTTACTGAATCAAAGTGGGTTCCACTGTCTCTGCCCCCACCAGAGGCAAACTCAAGAGCCAGAGACTGGAGAGAAAGGAAAGAGGTGTTTTAATTCAGATTCTGCATGGCCTGGAAGAATTGTGGACTCTTATCCCAAATCCCATCTCCTCCAAAAAACCCAGAGGAAACCCAGCTGTCTTCAGCAAGACCAAAACAAAAGACAGTGTCCAGATTTCTTGCTCCTATTAAAGTGCATCCTATGGAACACTTAGGCAGTTGCTGAGCAGTCATCTAGGTAGCTTAGCTTATTCCCTACTGCTGTTCAGCTTTAGGCTCCCTCCTGTTCCTGGGTGAGGGCCTGGCACCACCACTAGCCATGTGGCTTCTTGGGGCACAAGGTCCCCTTAATGCACTGGCCAGTGCCTTCTCCAGATTGACAAGGAAGTATTTCTTTGTTCCCCTGGGTCTGTATCACCTTGAGTGTGGGAGGGACTAGGTGCTTTCTCACACTTTGGATAGGTCCACTTCCCAACCAATCCCCCTCTCCCCTAGCTAGACTGACAGGCCTCTTTGGTCTAGCACCTCCAGTTTGCTGCCATGGTCCCACCACCAGTGTGGTACAGGAAGCGGGTAGGAAGGGCTTTACCCTCTTATCCAAGTATCTTACCAGTCTTGTGCATGCTCAGTGTAAAAAATTCCTCCAGCCACTATCTTTCCCAGGGGTGGGGGAGCATGTGCTCAGTTGCCCAGGCAATGCCAGCACTGCCTTGCCATAGGCCATAGACCCAGTTGCTTCACAGTCTCCCATGGTGGGCCCTTCCTGTTTGCCCAACCTCAGCCTGCTCACATTAGTCTAGACAGACTGTCTATGGGTATGAGTTGGTCACTGTGCCCATAGGGAGTTATTAAAGGGTTTTGGCTAGAAAATAAGATGAATAAAGTCACATTGCAATTCTGGGGACTTTATCATTTTAAAAAAATTAGTTTTTATATCATATTGGAGTTGTATTAGATACCAAAAAATATAACATGGGGAACCTTAGCAAAATACCACACAGTGCTTAAACTATTACATCTAGAATACAAAAGAACTTTATTTTGCGATCTTTTTGTTCTAAAGGTTTTCGCCTCATAAGAAAACTCCAACTGCCACTAAAAATCTGAAATAAATAATCCTCAAATGTGAAAGTAATTATATAGAAGGTCAGGCAAAATGAGTATAAACAGTTCAGGGTAAAAATGGTCTCAATAGCATAAATCAGAGGAATACTACATAACAACCCATCCCTAACTTTTCTCTTGGGAAGGAAAAATATGTGCCACCTTTGGTTGGTCTTTATTGCTCTGACCCAAAGCACCAAAACCAATTTGCCTTGTCCTAAAATGAATGGCAAAGAAAAGGTACTTGTGTACGAGTTGCCGATGGCCTCTGAAACGGAACATGTGCCCAAAGTTTTACTTATACAGGATTTACAATAACTGACAGGAAATGTGTTCGGTTTAACTGAATTTAGTAAGATTATAAAAATCAGAGAAAGTGCAGTGCGTTTTTACATTTATAGTAATCATTTAAATATAATAAAGCACCAAAATAGTATTTTATATTTGGTCATTCCAAACCATGTGATAATATACATACTGGATAAGACTTTGTATCAAGAGGTTACAACATTATTTACAGATAAGGAGACTATGTCTCAAAAAGATGGTATGATTTTTTTCCAAGTCCATGTAACCGGAGCAAGTTTACAAACTCAGACTCTCATAATGCAGTAATATTGCTTATTTTCTGGTCTTGTTCAAGGACTTCACCATATCTTACTTCTTGCTCTTTTCCTTAATACTTGGTGTCAAATTCTCCTTAATACTTACTCTTTTTCTTTATTTTGGTTTAGAAAAATGTATTTACTTTATTTGCACTTATGTCTAAATAAACTTATTATTTCTGTCAATTAAAATGTAGACAATAAATCATAGGTGCATTGCAGTTCCAATAAATTTTTCACTTAAAAATCAATTTTTATATCACATTAGAATATCAGATACCACTAAATATAATTTATACTCATCACTACTTTGAAATTATTGTTATTAGAATTCCTACTAGTTGTTATTTAATGTATTCATGAAGATACACATATATTCTTATATCAAAAGATTTTAATATATTGATCATGATGTAGCAATATTGGTTACTTCCTCTGTAATGCTACATATTGCATTTTTTTTAACATTAATCTGAGAAGAGGCTAATAGGTGTCAACAGATTTCCAAAGGGAGCTATTGCATTAAAAAGTCAAACTCCTCCCACAGTGTCTGTTCAGTTAGTTGCTGCTGTATAATTAATCACCCCAGATTTTAATAGCTTAAAGCAACAGAAATTGTTTCATGATTCTTTCTCAGGGTTCTAGAGTTTTACTGGGATTCAGCTAGGTGATAATGACCCAGGGCCTTTCATGCTGACATATCCAGACATTGACTGGGGTTGGACTCATCTCAAAGAATTCTCACCTCTCATGACTGACAGTAGATTCTGGCACTTTGCTAGGTCTTAAACAGGACTTGGCAATGGCCAGTGGGTGTTTGGCTTTCTCAAAGTATGGAACCTGGATCCAGGAGTGAGCATCCCAAAAGATCCAAACAGAAGCTATATTGCCTTTTAGGATTTAGCCTCAGAGGTCTCATAGCATCACTTCTTCCATAGTCACAGGCTTAGTCAGATATAAGAAAAGGTGATATAGATCTCTAACTCTCATTAAGAGGAGTGCCAATGTCAATCATAAGAGCTTGTGGGATAAAATATTTTTGGGTGGCCCTCTTTGAAAAACGTAATATACCAAGTGTCCACAATTTTCCATTATTTCTTTAATCTTACACTCCTGTTATCCCCTCACATCCAAAGTGAAGAAGAAATTCTACTGCACACCTTCCCGGAGCATTCACGCCCCCTTCCTCCTACAGGCAGTTAATTTCTTGGGGGAGAGTATGTGTGCATGCTACTATTTACCTTCATATTTCTTTGATTTGTGAGTTTGTTTAACAAATTCTAGTACTTATTTGTACTGACTTTATTGTGAGTTCTCTGAGGACAGGGTCAGAGATTTGCCTTCTGTTTCCCCCACATGACCCATTACTAGTTGCACATTAATACTGAAATAGTGTTTGTGGAATGAACAACTGTTCTTTCAAATTCATTCTGCTATTGCCTATTAGAACAAGAAGGCTGCCATTCAGTCAATACCAAGGTAATAAAAGATGTGAGGTAAACAACTAGTCCTGGGGTAGCCAGAGCTCCATTTGCTTGTTACTTTCAAAGTTGAAAATGAGTTCAAAGAGACAACCCTAGCTCAACATAACCAAATGACATCACTGACTCTTAAATATTCTATGTGAATAACAACACTCCTGCCTCAAAACCAAAGTCAGAGGCACTGCACAGCAATGCTGAAGACTTGAGAACATGATTTCTCCAAAGGAGAGTAAGGGGCTTGGATTAATCAGGTAAAATTTTGAACCATGGGTTCAGGGACAAAATATGCAAGATTATTTTAAAATGCAAGCATTTAAGTTGTGCAGCTTCCTGACACAACATCAAATGACCTGTTAGAAAGGACCAAAAAGTTCATAAAAGAATGATTTACAATCCTGGTGAAGCAGAGAGAATTAAGCTTGGAGAGAATCAAACATGTTCATATTAATTTTAAAAGGGAAAACTTTGTATAATCTTTGAAACATGAAACTAGCTATCACGTAAGTTTTTGTTGATTTTTATTACAATACAAAAATATGGCAGTCTGGCTCATTAAAATATAAAGCCAGGAAATCCACAGCATTTACTGTTTACTAGTAAGAATCAAAAAGAGAGACCTCTGTCATGAAGAGATTCAGGTAGGTAAGCTATTTGGTAGTTTCTAATATATACCATGAGAGTATGAAACAAGAATGCGGTTGTATAGACTTCAAGATGCACCACACAGTTGAGAAAGACCTATTCACAAAATTGGCAGAGGTGTCAGTTTGGAAAGCAGCATTTGATTTATAGTCACCACCAATGAGTAACAGCAGATTGTTCATGAGACCAAGATGTACTATAGGACGGCCCTAGGGAAAATGTCAGTGTGTGTAATGCCCCTTATTTAACATTTAATGAATATGGGCTCTTACAAGCAGTGTTCATTTTTGCTGAAAGAATGATTACAGTGTGCATTTTGCTCCATTATTTGGGAATTTTTGACCTTTGACTCAGTGCTACTAACAGACCATAAGTATGAAATTTAAATGCCAAAGAGACCTCATTTGTAAACCATATTAAGTAATGGTGTGGCCCTGGCCAGGTAGTTCAGTTGATTAGAGCGTCATTCTGATACATCAAGGTTGCGAGTTCCATCCCTAGTTAGGGCACGTATAAGAATCAACCAATGAATGAACAAATAAGTCAAAAAACAAAAATAGAAGTTTCTCCCTCTCTCCCTCTCCTACTCTTTCTAAAATAAATTTTGAAAATGTATTGGTTTTATCTTCTTTAGAAATAGAACAGTTCAGGGTAAAATATTTTTTAGTAAAAGATGCAATGTGGAGACTATTTGTTTTGTGTAAATATTTTTCATGGTTCTTAGGAATTTCTGAGTAGAATTATTTATCATTTAATTGTGTTGTTATTAACTACAAAAATAAGCTTTGTATAAATTCTGTCATTTTATAATAAGCATATCTTTATTATACTAGATATCAGGCTGAATACAAAAGGACTTCTAAATGGATTACATTTTGTAGAAATATTATCCCAATGACTCCTCATTGCTATTTATTTAATAAATGGATTAGTTCTGAGAGAAAATGGAGCCATCCTTTATACACTGCATCTTTGTTTTCTGAGCACACACCTAGAGAAAGACAGCAGTGATTTTCCCAGCTTCCACCGGCAGCCGTTACCCAGTCCCTTCACCAGACATGGTGGCTCGTGGCTGGAGGAAACAGATACCCTGGTCCCTTGGCTAACCCAGTGAACCAGAATCTCTCAGCATCAGATCTGTGCGTCTATACTTTTCATAACTCCCCAAGTGATTCTAACATGCTGCCAGGTCAGAGCACCCTGGAAAGCGTGCACAGGCCTTTTACTTATGAATTTCAGTGCTTCCTCTATGATTGTAGCATTTGCAGTAGCTGCTTTTCTGATAGGGAAGGAAAAAAAAATGATGTGAAGTACATCATTTCCCAAAACATGGGAGGCCTGATGAGACACTGAAGCTGAGGAATCATCCCCCAGCCTTATTCTTCCCAGAG
This sequence comes from Anoura caudifer, assembly GCA_004027475.1. NCBI lineage: Eukaryota > Metazoa > Chordata > Mammalia > Chiroptera > Phyllostomidae > Anoura > Anoura caudifer. Next base: position 16,491 of record PVKU01001142.1, read on the forward strand.
TAGAGAACGTGTGCTCTCATTTTTCAGGGACCGTTTAGACAGGGCAGCTCACAGGGGCTGAATCTGTGCCAGTGAGACAGAGAAGTATCTTTCCTCACTTAAACTGATGAATGGTGGGATGTGGAGTGTTATTGGGAAAATGCATCAAATCCTTACATATTTGTTTAAATGAAGCTGTGGCAAAATTATATACAGAAAAGACTCTGTGCAGCTTGATTCTCAGCTGTGAGATTTATTTTGTTTTAAGTGTGGAAGAAGGAGGAGAAAACCCCAGTGCAATAAATGTCTTTATCAACCTGTACAGAGCTGTCAGGAGACTCTTGAAAAGAGCCATATTCTCATTTTATCTCTTTTCTGTATGCTTTTACTTCCTGATCTTAAGTAATGGCCGAGTGGCCTGTCCCATCGCTGGTGCTGAAAGATCCTTCTGCAGGGAATCCCACCAGCACCCTGAACAGTGCCATGATGTACATCATATTCTGCCCTGTGTGCCAGTGGTGCACACTTGTTACTAAAATATGGTTTTCACAAATATTCTCTTCAACAATAGGAAGTTGTTGCCTTGGATTCTTACCATAAGAAACATGAAAACATGAAGCATGAAATATGTTTGTTTGAAGTGCATATAATTTTTGACAAGACTTTGATGAATGCAAAAACATTAAAAGGATTTAGCATTAAATTCTCTTTTGAACTGTACAGGAAATAAACTCGCAGAAAGGAGAAAAATAAAGTTAACTAGAAATGTGAACCAATAATATTAGTTTAATCGCCCAGTTTGTAGTGTGAAGCAGACCAATAATGGATTAATGTTCTGGAAGGTAGAAAGTCACTTATGATTTGGGGTGTAAAATCCAGTATTTTTCTTTTTTCAATGCTTGTTTTATTTGTTTTCAAAAAGAAAAGTTCCTTTTTTAAAAGGCAGCTATACTTGATGGACCTGGTTTCCCCAAAGTGTGCCAGATGCTTTATTCCTCGCAGTCCCCGGTTCTCTCCTGTGTGCAATGGTAGAGGTAGAAAACAAGTGTTTGTGTGCAAATTGCGGGTACAGCTATTCTATTCTGTGACACAGAACCGTCTTTAAGCTTCTAAAGCTACCACCTGAGAGACTCCATCTGGCGGTATGGCACTTTTGGATCCAGAAATTCTGAACATCCAGAATTCAAACTATTGTTGCATGCCAACACGTGGATGGAGTGTCTCCATAACTGAGGCACAGGACTAGCAGCGGGCTTGTATCAGTTCATACAATTAGCACATATAGCAGGTTATGTTAGTTCTTAATTGTTATTATTTGCATTATCCCTATTTTGCACACATAGAAACTAAGACTTATTTGTTGTAAGCCACTTGCTCAACGACTGCCCTTATGTAGGTAGTAGAATTTCAATACAGGTGTTTCTACTCCTGAACATGAGGATATCACTGGTCATATAAACTGTGAATTGCTTTTATTCCCAATAATATACTGTCTGAGAATTCATACTGAAATATTTTTTTCTCATCTGAATCATTACCACAAATTGAAAGATTAAGTTATAGCAAATAATAAATAGCCTGATGATGAAGCTTTGTTTTAAAATTAGGGATTTCAGTTCTGGTTTGCAATCTCTAGTGAACTGAAAACACTGAAAAAATGTGATTTGGATTCTCCAAGTGAGATGCTTGGTGAAACCAAAGCAAGATAGTTAAGCAAAATATATGTATTTTCCTTGAACATTCAGAAAATGTGTTTTACCTTTTTTACTTGTCCACATAGAGAACAGAATATAAACTTCATGATATAGTATACAGGTCTCTCTTGATCCTCACTCTATCCCCAAAGCTCACAGAGTAGCTGGCATTTCATATAGTTTCAATATTCATTTTTGGGTAAATAAAATTATGTAATTTATGAGATCCGATATAAGTATAAGCGTAAAATGAAATATTGAAGTGTCTGCAGGAAGAGCCATCCTAACAGCAGGGAGCTCAAAATTACTCCTAATTACCAAACAGAGTACACAGAAAAATACCTGTAATATAGTAGAGGCTCAAAAATAACAGGAATAGTAGGAAATTCTTATCATCATTGGCAATTTCCTTTGACTTTTTACAAGTGAACCAATAATGAGCTTGCAAACTTTTTTTGTAAATATGGAATTAAATTGTTTGTGATTAACATAAACTCTAGATTCTTAGGCAAGTAGGGAAAATATGTGTCTGCTGTGCTTTTTAAATTTTCAGCCAATGGTACATATGCCAGGGACATACCATACTTTACACTGTAACACCTACTTACCACACAGGACCCTTAAAATAGTGGCCATCTCTGATTAAGACTGTTGAATGTCAAGTTATTATAAGAAACAAATGAGAAAGTAGATCTGGAATTATTTTAAAAGCTATAAAACACTCTGCAGATTAAAGGACTATAAATTATCTTTTCATATAACTTTAACTTTCTCTATTTGCTTTATTGTTCACATTTGAGAATGAGAGCTCCTTGTCTTGTTCATTAGACAGTGCCTGGTACATGATAGATCTTCAATAGTAACAATAGTAGATATCATTATTGTTTTTGAAAGCAATAGTAATTTCAATGTACAATTTGGGGATCTATAATTAATGTGTCTTACCTTTTTATTTCCTGAAAAACTTTGGGTTGTGCTTACTTCCAGTAGTCCCACAATATGCTCAGAAATAATATTTTTTAAGTTCTTCCCATATCAGTTCCCTTTGCTCTGAAATGGGAATAACCCACATCCCAACAGGTTTGTCTTCACGACTGAATGAGATGTGTTTGAAAGGGATCTTAAGCTCTCAAGAGTCATCCAAATGTTTTTGGTGACCCTGAGTAAGCTAATAATAAATATCATGTCTATAAAACCAAAATACTTTCTTAGAGAATAACAAAAGTTATCTTCTTCATTATGACCTACATAATTCTTTACAGGGAGCAAGGGAAAAGATGACCCAGAAAAACAGTCTCTTTAATACCATTATTAGTACTCTGATAGTTTTGTTTTTTGTTGTTTTTTTTTTGCTTTTAAAAAAACATGAATTGTGTCTAGCCTTTTTAATTGCAACTTTGATTCTATATGATGAAGCACAGACATAATCCCAAGAGATGATCCAAGACTTAATATTTCATGCTCTGGCTAGGCATGGGAAGTAGCCTCTCTATTTGCCCGCAAGGAAGTGGGTGGTTGTGGGTTGTCCACAAAAATTGAAAAAGAGGAAGAAAGGGAAAGAAATTCCCCTCCCCTATAGTGGTGATTTGGATTCAAGTCAGCAGAGCTAAATCTTCTAAAGTTTATAAAGAAAATGCCCATCTGAGTTTCATGTTGATTCATCTTAAAACGGTGTGTTAGCAATGTGCGTGTAGCTGAAATTTCTGCCATAGGAAGAAGATAAACACAGCTCTCCAACTGCTTCCTCTGAAGATGAAGTTTTGATGTTTTGATTTGTTCCTCCCACTAATGTGGTCATAGTAAAATTTTAAAGATGCCTTCTTTAATAGTTGAAACATAAGCCCAGTGATTACAGTGATCAAAGCCATCTTTCTTGTTCTTTTTCTAGAGTTATTTTGCTAAGGAGTAGCTTAATGGGATTTTATCCACTCCTCTCTCTCCACCCTGATGATAATCTTCATAAATATTTGAAGCCACCCCCAATGAATACAGTTTAAATGAAAGCGACGTGCTTGCAATGCCTCATAAGCTTACTTACAACAAGATGACTCTTCCCAAGTGCTTCCTATACGCAAATGCTGGAGCTTTCTCTAGATCTTTCTGGAGGGTAAAAAAACAGTCAAAAAAGGACGTGCATTTCATTACGTTGTGTGGGTTTCTTTCAGTGGATCATGCCAAATGCTGAAGTTACCCGGGTTTCCTGAGCCATTTCCCTGGTGCACTGCCATAGCAACATTACCTAATGAGCATGGCAGGCGGGGCAAGGCAAGCTGAGGTGTGCATCAGGTGCACTTGTCACAGATGCAGGCCTCTGCAAGACTGGCTTTCAAGTCCAAATTGCAGGTTGGATATGCTCGTCACTTTGGATTAGTTTCCAGTTTAAATTCAGCTGTTGTCATTTCAGTCTTAGCATTATATGCATTCAGTTGGAAGGCCATGAATAAAATTTCAGTCCTGGAAAATCCTCTCCGTTAACATAATGTAAAAAAGTAACTTTGGTATGGTAAAATAAACTCCACACCAAATAACATCACCGCGTTAGTAATAAAATCCACCTCTTCTTTCCCCCAATGGTTTTATTGGAACCTTTGAGCAGTTCATATTACTAATCAGAAAAATGAGTGTGTCCTTTAAGTCTAGAATAGTAGTAGTGATACTAATAATTATAAAAGGTAGCAGTTCTTACAAGTTTCTCATTCAACTCTCATGGTCAGTGTTACCCAGAGGTAATATTGTTGCAAGTTTAAAAGTGAGGAAATGAGACCTGTTAGGGTTTGACTAACTTGGCCAAATTTTCAGGGCTAGTGAGCAGTAGGTCAAGGATTCAAACTCCCATCTTGGAGCAAGAGGCTCCAAAGCCACATCCATCTCTTTTACTACGTTGAAGGCATATATGCAGCACAGTGATTAAAGTGGCTATATTTTATTTCATCCTTATAATATGTCAAAAGCTGGCTTGGGTTGATGAACAAGACAAGTGCAGTCTCCAGCCTCAGCTGCCTTACAGTCTAACTGAACAAGAACTAAACACATGATTAAAGTGTCATTTAAATTTTGAAAGGAAAAGAATAGGGCACTTCTCTGGCCTCAGAGAGCAGATGAATGAGGCGCATTATATGAGGGAGCATGTGCAGTCAAGACTGAAAGTTGAATAGTGGAATTTCGCCAACTGCAGATTGAGGGGAGGGGAGTGAGGTAAGGAGGGAAGGGGATCCAAGCAAGAGGAATGGCAAAGAACCAGAGTGAGGAAACACACAGGTTTTTAAAGAAAATAAAAGCTAGCCTATGAGGCGACAGAAATGACAGTGAGGAAGACGATGAGATACAAAACTTTAGAGAGACACAGGGGTCATATTGTGGAGCTTTTTATAAGATTATCATTGTGGTAGATGCTGTTGTAAAAATAATCATCATTATTTTGGCCTTTACATCAATGGTACAAGTCAGATGTGATCATGACACTTTATCAATAGAGAAGATGAGGCTCACAAAACTGAGGTAACCAAAATCCCACTGGCTTGGCTCCACAGCCCTTGATCATGAGGGCTCCCCACACTGTTGACCTAGCTTTTCACTTAGCTGCACTAGTTAACAGTGACAGAGCATCAGGTTATCTTCCCCTTGGTCTTTAGTGCAAACGTGGAGGATGGCCCCAACCACATGTCTAGTCAATTCATTTCATGAGAAAAGGTGGAATCATGCAGCGTTAATTACGCCTCACTTGAAAATGGACGTGATTTTTGCGAAACTTTGCAATGAAGGACATCGGTAACATTTAATGCTTTACCCATTTTTATCCAACTTTGTAAATTTGACATTTTCCACTTTTCTGGCCTTTTTGAGTTGTTAAAATTAAATAACTTTTCTGTATTTTGTTCCCTCTGTTAGAGGAAAAGAAAGCCAAATGTATTTGCATTTAGGAACAAAATGAAAAAAGATAAAGACTGCATTTCTTACTACTTTTTTTTTTCTTTGAGAATTGAGTTGTCTTGGGCTTTCAACCAGAAAACTTGGGCTGCTCTGTTATTGATCTGTGTGTTCTATATAAAGATCAGACCATATGCATCTGTCCAAATTGGCAGGGATTTGTTTATAGTCTTTGCCTTCATACTTTTATTTGTTGCTTACTGCTACAGTCTCACACACATAATTTAATAGACTAAATCTCCATATTTCATCTAATAGATTTTAAAAATTATAGTTATTCCAAATCCATACTTAACATAATATAATATCTTATGATCTGTCTAGGTAGCTTTTGCTTCTCTAGTGAAATGGTTATGCCTCTAATCATGCATTTTAAATTAACCTGTAAATTACTAAGATTCTGTGCCTAATGCAAGTGTGTGTGTGTGCACGCGCGCATGTGTGTGCGTGAGGGCAGTTTTCTCATACGACCAAGCAATTCTTGAACACTAGCTGGGTGTCCTACAATTCAACTGACACTGTCTACTCAGCGATAGCATCATATCCCACGGCTAAGGGCTCAGTCCTACAAGACTGCCCTCCTCCACCCCAGCTTCAGACACCAAACTTAAGTCCTGGTTGTCACCTGTGCTTCTGAGCAACAGGCTATATATAGGTCTGAGCTCAGTTCCAAGGACCCTGCTTTGGGTTCCATTAATTAGTTAGAGGGGCTCAGAGAAATATTTTACTTACTAGATCACTGGTTGTTTTATAAAAGGATACATAATTCAGAGATACCCAGATGGGAGAGCTACATGGGGCAGGATATGAGGAAAGCAAACAGAGCTTCCATGCCCTTTCTGAATGTTGGTTGCTCTGCCCAAATCTATGTGTCCCATCACACCGGAAGCTCTCTGAACCCTGTCCTTAGAGTTTCTGCAGATACTTTGTTACACAGGCACAACTGATGAAATCATTGGCCATTGGTGATGGAACTCAATTTCAATTTTCTCTCCCCTTCCAGGAGGTGGAGTGTTGGATTGAGTGCTCTAACCTTATAATCACTTGGCTTCCCAGCCATGCTCCCTCCATCCTGTGGTTTTCTAGGGGCTGTCCAAAGTCATCTCATTATTATATCAAAAGACATCTTTGTAGCTCTCTTCACCTGGGAAATTCAGAGCTGCAGTGCCAGAAAAGGGGCTGAAGACCAAATATACACTTCTTATTATATATTGCAATATCACAATTACTCTTAATTTTTTCTTCTGTTGGTAGGGAACAAAATTTAATCAAGAAAATTTGAAAATGTAATTAGCTTTATTAAGTGATTCGCAAATCAGGTGCCATTTCATCTAGCAACTAGAAGGTAGTTCCATGGGGTTATGAAAAATGGAAGATTTTTACGGGAACAAGGGTGGGCAAAGGACATATTGAAAAAAAAATAAAGAAAGAAAGGATTATTTTCAGACCAGGTCATCTTTTGAGGGGAAGTAAATGGCAAGGGTTGTATTTATCTTATATATGGCCTCTTCTTTGGGGGTAGGGCTGGAATGGAGAAGGCTCAATTGACGAATTGCCTCATTGGTGTTGACCAGAAAATTACAGACTGGTTGATTAAGATTATATGTCTGAGAGAGGTTGAAATAGTCATTAGGACAAGTATTAAATCTAGGTTTTGGCATGGGCTTTCACACAAGTGATGCCATTTTTGGCCTGTGGTTTTCTTTTTAATACAAATTACTGCATAATCTTTCGTTTATACTTTGTATAGAAAAATATTTATGTTCAACCTGTCAATTAAGAAATTCCCAAACCTGTAGAGAATTTTTATGAGTTTATTCGAGCCAATCTGATAACAATCACTGGGAAGCAAAATCTCAATGCATCGAGAAAATGCTTCAGAAAAATGGCAGTTTCACAGCTTATTTTATACATTAGAATCAAAGGGAAGCTATAAGGGGATTACAATAAATCCATTGGTGATAGTTATGTAGGTGGGAGAAAGCAAAGCAAGGGAAATCTCTGAGGTTGGATAAAGAGTATTTCTTTCACATTAGTGGGTACAGGATAGTTAACAATTAACATTTACAACACATGCAGATATTGTTTATGGAACAAGATAGTGATGAGGGGGTTCTGTGGTCTCATGCTCTGGTGGGAGGTTGTGCCCTTAGGGTCTAAAAGATGATTACTCTGACATTCCAATAGTATTTTATTGTAGATGCAGAAGACAATAGACAGACTCAGTTAACTTAAAGACTGACCTTTGTCAAGGAAGATACCCACCTAGGACATGACTACTTACCCTGACTGGCTTTTAGTTAAGAAGTTTCTATTTCAGACCATCCTATACGGTTACTTTAGTTCTGTGAGTTAGTAAGTCCCAGCATGCAGGCTATTCTCTCTGGTGCCCTTCTTTATTTCTTTGGATTGAAACAAAGGTGTATGTTTTCCCCAGAGGTAGCCTACCTACTGGGAATTTAGGAATGTTTTGTAGTTTTTTGTTGCTGTTGTTTTGGGGTTTTGTTTGTTTGTTCAAAAAAGTTACTTACACCAGATCAGATGGCAGTTTAAACAGCTATAGCTCACTCGTCCTCTAGTATAATATTGTATAATGTGTATTTTATATATGAAATTGCGCATATACTGAGTATAGAGAATGTGAAACACTTGTTGAAAAGTCAAGAATAGGGAAATAAGAATCACTGAAATATCTTAGTCCAAGAACAAAGACATCTCATTTGCAATGCTGAATGATGATCAGTGTCTTCCTAGAGCAGCATCTAAGAATTTGGAGCCATGCCTTTGCCTACTTTGAAAGAATATCATGCTCTATTAGAAATGTGTGTATTGGACACAAAGTAGAAGGCGAGCCTCATGTTATTCAGTCTTGACTTAGCTGCATGAGGTTGGTCTGATTCAGGGGCCGGCAAGCTTTTTCTGTGAAGAACCTGATAGTAAATATTTTAGGTGCTCTGGGCCATACATTCTCTGTTGAAACTACCCAGTCCTTCCATGGTAGTGCTAAAGCAGCCAAGTGCAATGACAGACAAATATGCAATCTATGTTCCTGTAAAGCTTCACATACAAAACCAGGTAGCAGGCCAGATGTGGACCGTAGGCTTTTCACAGTTAGCTCACCCCTGGTTTGAATAGTATATCACATGGCTTCGTCTGAGTGAAATGCATATCATGATTTCTGGGAATATGAGGACACTTTCCTGGCCTGGTATTTGTTGGCGATCCTGTATGACTGCGCATTACTGGAAAGAAGAGGGTTTATGAAATCCTGTACTTTGCAGTCTGTGGATCTTCAGGTAAGTGAACTGAAGCAGCAATTGTACATATTATGGTGTAAATTAGCGCCTGTCACATGCATTGTTTTCATGGTTTTTCCTCATTATAATTATTTTCATTAAATTAAATAAGTTTGCATTTCTATGTGACTTTAATCTAGATTCCACTTTTGATAGGAGGAGAACATGTGACAGTTGCTGAAACATTTGGCTATATTCATAAAAAATTTAGTTACAAATACGTGAGCACAACTCTAGCTAAGACAAGAAGAGAAAATATAATGATATAATATTTTTTGAAAAATTAAAAGTTATATCTGGCCTTTATGACTAATTTTAACCAGACATTTTATGAATAACAAAGCTCATTAGCATCTTTGACCTGTGCTTGTATCTGTGCACTTGCTTTGTTTTTCCCTCTTTTGAAGACTAATTTCCTCCTTTTCTCTAATTCACTTGAAGAGAAATATGAATGCCCCAAGTCTCTGAACTTGGAGTTTCAGCCTCAGAGAAAGTTCACTGCCTCCTTGCTTCCACTTTAACATCTAGGAATGGACTCGTGGGGGTAAGGAAAGGGCTGTGCTGTTGCACTTTGGGGAACAACCCTGAACCAGACAGCTGTTCATGGGTGGTAGTTATACAAATCCCTGCACCTAGATGGCCCATGGGGCTGTGAGACAGGTTCTCTGAAAAGAGATTTTGTACAAGAAGTGTATGTTCATGATATAGACTTTCCTAATAGTTAGCTGGGCAACTGCTCAGCTAGCTACCTACTGAGCAACCTGACACCAAGGAATAAACAAGAGTCACACAAGGTAACTATACTCTTCACTCAGCTTTTATTGAATACAGGTTCACTCGAAGTAGAACATCAACATACATTAATACCCTACTCACGCTCTAACAGTCTAAGAGAAATACAACACACACACATACACATAGCAATCAATAGGGAATAACAAACCTGAGTCCCATAGTCTCAGTCTGCAGGTCCAGAAGACAGCAGGGTGGGCAAGGGAGCAACCAGCATTTTGCAGGGAAGAATTTCTGCAGCCAGGTGGGCAGCAGGGCAGAGGAAGTCCTTCATCCAGCAGGACAGAGCCTTGGCAGCTGATGCCAAGGGGGATTGGCATAGCCTCTGTAGCGCTCTGGTGTGTGGAGCTCGGCTGTCTCAGCAGTGGTTTGGAGCCTGCCTCAGTTACACCTTGAAAGTGGTGGACTCCACCCTCTGGGTCTCTTGATAAGTATCTTGGCACCCCTGATGGCAAGTGGGGAATTTCCCCTGGGTCCTATCTATGGGTGGTCCCATTCTGCAGATATGGCTGTCCTGATCACATGTGCAGATATGTGTGTCTCCTTGCCAGATGTGTCTAGAGTGACTTTGGTCATTTCCTTCTTGAACCAAAGTGTTGAGGCTGACTGGCAGCCATTTTGGTTGGCATAAGTGACTCTATTTTTGTTTTATATACTTTATGCCACCTTGACTGGACCAGTGCCATTTTGTTGGCCCTGCTCTCCACACTTAGAGACTGTCTTGTCTTTTAAATTCCTCTTTGGCATAATAATTTAGTTTCTCTATTTCCTTGGAAAGTTTCTTGACAGTTGGGTACTTCTCAGGCAGCTGGCATCTGCGTGTTTGGAAGCATCATGTGACATTCTTGGTAAGCCGACCATGGGTGGAAATGAATTAGTCTGTGCTGTTGTTAGACCAGAGAGCCTGAGGCTAAAAGGTTACTCAAGTGAGGGCAGTGGAATAGAATGTGAAGAACCTGCTCAGCACTGCTTGCCTTTTTGTGCTCTGTTTAAGCTACATAATAATTGCGTCTTCCCCACACTGTGAAAACCAACCTTCAGTGCCTGCATCTCAGAATCCACTGAAAGTTGCAAAGGATGATACAAAATCATGTGTTCCCTGTTGAAGGGCCCCAAAGTGCAAATGGCCCTACCTCAGAACAAATTACTTGTTCCACAGCCAGATTACAAAATTTTCCTCTGTATGGAAGATGAACTCCTACTTAATGAATCGCTGCCCTTCAGCAATGTATAGCGTGTTTGGAGGAGAACATTGGCTCACAATGGAAGTGCTGAGGAGGTTTCTGTGGCTTTTCTCCTCATGTTCCTCCAGAATTAGCACCCCAGGAGACAGGAAATGGTGGTTCTAAGTGACAGCATTAGGGCGTTCAAGTGTTTCATTCTTCTTTGATGTCCTTCTATTCCTAAGCAAATTTGGGTCCAGAGAGCTTTGTCTTAGGGGAGACACAGCTGACACATTGCTTTCAGAGTGACATTGCTGGGGGAGACGGGTGTTGTTCACCCTGTGTTTCTATCACCAAATCGTTTGGAATTCAGTACAATGATACCAAGGTTAATATTTAAAATAACAAGTGGTTATAAAAAATAACAAAAAGATATTTGGATTTGTTTTTAAATTTCTTGAATAAAAAATTTCTATTTTCTGAAAATATCCTGAACAAATGACTCTGCCTCTTACAAATAGCAGGGTCACGTGCAATTTAGCTTTCATGTATTTATGAAATCCATTTTTTTTTAATTAGGAGCCTAGAATTTTTAAAATCACTTTGTTTATTCCTTGCAAAAAAAAATTGTAAAACTACCCTTTATCTTTTTCTTATTGTAATGGTAACTTAGTAATATAATAGAGAAGAGTATGAGTCAATGATTTAGAAACCATATCTGTTTATATCTGATGACATTCTCCTGTAACTTAGATGAGACCTGAAATCATGGAATTTCGTAAGTAAAGAGCATTGTCTTACCCCACCCTCTCATGTGCTATAGGAAATCCATAGCCCTTCACAAGACTGCCATGCCTTCTGGGACATATTGTCCCACAGCCTCTCTTGCTGCTTTTCCGTATTCACAGTGCGCTCTTGGCAGCATTCTGGGATCTTACTCCATCAGAGCTCCTCTCTTCCTTGTTCCTGCCCCATTCCCCAGACTCTCCCTTAACCTCCACACCAATGCAAGTTTTTGTAGTAGAATTTAACTGAACATTGAGATTTTTGCATAGTAAAGACATGAGTAACACATTTCACACTGGATACAAATTTGTAGTTCATTTTAGAGACTTACCTATGATTTCATGCTAAAAATGTAGAATGTTGTGCAGGAATTATATATGTAGTAATGTGCGTTCTTGGGTATATTCTCGGGCAAGAGAAAGAGTTGACCATGTTGCCTTCTTCCAGAAGAATCAATATTTTTAAAATTTATTTTAAATGTGCTTCTGGAATTGGCATAGAAATTTCTTCTGGGCTGATGTTTCTTCTTTAGGCCCCGGCTTGGCTACCTTAGTGCCAACTGCTATCCTCCTCTGTGTATCCAAGGATTGCAAAATGTATTTTACTTTAAGGTAATTTAGCTTTCCTTTTTCTACCTTTACCCACCTCAAGTATGATCTGAGAGTGTTTTTATATAATTGAAATGAGCCATGAAAGTGTTATAATATATAAAGACCTTACTTTCCCGTAAGAGTTTTTCTAGCACCTTAGAAGAACACCTTTGTTTACATCCTACATAAAAATGTCTACATATAGATATAATTCTAAGACAGGCTACATGTTTAAAATTAACGTGAAATTTGTATCACCTGAAATTAAACAGGTAAAATTGAATGACTCAGTGGCATTTAACACATTCACAATGTTGCGCAGCCATCACCTCTACCTGGTTACAAAACGTCCTGGTGATCCAAAAATAATATCCGATACACATGAAGAAGTCACTCCATGTTATGGGTTGAATTATATCCCCACAAAAAAAAGATATGTTAAGGTCGTAACCTCCAGTACCTCAGAATGCAGCCAGGTTTGAATATCGGGCTGCTGCAGACAGCATTACTTAAACTCAGTGCAGGTCCTACTCCGGCATGACTGGTGTTCTGTAAAGAAGAGGCCTGTGTGCACCTCTACACAATACATACCCAGGCCCAGGCTCTTGCTATCACTGATCCTGGAAAAATAAGACAGGATTTACATAAGTGGGTTAAGATGAAATTGTACTATCTCTACATAAACAATCAACCTCTTTAGTGCTCCTGTTTTCAAGCCTACCCCTAGTGCATGAGCGCTTTTCCAATACCATGTGCTTTAGAAAACTTCTGTCCAACAGATCTTTCTGTAACGATGAAATGTATAATTTTGCAGTATCTTCTAGTCACATGTTACTATTGAGTGGTTGAGATGTGGCTAGTTTAACTAGAACTAAATTTTGACTTAAATTTTATATAATTTAAATTTAAATAGCCACATCTGGCTAACAGCTAATGCAATAGACAATGTAGCTTTAGACTTTTGCTACGTCTGCTAAAATGTATTTGCCCTTCTAAGCTGGCCTCCTCAAGGCCCCAGAGTAGTTAACTCTGTGTATTCATAAAATGAAATACACATTTTAGTTTTATGGGCAGTAATATGTTATGTAGTTCATCTTTCCTTCAGTGTGGTGCCAGTACCTTCATTTAGACTAAAATAGGTGTCCTAAACAAATTATACCACTATAATATTTTGAATTATATTGTAAAGCTTTGTGTCATATAAAATTTGAACAAATAATCTAAATAATGGAAAACCTGAGTTTTAGTTCTAGTTTGCCAGAAAAAAAAACAAACAAACAAGCAAAAACAAACCACTTGTCCAGCCCTTGTTTTAAAGCCTCCTCTGTAAAGGTGTGTGAAGTGAAGGGTTTGCTTTTTGGATATTTAATTCGATGCCTCCAATTTGAGTATACTCTTTCTTTTTTTTTTTATTTTTTCTCGTCTATAGTCATCATATGGGGTACACCTTTAATCCTCATCCCAGGAAACGCCCAATCCCAAAATCAGTCCCCAAATGTGGGACAACGGAAACCCTGACATGCGGCTCCCGGTGTTGCTCAACGGCGGGACAGCTGTTCTCTGTGTACCGTTCCTGCGCTGAGCGAAGGGAGACAAGTTTGCGTTCATCACATACTCTCCTGAACATCGCAGGATGGAACGATCTCATTGAAACATCTGAATCCATTATGAAAAATTGTTCATGTTTTGTTTTGTTTACCCCCATAAGCAAAAGCAACAAAAAAAGTATGTTGCTTTTGGAGTGTCAGCGCCAAGAATGTTCCATCTTATGCATTTTAATTCTGTTAGGGGACACATGTTTAGTGAAGACCATAAGCAGAAAATCTTTCATAAAGAGAATAAGTATTAAATTATACATGTAAAAACAATCCATGCTAACTCCAGGAGAACAAGACAAAATACATTTTTAAAATGTTATATTTTCTGGACTAAGGAAACGTGGCTGACTCTCTTTCCCAAGAATGCATATTTCAACAGATCTAATTCCTGCACAACATTTTAGATTTTTAGCACGAAGTCATAGGCAAGGCTTTGAGAGGGACTACAAATCTGTGTCTAGTAGTTAACAGAAACATTTCCACAAAAGAACATTCTCTCATGTAACTCCACATGCAGCCTGTTTCAGAAACAGATGGATTTCTCGACTGCTCGCATTGTTGTAGGATTTTAAGAATTCACCCCTTACAGCCTTTGTGAAGTTCCCTTTTAGCCAAAGTTTTAACACATGGGAAGGGGTGGCTCCCACATATTTTCAAATCAAGGTTTCCATATAAAGTGGAGGTATGAGAATCTTATGTGACTGAAATATTTACCAGAGGAAGAAAAAGCAATAGATAAATAAATACAGTAACAATCTGAAATGTCTTTGTTCCTACACCTTTGCTTGCCTAAAAATAAATAAATAAATACATGAAAATATGAGATAATGCAATATAAAATATTCTATAGCAACATAATATTGTGAAATAAAAAATGATAAATAATATAATGGCAATCCGAGCTTGCATGTTTACATTTGTGAAGTGGGAGTCATAACTATAGATTCTGTCATCAATTTAAACTCCCTATCTATAAGTGTTTTAATTTTTTAAAAATAATTTATTCATTTTTAGAGAGATGGGAAAGGAGGGAAAAAGGGAGAGAAACATCACTGTGTAGTTGCCTCTTGCACACCCCCTACTGGGGCCCTGGCCTGCAACCCAGGCATGTGCCCTGACCAGGGATCAAACCAGCAACCCTTTGATTCACAGCCTGTACTCAATCTACTGAGCTATACCAGCCTGGGTTGGTTGGTTGGTTTTAAAGAAAGGTTTCATTCTAAAAAGTTCTCAGCTAAAGTGGGAAGATATATATATGGCGGCCGTATACAACTTATAGCCTAAGTTTCATAAATGGATAGTTAATTGTAAAATACCTTTTGAAAAACATACAAGCTAGCACCACTTCCTATGGGGACACTCCACATAAAAATACACATAAACATGCCAAAACACATAAAAATAAAGGTTGGGTTAGTTCATATTTCACGGAAATTTTAAAACTTTACTTCCTTCTTCTTGGTTAGTTTCAAGCTTGAAACAACCTAAAACACACATCCCAAAAAGGCTTCCAGCAAGAGTGTGTGTAATAAGTGGGTCAGGCCTCTGCAACCCACTGCTTGTGGATAGTGACTTGATTAATATGATGTTATAATGCAAACCAAAAATTGGATCTTCACTGTGCCTTTTTGGCTACTATTTTAAAGGCAGGGGAGGCATAGTGGATGAATAATAGATCTAATAAGAAAATATTTCATTGGCTTTTTCATTATAGTGAAAACATCTCAATGGAGAAATAAAACTCATTTACTAAATTCTCCAGAATGGAGATGTGATTGTTGGAATGGTTTAGGTACTTTATTGGTACCATTTTGCACTAATCTTTTTTGTTTTGAAATCTGAGTACAAGGAAGAAGAGAAATACTTTCATAATACAGTTGGAGGACAGTGAAAATGGTCATTATTTCTAGATATTTCAGATTAAGAATTTTATTCTGACAGTCATGTTGAGCAGAGAAATGAAGTATCAGCTACCAAAAGGAAATTAACTCCCAAATCCCAATTACAACATTAACTTTAGTTAGGATACCAATAGGGAAAATAATTTTCTAAATATTTGTCTCAGAATGTGTCTCTTTTAAATTCAGCCAATTCAGCTCTTGCCTTCAAACGTGAAAGTGATCTATAGTTGTATTTATCAAGGCTGATCTGCTAAGGCAGCCACGTGACTGCCCAGTCAACCTAAAAACACAGAAAATGTATAAATTGAATTTTTAGTTGATTAGATTTTTCACTAACTAGTTCAATATTTGTTTATACACAATATTTACAATGTTTAAAAAATTTTAGGTTAGTTAAGTGCTGCAACAAAGCTACATTGGAAAAATGCCAAAAAAGCATTTTATGAAAAGAGTGTGATGGTCATTTCTAGCTAAGCACGTCCATAACTGATTGTAATGAAAACTAGACAATGGGAAACTCTTCATTATGAATAACATGGTTGAATACTCATTGAAGAAGACCTCAACCAAACTCACTTGTCCAGACTGGCTCAGTAACTAGGCGGTTCACCACTGGAAAGCATGGAAATGCAGCTCTGGTGCCCACCAGGCCCTTCTCTTTTCAACCAGTGCAGCTGCAGGGCCTCCACACTGGTTGGCTGTCTTTGCCAGTGTTGTAAGAACCTGGAATGCTGAGAAAACCCCTGCTCCTCCTGGAATCTCTTCTGCAGCCCTTCCTGGGCAGACAACTGAGGTTAAGCATTAGTGACTGATTTCAAAATGCTAGTGCTTGCTGGATCCAGAATAAAAACAAACAAACAACAATTCTACCCCTTGGCTGCCCTTTAATTCAATACTGATGAATGGATAATAGCTGCTATTGCCTGGGAACATTCCTCTTTCCTTTAAGTCCACTGGTTCCAATAAGGTAGAGTTTGAGAACTGGAATAGTTTGGATGTTAGAGGTAGTGTATAGAGACACTGAGTGAGGAGATTGCTTTTGAGGAATGAAGAAAACAGCAAAGAGACAAGCAGGGGCAAGTTAGCACCAAATAGATAGGTACATCGGGTTGCTGCACAAAATGACCTTAACTGGTTTTATTCAAATTGTGGCATGGAGTATCCTCAGATATTCTTGATCTTCTCTACGCAGGTCAATATTGAGTTGGTGGTGTAGGCATGCACTGAACTAACTGGCCTGGGACAGAATTTTCAAATCATTGAAATGAGTCTTCCACACTTTCCCCCCACTTTTTTCCCCACCAGGCTAGCACCTGTCTCCTACATCTTGCTGATGCCATGCCTTAAACTTTCTTTCATGACATCTGACTCAGCTCTGAGTTCTAAAGTTAGCTTTCCCTTCTCAATGCCACAGCTCACCTGTTCAGTCCTTTGATTATTGATGGCTAAGAGGAAAAATTGACTTAAAGTAATTCTACATGAGTTTTTCCCCCCTTCATTGAGTTTTATTTATAAATCCTCAGAATTTGTGAGTCCTTTTCTAAAACTTTCTAAACCTTTTATTTTTAAATCAGACTTGGATAGCTCAAAATAATAGAAATTTGATTTGAATAAAAAGGGAAATAGTAGCCAATCAAAATTTATTTACCATTTCAAGGAAATCAGATGCAATGATATATCACCAGATGGTAAATGGATTAGTGTTACCTCTAATGGTGTTTACTATTTTCAACTCAGTGGTATTTGAAATTTTTATGTTATTTGGATTTCCAGCTATTTCAGTTATTGCAACAATTTATTAAGCAGAGCTCTAAAATTTGCTTTTTACATTCTATTCCTTGCAATGCTGATTTATAAGAGTGCTGAAAAATCAGTGTTACAGTTAAAGGAGGAAGTGCTAGAGTAGATTACACCATCAAATGGCTGGTGCTAAAATAAAGAAATAGAAAATAGCTTTGGTAGGATGAAGTCTGGTGATTTGGGAGATGTGCTGAGTAATAAATAAAAATACAATATCACTGTGCATCTATCTTTTGATATATGTTTAAATTAGTTTTGCTCTTACAAGAGAGTTTGCTGTCTTAATGTTATTGTGCTGATTATTGCCACTGTAATGTTATCCCGAGAGCTTTACTACTGTGTATTATAGACCCTTTCTTCACATTAAATGTTGACAGAGGTGATACAAGTACTTATATATTAGGTTTTTGGCACTTTTTGAAAATTCAATTTAGTTTCTATGCAGGTTGCTTTTATACTTTTCTTATCGCCTGTAGTCAATTACTTTCATTCTTATTTTATGTCTATTACAGAAAAATGTCAAAATAGTTTGTGTGGAATATGGTAATTATACTAAACAGTAAATTTTAACAACTTTGTATCAATTTTAGCTATTTTTATTAAAATAGTAATTCATTTTGAGTATTTCCAAAACATTGAGTTGTTATATTTCAATATGTCTCTCGATATGCTTTGAATGTAGAGATGACTAGGCTCATGGACTTGATGTGGAATGTGAAAGAAAGATAAGTTTTTATGATTGATGTTACTTGTTGTTTTGTCTAAGTTCCTTGAAAGAACGAAATCACCATTTACTGAAATGGGCACTATTGGTTTGGGAAAGAGAAAAATGAATCACAGTGTATTTGTTTTAGGATATCATAAAATATTTCTCTATCTACTCTATCCACTGTCAAAACCAATCATGATTTTCAAGCTATTCTAACCTTTCTCATAGTGGGCTAAATTATTTTTAAGTGGACTGGAGAATAGGTGCCATCAATCTAATTTCCTTCTTGTCCACAGTGAGCACATGCCCACACTTCCTTCATTCGACTTGGTGAGGCAGTTAACTATGAGTAAGTCACCGCTTTAGCCTTTAACAGTTTTGGAAATAAGTTAACAACAAGGACCCTTTCCACATCCAGGCAACTAATAGCCATAAAAAAATCAAGGATTATGAATACGCTTCTTAGGGAATTCAATTGCTTTTTGCCTCTTAGCCAGTTCACTTCATCTTAAACAATGACATGTCTTAACTCTAGGGTATGAGAGGTTTGAAATAGGGAATGAATGATTACAGCGAATTATATCTTACATCTGGAAGTTAAACACACAAAAGAGAAACTTTGGTAAAAATATGTAAAAAATGGCAAAATTTAGAGGCAATGCTGAACTTGTTTATTTGACTGGGAAAATATAAAAATGCCAAACAACCATATTACATAGAAATGTGGCAAAGTTGGTGGTGTCACCTGTCCATTTGCCCTTTTCTACCGATATAATTTTGGGGCATATTTAAGTCAACTCTTACGACACATTCTCATTCCTATATTCTCTTTTAAAATGTTTAAGAAAGATTTTTTTCTCATCATCAGTTAGGAATCAATAGTTGATTGGGTTAAGGGAGAGGCACTTATTCTTTTGTAATAAGTGCAACATCAGGTTAATAAACATATATCACCTCTGGAAGTTTTCACTGATGTTACATTAGACTATATTTCCAATGTCAAACAATTGAAATAAGAAATTCCAAAAACAAAACAAAACAAAAAAACCCCACTAAAACCTTTTAAGGGTTAATGCTACTCACTTGTTTCTAATTGTGTTTATCTCATATAAACAAACTTTTTGGACCAAGAGAGCAGACTTTATGTGCATAGCAGTTCTAGAAAAGGAACTTAAGTCCATTGCTTACGTAAGGGATAAAAATGGGATCATGGGGAATGTTCACCTTAGCAGAGTTGAGTTGTTAAACACTTAGATGAATGAATAGATCAAATAGAATTTTGCATATAGTTTTTTCATGGTTTGAATGGCCAGATCACAGAGAGAATATTCTGAGACACAAAACATTTTCATCAGGGCTGAAAATATTGAGAAAGAACTTAAAATGCCAACCAAATTTTCAACAGTTATTTCAATTAGCCAAAACCATCTGAAAAGCTATTTAAAAACAAGAAAATAAAAACAGGTGGAAATACTCCTGTCAGACAGTTCCATTTTAGAATTCTAGAACTACTGTGCATTGAGAAAGATAAAAGGAGCTAGAATTTCTAGTTCATTTGGAGCCCACCGAAATGTGACAGACAACACCAGCAGGCTTATCTACTGCTACAGTGTCCTTTTAGAAATAAATTCTAAAAGCAGACAATCTCTGAGGTTATTTTGACACTAGGTATATTTTATTAGATGCATCATTTTTGATAGTATTGTTTTCTTTCTTTGTCTACAAGTCTAAAATATATTCTTTCACAAACAGCAAATGAACAGCTGTGCCCATGAATGTTGATATATGTTTAGCAATCCTTGGTTATTTTTCCCTCTTTTTTTTTAAGATCTCATTTATTTATTTGAAGAGGGAGGGGAAGGAGAAGAGAGGGAGGGAAATATCCATCAACTGTCTCTCACATGCCCCCAGCCAGGGACCTGTCCTGTAACCTAGGCATGTGCCCTGACCTGACAGGGAATTGAACCAGTGATCCCTTGGTTTGCAGGATGATGCCCAACCCACTGAGCCACACCAGTCAGGGCTTTCCCCCTTGAATGTTAGAAAATTCCATAGTTTTTATCATCTGTACAGTCTGCCTGGTTTTTTTGGCTATAAAATAAATAAAAATATTTATTCAGCTTTGGCTGTTATCCTTCCCATAATAATAAATGGAATCATTACTGTATTGATGGAAGGAACAATTACAGCATGATTTATACTAGATATGAAACATCATCAGTAGTAACTACATAGCATTATAGAATTTCTTGAACACCATAAACAAAATTGTTTATTTAATATAGTGAAGATTGACTTTGTATAATTATAGGGTCAAAATTTGGGGCCTGAAGTGAGTCTTTGAAATAACTAATAGAGTTTATCAGATTTCCGATTACACCTGCCCATACAGGTGAACAAGCATCAGATAAAGAACACTAAGTGAATTCCTAACAGCAGAGATGAATTGTATCAATTCAAGACAATTAAATGTACACTGACTACTAAATAGGGGATTTAATTTTTATACTAAAAGGTATAAATACAACTCTACCTGAACTTCTTTCTTTAAAATTTTAGGATGTAAAAGTTGGGGAAACCAAAGGATTATTCCAGGTCATGTAGCTAGTGAGAGGTCAGACTACAAAGCCATGCTTGTGATGATGAGAAATTGGGTGGATATACAGAGAAGTGGGGATGATATGATGATGAACAAAATGTTGCTGGATGAAAAAATAATAACAATGATAGCCATTTTTGGAACTTTTTCAATAATGTATCTCAGTAACTCCTAGGGTGTATTTTACTCCCCTTATTTTTGTACAGAGGGAGAAAAAAACAGTGTATCTTGCCCTGGGACAACTAGTTAGTAAACATTGGAGCTGGTAGTCTGAACCCAAAGTATTAACTGGCTTTTAAAATAGTTTATTATTATTTTTAATGACTATGAGACACATTCCTATCCCACCCAAGGTTGGTGTTGCAAAATAAGTTTTCCTAGAACTATAAAATGGATTTCTATCTTATTATGAACAACTGACCTACAGAAAACATGAAGCAGTATTTTTAAAAGAGGCTTTGATGTTCCTCTAATAATGCATAGGATCAATTCTAGAACTTTGTTCCCATTTGTATTTTATTATTGGCATGCAATATAATTTCAGAGCTTATGGTGTACCTAACACCTCTCTATAGATGCCTAATCTGCTCCCATGTAGTGAATTATCCCTTAGGTCAACCATAATTAATATTGTAAAAACATCTACATTTTCATACGAAGCTTTGCCCTTCACGGGGCATGAGACTGCATCCTTTTTCTCAGGGAGGAAGCCACGAGAACATGAATTCATTTACCCTTATGGAGTGGATCTGCATCTGAGAAAACGTTGGTCAGGGTGGGAGTGCAAACACGGCCCCTGACGACACGACTCTGCGGAGTCATTAAAGGACTAACTATAACTAGCTAGCCATGTGACTCTCTGCCCCCACATGTGCTGTTTCTGAGGTAATGTTTCCTTTTTGGATTGCTCCACTTTTCCTTTTTGACCATACAGAAACTGGAATTAAGTTGTAGAGACATGCTTACCAACGTTGTAAATGAAGGGCTATGAATATGAAATATGTTGGATGACAAATTTAAGAGCCAAAAATATCTTCACTAAAGGGAGCAATGGACCAAATATAACAAGATGAAATGTAATAAGAATACTCATTGGCAAATTTAATTGCCATTATATTTTTACCACTTATTGCTGATATAAGGGAAAGCTGTTGACAGTTTTTATGATTTAATCTGTCCAGTATACCATTATTTCTCTTAATTCTAATTTTTTAGTGAATGATTTGGTATTTTCTAAATATATAACCTTACGATCTTCAAATGCTAATATTTTATGCCTTCCTATATCTATAATTTTCACTTATATTTCATGCATTATTTTTTTATTTTCTGGAACTTCCAGGTCAATGATAAAATATAGGGATAATACAATGAGAATCTGGCTTATTTTCTCACAAGTAGATTTCTAAAACTGAGTTTTCTTTTCCTTAGTAAATTCCCTGTCCTTGTTATGGTCATTTCTGGCATTAAAAACAACAACCACATGTATTCAGAGAGGTCGTCTAGAGATTTCTATAGACCACAGACAGACCAGTAACCATCTGTGAATTGAAGATCTGTCCTTAAAAACATAAGCACAGAAATTAAATGCAGGTGTTTAGAAATTTTACAGCAATTTGAATAATTTTATATCCTGTAAGTCTAATAACAAAACAGGTTGTCTTGCACCTTGTATGGCTTTTTTGTCTTATTCTTTTAGTAGTTCATTTTTATAATGCTTTACCGAAATAAATCGGTAGTTCTTGATCATTTAAAAAGTACTGCTATATAAGGGAAAGGAATATGGGGATGGTGGTTGAGCTAAATGAAGTCTGTGCTTATGTTTGCTTTAAGTTTCAATATTTTCAACATATAAATATTCTTACCCAAAACTAAAGGAAAAGTTTTACTGTTCTAAGACATACTATGCTACATTCTAATCAAGCAATCAATGTTTTGAGAATAGAGTTAGAAAGGATGTATGCATATTCAAATTTCAGAATCCTAGGCTGTGTTGCTCAACCTTTTTTTATTTTTTAAGGTTTTTTTTTTTTTTTTGCCTGTGTTTGTTGACCTTCTTTTTCAGTCCAAACTCAAAACCCACAACACCCAAGATGGAATGTCAATATTTAGATAGAGATGTTGAGGGTCAAATTTATGGTACTGTGTTTCACTGAAAGGCTGTTTAACTTGATTCTTATTCCAGGAATCTTGTTCATTTCGGTGACCTTCAGGGGATGTGAAGGACAGGACAGTAGAGACAGCTTTGTGTAGTGTTTAGCTTGCATCCATAATTAGGCCATCTCAGTAACAAAGAAGCATTTATAAAATCACTTTTATCCTTTGAATGCATGACATATATGATGAATGACTTTTAGTAAAGCTTTATGAATATATTATAAATAATAAATGTACCAATCAATGAAACTTATTTTCAACATGATGTGCCAGAAGTAAAAAATAATTAATAACAAACAGAGGAAATGGATTCCAAACTTGGTTGTTACGAACTTGCTTTTGGTGTATGACACCAGCCTTCATTGTTAACTGAGATCACAGCAGGGACCCTAGGCTCTCCCCATTCCAATTAGTATTTTCGAGATCTCAGTTGTGGGATTTCTTCATGAAAAATGATGACTCTATGTTCTTTTCATTTATGGTGGTAACTGTTATATCTCCAAGTGCCTAGAAGAGAGTCTGACATATTAAAAAGTATTTCAAATTTTGTTTAGTTATGCTACCAAAGTAGGTATACTTCATCAATTCTAGATGGTTAACTTGTTGTTTTTTATATTTGAAATTTCTATTTTTAATAACTTAAAATCTTTATATATTTTATAACAGTATATTTTTAAATTTAAACATATATTTTACAACTAATTCAAAACTATAAATAGAAATTTAATATATTTTATTTTAAAATGAGTTTAAAATTTAATATCTAATTACTTTTTTTGTTTGTATTAATGACCAAGAATTGCTTTAATGTATGTGAATGGTAGGTGAGGGGCAGGAAGACAGCTGCACCATTGATGTCTGCTCGGGCACCTCTGAGTGGAATCTGATTCAAAACCTCATCTAATTCTTACCTAGTTATTAAAGGATTATATCATAATACAAATATTTGAATCCTTCCTATTACCAGGGGATTGTGAGATTCAATTTTATATTTTATGTATTTATCAGTAAGCAAAAGTAATATTATCAACATTCATCTTATGCTTAGAAATTATTACCTAGAACCCAACAAAAAGTCTCCATGAGTGCAATACAAGGCTCCAGAGGCAGGCGTGCTGAGTCATGCCTCGATCATGAGTTTCTGTCACTGGACAATGACAGAAATGCTGCCCATTGTCTAGGATGGGATGTCTGCTCTCTGAAGATAGAATCAGTGTTTGAGGCTCTCTTAATAGAGTGAGATAAAAGTCCTATTTGGGGCAATATTGGTGGTTCCAACCAGTTTGTGTGTGTGTGTGTGTGTGTGTGTGTGTGTGTGTGTGTGTGTGTGTATTTCAGACTGGACATTGTAATTTTTTTCTCAACAACCATTTCACTGCAGCAGATAAATTGACAACAACCACAGTAATTCCATCTTGTTTGTCATAGGTTCGTTCCAGGGTAGAGGGTGTTAGCAAAAGAAATGTCTTGTTCTTGGGAGCCAAGGGAAGTTAGTGATATAACAGAGGAAAAACAAACAATAGATCAAAGTGGTATTAGTGACCAGCCAACAAACCAAGGCAAATTAGCCTTATTTAAATCTGCTCAGACTATCTTAACAAAATGCCATACCCTCAGTGGCTTGTAAAACAGAAATTATTTTCTCACAATTCTGGAGGCTAGAAGTCCAAAGTCAGGGTGCTAGCACAGCCTCTGGTGAGAGCTCTTTCTTGGCTCACAAGCCTTCTATTTGTGTCCTCACATGGCTGGGAGAGTTCAAGGGCAAGCTCGGGTATCTCTTCTTGTGAGGGCACTAACCTCCTCATGAGGGATTTGCCCTCATGATCTTATCCAAACCTGATTAAACTTCCAAAAGCCTCATTTCCAAATACTATCTCATTGCAAGGTGGGGCGGGGAGCGGGGCTTTAGTACATGAATTTCAAGAGGACACAATTCAGTCCATATCAAGCCTCCTAATGGGGATATCAGCATGAAAGTTAGAAGAAACTCCTACATCAATCAGTTCTGAACCCTGCCCAAGTGTGATCGCCTTCTTATGTGAACTATCACATACCCCTTTTCTTTTATACTCATTTGATTTGGTTTTTCTTTTATTTTCAGTTAAGTGCTTACTACTGGTGAACTCAGTATGGAATGTCTAAAGCATCCAAGGGCTGCCACTCTAAGTTGGCCCTGGTCACTTACTCT
Source organism: Anoura caudifer (assembly GCA_004027475.1). Lineage (NCBI taxonomy): Eukaryota > Metazoa > Chordata > Mammalia > Chiroptera > Phyllostomidae > Anoura > Anoura caudifer. The sequence continues at coordinate 41,670 of PVKU01001142.1, forward strand.
GGTCTGGGTTCAGCATGAGCAATTTCTCTTCTCAGAAACCTTGGAACAGGGAAAGGAGTGGGGGACGCCCACCAGCAGCTGGACTTTGGACATCAGGAACAGTCAGGAGTCCGTGGATTTCACTGCAGCTTTGTTTAGCTTCTAAAGCAGGTGTGGGGACACAGCAAGGTATCGATTGGTATTATAAACAAAGTATTGGAAAATTGGAAAAAATGCCTTCTAAATTAACTGCCCTCAACATTTTTGACATGCTATTCCACATTTCATTAGGGAGTATTCCTCTACACTGGAATCCACTATAAAATACTTGCATTTAACATTCCATGAAAAGCCACATGTAGTCTTAGCAAAAGCATCTCTGTAATTTTTTCCCCTTAATGTTCCAATCATACAGTAGTTCTTGTTTGTATACGTTAAGTCCACTAAACATGCAATTTTATCTGCTTGCATGTCTTGTGAGCAAACACCTGTTCATCCTTCATGAGCCCACTCAACTGTTACCCCTTTGGTCAAGTCTTCTTTGAAAGAGATTTGACCCTACACATTTCTAGAAGCAAAAACATTTGATTTTCTGGGCTTTTGAAGTCATTTTGGGGGACCTCAAAAATTATCTTTCTGTATTATTACTTTATCTCTATTTCCCCTTGTAATACAGGGTGAGATCTTTGGCATAGAGATTATACCATTTTTATTTTTACAGCTCCAGCACTGGCACAGTGATTGATAGATCTTTGGGTTGGCATCACTATATGTTTTTTTTTTCTGATTTCATGGAGAATGATTAATGGTTTGATGAATAACAGGATGAGCAAAAATAGTCTTTTTTCTATTTTGTTTAGCTCAGATCAAAATAATCTTGACATTGTTCAAATGGCCTTAGTTTTGGCAAAACGAATATTCTTCAATTTTTTGCACAATTTTCCAAATACTCCAAAATGCTGGGAGTTAAATATCATCCAACAAAATAATTTGAGCAGCTTTACACTATATTCAGGGATGAATCTGTGGCATAGTCTTGGAGTTACTATGTTGCCAGAGAAACTACTAATATTCCTAAGCAACTCTATAACTTTATGTTGCTCTACAGAAGCATTCCAGAATGTTCCTGCTCTACAGTTTCCAGGGGCTGTAAACCTTCCTGTCTCTAAAGCAAGAATAAGAATTAATCCAAAGTTTCATCTTGCTTTATAGTTATCTGTCCATGCTACTAAAATATTCATATAACTTGATGAGCTGAAGTTTTTAAAACCAGAATTTCTTTTCCACCCCCAAAATCACAGATATAATGCCTAAATATGTTCTGTTTATTATACTGCTTTTCATTTTATTTCCAATTAAAATATGTGCATTACAGTGGAATTCAGATATCTTGTTGATCATGACATAATCATGTGCACAGAAACCAATTGTGATATAAACAAGAGTGAGACTTCTGGTGGAATAAACAGGAAAAAGTGTTGAGTTTCAACCAAGATTTTTGTTTAGTCATTAATGTATTTAGAAAGTGAGATATGGCTAGAAAAATTCAGCTTTATTAAGTATAAAATAGCATGCATGCTAGAAAATACTTTTAATTATTAGTCCAGTATATTTTTGTAGATATTTAGATTTATATCTTATGTATAGATTTATGGTAATTTTGATGACAGATGGCATTGGAAAGTAGGAATAATCAGAGCTTTGTCATGTTAAGAACTTTAGTAATACAAGGCCTGGCACAAATAATGCCCTTTTTTTAATTGCAAAATAATAAGAATGTTATTCTGTAAAATCACACTTGAGCACACCATATGACATTTTAGGAGAAGTGTTCAAATTAGAACTATAAGGTATTACACCCACATTATTACCCTACCAACTACACTAAAGCAGGCCTTACTTCTGCTGAAACCTGCTGTCATAAGTACAGTTTAAAGACCAATTGTCTAGTTCAAACTATTCATTTTACAAATGAATAGTTTATAAAAAACCTGGAGTGTATAGATATCTTTCTGTAGGCTAGATAAGTAGGTGTTGGCAGACCAGAAAAGAAAAACAAGCTAAGCTTTCTAGGGCATTTTTTTCCTATTAGTAGTTTTCTGAGTTTATAGGACAATACTGATTTGCATAAAATTTTTCCATAACCAGACCAGGTAAGGCTAAACACCTGAATGTTTCCATGGAAAATGTAAATCTAAGATTAAATCACAACTCAAAATTCTACAAAGTTTAAAATATATTTAAACAATTTGTTCGTATGACACGTCAGTTTGTTTCCATTAGGCTAGAGACTGGAATATTTCCAACAGTAGCCAACTAATACATATTCTTTATAGAAATCAAGAAAGTAGTTAAGGTAGTCTTTTGCCTTATGGCTGCATAATACTGATGTAAATTTACTATCTTTGCTATGTTAGGAAAAAGAATTTTAATGGTGTAATTTATGTAGTCCAATAAAATATACAATATTTATATGTATATGTGTGTATATAATACATGAATTATAGACTATGTTTTTATCTTTTCTTTAGAGTATGTGTGTGTGTCTATGTATAAACATACAAACTCATTCAATCCTAATTTTGGCTATATGCAAATTTTCTCTTAGGCACTGCATTTAGAAACATTTATCAATTAATACAATTATGGGAATCTACTATATTGCTCAATTTCTAAATTTTTGGAGCTTTCAAAGGAAATGCAATGTTTTTTACCTTTGTTGAGTACCAATACATCTTCCCTGGAAAAGGCCATGCTTCTTTGTCAGGGAGGTGATAGATCTTACCTTACTTAACCCTTCAAATGTAGTACTTACTTTACTCGGGTGGTAGATGAAATATGTGAAAACCCCTCCAGTGTGCCCTTTGGAACTGGGGCAATTGATAATTTGAAATTTAAGTATGTGTACACATGCACACACATGTTTCATTGCACAAAAAAGAAAGAAGGAAAAATTAGACAGTTTATTTCTCCAGTTTAAAACATCCTCAGATCATCTATCAGCCTTCTTTACTGTGAGAGTTTTTATTACTTCTCTCTGGGGAACCATAAACTGGAATTTGCATGTAGATTCATATTTATAACTGTATTATGCAGATTTTAGTATTGTTATGTTTTACTTAATCTTAAGGAGTCAATGTCTGTCTGACTAGAAGATGATTACAAAGATTTTTGTTTTTGCTTCTGGCCTTGGGCTCAAAAATTTCTTTTTATCTTTCCCTTTAGCCTATTTAACAATTGTACCTGGTCTAATTTTTACAGATACATGTATTAATAAATGACATACCTGTATGGGAACTCTACACATGATACTCCCTTGGCAATGCAGACCTTGGGCTTCCTTCAGGAATATAAATTAGTATAGTCCCATGCTTCATACTCTAAGATAAATAAAAAATGCATTATTAGCCTAGAATGGATTTAAGCAAATAGGTTCAGCAACTAGTCTCCTACACATGCTCAATGGAATATTCAAATTGCAGCAGCCTTAAATACTTGAATTAAAGCAAAACTTTATTTTTTTTGTGGAACTTGGGTAAGACCATGCATTTAGGATATTGCTTCTGAGTTAATCAAGATATAGTAACTTTATTGCATATTGTGTTATATCTCTGAATAATCAAGTTACATGAAGCTGCTATATAAATTTTTAATAGAATATAGTTTTTAGGGTCTCCTAAAAAGAGTATCATCTCTCAGATCTAATAAGGGTTTTTGTTTCTGTCACTGGTATTGTTATTGTTTTGTTTTTAACAAAAAGGGATTAAAAAGTAGGTATTTGAATCATCTTAAAACTCTTGATTTCTGATTATGGAGGAATATTTTAGTTATTGAATTGAAACCCTCTAAATTAAAATCTTTTCCTGAACCATAGCCAGCCTCTTAGAGTATATGAGAATAGATGGTCACATTTAAAATATCAGGGAAATTAAAATTTCCTGTTGTATCCCCAATCTCTCAATTGGTATAAAGGCCAGTCAGATGGTTAATAATCATCTTAACAATGGAATCCAATGGAAACGTAATTGATATAGAGAGTTCCAGTTATTCAATACCTCAGTCAGCTCAATATCTCAGCCAGCTCAATATCATTAGACTTCCAATAATATATAGTAGGTGTTTCAAAGTAAAAGACCTGTCATGTATCCTTGGGGAAAATCCCTCTCATTGCAGTTCGGTGCTTCCGCAGTTTGGTGCTTCGGAATGAGCTACAGCTCATCAGAACTCTATTCACAGTGATTGGGGAAGTCTTTTTGGAGTCCTTTAGGTTGAATAGATGTCCAATGTTGTTCTTATTGTCATTATTAATGGGACTTTGTATAGAAACACAGGAGGAAGGAATAGCTTGACTGAATTAAGCATTGACTACATACTGACTGCAAAGAATTGTATCTGCAGGAAGGAAGTTCAATTTCAAGATTTAGTGAGCAATTGAGAGATAGCAGGCTGGCTAAATAGAAAGGAATGGTTTGCTCTTTAATCAGCAGTTAATTCTCGGGAGGGAAGATGATTGTCTCTCTTCCCCTTTATTTTATTTTTTAAAATAATTTTTATTGTTACTCTATTACAGTTGTCCCAATCTTTCCCCCTTTGCCCTCCTCTGCCCATCCCACCCCACACCCACAGTCAATTTCCATAATGTTGTCCATGTCCGTGGGCCATTCATACACGATATTTTTCTAGTCCCTTGCCCTTCTTTCCACCATTATCTCCCTCCCCCCAACCTCTGGTCACTTTCAGTCTGTTCCATGTTTCCGTGCCTGTGGTCTGTTTTGTTCATTAGATCCTCTTATAGGTGAGATCATATGATATTTGTCTTTTACCGACTGGCTTATTTCACTTAACATAATGCTCTCCAGTTCCATTCATGCTGTCATGAAGGGTAGGAGTTCTTGCTTTCTTTCTGCTGTGTAGTATTCTATTGTGTAAATGTACAACAATTTTTTGATACACTCATTTATCGATCAGCAGGCTGTTTCCAACACGTGGTTGTTGTAAATAGTGCCGCTATGAACATAGAGGTGCATAAGTTCTTTTGAATTGCTGATTCATGATTCTTCAGGTGTTTTTCCAGCAGTGGAAACCTTCTCCTGGTTTTGCACCTTGTGGACTACATAAGGGTATGGGACATGGACAGGAATTCTGCCAATTCAACATTTTATTGTATTTCATTCTTCTGTATCCATTGAATATATATGGGGCCCAAATAATACAAAATAATATCAAGGAGGTACATTAAGTGGAAAAAAAAGTGCAGTTTAAAATTTTTTCTTATTTTATTTTATTTTATTTTGCAAAAATACAACTGGCTTTTTTCATTCCAGGAATTAACTTTTAGTCTTTCATGGCTTTGTGGTATCCATTCAACACATGTCCATGCTAAGTGGACTCTGTGGTAGACTCTTTAACAGGGACATGATGTGTCTCTTGTCGGAAGAGCAAAGGAAACACTCCCATGTATTTATTACTCTACATGCTCTAAAGGAAATGGAGGTAGAATAAACAAAGGCCAGGTCAAAGCCATCTATGTGTTGTGACATATGGTTCAATTGTTGTGCCCTTTAGGATGATTATACATTATTCTAAACAGCACTAAATTATTTAAATTATTACCAGCTATTGTTGTAGCTGGTAGGTGACTGCCTCCTTGCTGTGACTGCCAGGTTCTTTTGTCTCAGACAGGAAGGAGTGACTTTAGCAGGCCATGTGAGATGACAGAACTTAATTTGACAGGGAGAAGGGAAGGGGGCCTATATTAATCATCCACATCTTGGTACCTTACTCAGTGACAGCCATTCCTTTTTATTGCTGAATGACATTTAATGTTATTTCTTTCCAGTTTGGTCAACCACAGACTCAGAGAGTAATTCTAAAGAAACTGAGTTTGGGCAGTTTCTTTTAAGAGATGAGGTGCTGAACTATTTATTTATTTATTTATTTAATCATCCATATCTGGGTGGCTTGGCACAGTGAGAGCTTTAGTTTTATAAACTGAGGTTTTAGTCTGAGCACTCCCACAAACCACAGAGATGTTGATTGTGTTCCCCACCCCCCACACAAAGCCCTAAGCAAACACCTGTTTTGTGTCTATAAATTTGCCTTTTCTGTGCGTTTCACATAAAATGCAATCATACAGTATGTAATCTTTTGCATCTGGCCTATTTTATTTAGTATAATATTTTTATAGTCCATCCCTATTGTAACATGTATCAGTATTCTATTCCCTTTATTACTGAGTGGTATTTTATTTTATGGTTATACCACATTTTGTTTATCAAATTTTCATGAGATGAGTTTCAGATTGTATCTAGTTTGGGCTATTTTGAATAATGCTGTTATAAATCTCAGGTATATATCTTCTTATAAACACATGTTTTTATTTCTTTTAGATTCTTTTTTAAGCATTGTATTTATATTTAGACAGAGGGGAAGTGAGGGAGAGAGGGAGGGAAGCATCGTCTGGAGTGCGACCCCTACTGGGGACCTGGTCTGCAACCCAATCAAATATGCTGCCCTTTGTTTGCAGGCCAGGCGCTCAATCAGCTGAGCCACACCAGCCGGGGCTGGATTCTTAATAGTATAGATGCTAGGTCACATGGTAAATTTATATTTAACACAATAACTGCCAAACAGTTTTCTAAAGTAGCTGTATCATTTTTCATTCCTAGCAGCAATGTATGATCATTGAGTTTCTCAATATGTTTATCAACACTTGATGTTATCTTTTATTGTTAAAAGGTATACTACAATATCTCATTGAGGTTTTAAATTATATTTCCCTAATGATTAAAGATGTTAAATATCTTTTAAATATTCCTATTAGCTATTCATATATCTTCCTTAGTAATATGTCCATTCAAATTCCTTTCTAATTTTGAGAGTTTTGTTCATCCTCTTTTTGAGTTGTAAGTGTTCTTCATCCAGATTCTTCATCAGATACACGATATGCAAATGTACCCTCCCATCGTGTTGCTTGCCTTTTTGTTTTCTGATTGGCATCTTTCGAAGCAGGATAGTTTGAAGTTTTAATGAAATCCATTTATCACTTTTTTTTTTTACATTATTGACTCTGCTTTTGTAAGAGCAAATGTTATTTGTTTTTCAGTTTGGTCAACCACAGACTCAGAGAGTAATTCTAAAGAAACTGAGTTTGTGCAGTTTCCTTTAAGAGATGAGGTGCTGAACTATTTATTCTTTTTGATCATCCACTAATCATCCATATCTGGGTGGCTTGGCATAGTGAGAGCTTTTGTTTTATAAACCGAGGTTTCAGTCTGAGTACCCCAATAAACTGCTGAGACATTGATTGTGTTCCCCACCCCCACACAGAGCCCAATCCAAGGTAATGAACAGTTCCTTCTACTTTTTTCTTCTTAAACTTTTAATAGTTGCTATTCTTATATTTAGGTTTGTGAATGATTTTGTATTATTTTTTCTGTATTATATTTGCTATGTGGACACGCAATTATTCCAAAACTACCTGTCAAATATTTCAGATTTCTCCATTCAGTGGTCTGGGTACATGACCTGGTAGCTGTGTCAAAACATGATTAATCATAAATATAAGGATTCACTTCTGAATTATTGGTTCTATAATAATTGATTTTTATGCCTATCTTGACAACACCGCTAGCTTGTTTATGGTAGCTTTATATAGTTTTGAAGTCTGGTGGTGGAAGTCCTTCAATTCTGTTTTGTTTTGTTTTTTTTACATTTTTTCCACTTAATTTTTTTTATTTTTAAATTTATTTTATCTTTAGAGAAGAAGGGAAGGAGAGAGGGAGAGAAATATCAATGTGTGGTTGCCTTTTGTGCATCCTCTGCTGGGAACTGGCCTGCAACCCAAGCATGTGCCCCGAATGGGAATCAAACCACGATCCTTTGGTTCACAGGCCCATGCTCAATCCACCAAGCCACACCAGCCAGGGCCAATTCTGTTATTTTTTAAAACTGTTTACCTCATCTAGGCCCTTCCCATTTTTCATGAAAATATTGGAGCAGTTTGTCAATTTCCCAAACAATTAGAGTTTTTATAGAAAGTGTATTGAATTTATAGATCCATTTGAGGAGAATTGCCATTTTTTAAACTATCAAATTATGAAATATATTTCCATTTATTTAAGACCTTTAATTTTTCATAGCAGTATTTTATACAAAGTCTTGCACTTTTGTGATAGATTTATTTGCCAGTATTTTATTCTTTTATAAGATATTATAAAAATTATTACTATTGTTTTGCTTAATTTCATGTATGATTTTTTGGTGCCAGAAGTTAGATGTACAATTTATTTTTACATATTGATCGTATGTTCTGTGAAGTTGCTTTATCTGTTTAATGATCCTAATGGATTTCATTGGGGGATCCTTGGGATTTTTCTATATATAGGTTCTTTTTTTTTCCTGATAATAAAGCAGTTGTACTTGTCCCTTTCCAATATGAATGTCTTACTTTGTTGGCACTGGAACATTGGACAGCTCCTTCAATGTAGAAATTTTTTTGAATGTTTCATCGGAAATGAATCATTAGTCTTTCCAAAACTTGAATATTTTCATGTGAGGTTCATGATATATATCAGCATTATCAACATGTATTGTATCTTCCTATTCCATCTTTTGACCTTTCACAGTATAAAAGGGACACGGTTATCGCTGTACAATATGACATTAATGAACTGACATGCCATGGAAATGGATGAAATTGTATTTTCAACTAACCAGTGATTGCTCTAGGAAAGTTACAACTCTTTTAAAATTTATGGATGTGCTTTCTTAATCCAGTGTGTAAGCTATTGATTTAGGTCTATCTTTGGTAACTGGTAATTACTATAAAATTTAAGTCATTATTTCAAATATAGAATTACAGTAAAAATGGGAAACATACAGAATATTGGTCTTAAAAATTAATATGAAAGGTGTCTTTGTACTTGATCCTAGAAAGTATCCCTCTCTGTTTCTTTCCTCTTTTATAGAATTTGAATGAGACTAGGAGAAAAGGAGTAAAGCTAATTCTTCTCAAATTAAGTGGTAACAATTGTCATTGGGCTTAATGCTATTAGGCACCTGCCAGTTAAAAATTACTAAACTAACTTTTATATATCTGAGCTTATTTAATATATTCAGTAACTTAGTATAGCAAGCTATAACAGATATGATTTCTTGAGCATCTACTCACACTTTGAGCCCAGGACTGTGTGCATAAAGGTGGAAGGGAAAGGCTTCAGTTATACAAACATGTTGTTGCTGGGGAGACCAGAACACTGAATAATACCTCAGTGAGTTGAGTACCATGCGAGAGGTTTTCACAGATGTTATACACATAGCAGAGGGGGATTACGTTAACCTTGGTTTCTTTCTCTTTTTTTATTTTATTGTTGTTTGAGTATAATTGTCTGCATTTTCCCCCAACTACTCCTCCTTGCCCCAGGCATCCCCACCTCCATCCCCTGATTCCAGCCCATCTTTCCTCCCTATAACCCCTCCCACCACCTCCCCTCTGGTTACTGTCAGGTTGTTCTTAATTTCAATGTCTCTTAAACTTGGTTTCTTAAGCAGTATGGTGCTAGGATAGAACCCACATGAGTAAGATGGGTGAAAAAGGTGAAAGAATGAGAAAGGTAGCATTTGCATACTACCTATCAGGTATTGATCAAGGCACTTTATGTAGATATTTTCATAATCTTTAAGAAAAACAAATGAGCAAAACCAAATCCTGAGGCCCATGTGGCATAATTAACTTCGTGAGTACAAAGATTTGCTGATAGCAATGTGCAGGATGCTGTCTGATGGTCATAGACATAGAGACCAAAACTAATAGTAAAGCATCATTATTATTATAGTAATAAAGAGAGGAAAGTTGAAGACTGGACCTAAGATACTAGCAGTGAGAATAGAGAAAAGGCCATGATTCTAAGCATTTTAGTCTTAGCATTGGTAAAAGTTGGAGAGTTAAACTGAATTTGCCATATAAGGTGAAGGTAAGGTTAATGATTCCCAGGTTTCTGACTTGAACAAATTAGTGGAAAATAATTTTTATTACAAAATAAAAAAATTCAGGAGGAGAAAAATTTGGGTGGTAATATATTAACATCAGGGAAGAGCTACTAGATCTCCTCAAGGAAATGCTAAAGGCTGCAATAAACCATGCAATCCTTGCATCAAAGGCTAGTTCTGCTTAGACAAGTAGAGTGAACCCTGCCAGAACAACCCTAAGAAGCAATGCATCTTATCCAGCAGGGCCTTTGAGATCCAAGTGTTCTGGTCAGTTGGAAGAAATTGAAAAATTATCTGTACTCTCCCTTATATAAAGAAGCAGTCCTTTGAAAATTGTGGTCTCAGACAGTTTTTTTTTTTTTTTTCTTTTCTTTCATTACTGTGAAAAAGAGTAATTGAGGAAAGGGATATTTCAGATACCTGCCACCTGGATTTCCCTTCAGTTAGATAAATATTGTGTCAGTTTTCTGCTTAGTGCAGATACACTGGCAAGCGAGTTTTCTGTTGAGGCAAAAGCTTGATCGGGTTGGGTGTTCTAGCTCTAGATGGCCATTTATTATACTACTACAATTTATCTTAGAACACAGACAGCTGCCATTATGCTAATCTTGCATTAAGCTGACTGCTGTACACAAGGCTCAAAGGAAAAAAGAAACAGGAGCCTATCAGCTTCGGTATTGTGGTCTACCCAGTGTTACCTGCCTTTTCCTTACAGAAGTTATCTTAAAGGGGCTCATTTATTCCACTTGCACAGAGAGAGACATTTAAAGAGCTTTGCAATCAGCTTTAGATATAATATATTTTGCAAGAAGTTAGATTATAAAAATGTCAAAGTGCACAATGGAAACTAGTTCTGATGGATGTCTCAACTTTAAAATCATTTCCAAGTTGTTTTCTAAGTCTAGGAATTTCCTACATATCTGCAATCAAATGGTCTCCTAAAACTTACCTTAACAATGAAAATTTTCCATTTAGAGATATTGTCTATATGGCCCTTTTCCATCCATGAGTATGATGTTAACAATGGTGACTCTATAAATGAGCTGAAAAGTATAGTAAGTTTAACATCTGTATTGTATATGAATCAGATGTGAATCCACTGACTACCATTGTGAACATTTTCCTTGTGTGCAACATAACACCCACTCCTCAAATTAAAAAAAAAAAAAAAAAAAAAAGCAAGAACTTCAAGCAGAGCAGTCTGTGAGGAGCCTCCTGCTATCTGCTGTGAATCTGTGACGAGAAAGGACATCTGGCTGTGGTTTTCACAGTTGCATTTGTGCAACTTCTACTGTGTTTGCTGCTCTCTGATCTCAATGGAGAGCTGAGAGTGAAATCCGAGCAATCTGTTGGCACACAGATGCAGAGCGATTACGATATTTTGCTTTTACATTCCAGTGTATCCCTGTCACTTCTTGTGGCCTAGAGATAAGAACCTGCCATTTGCATCCCCCAAAGGAGCAGATGAAAATCAGTATGTGTAAAACTTGTAAAGTGGCAGCAAACCTCAATTTTGATCTCTTAGAGTTTTACTTACCACTTCACCAGATGGACCCAAGTCTCTCATCTAGATCGAGCAGGCAACTCCTTTAATTTCCACTGTTACTTATTTGGTGAAATTATATTAAGTAGTTTTGATGGCTTGTGTGGGAAGTGACCTATATTCTAACAAGGTAGATATTTAATTATTAGTTTCACTGCTGGGAAGTAAAAGTGTAAGTCATTTCTCCATTAGGACACATGTAATCAAGGAGTGCTGATAAGTCAGTCTTTTATAATGAATTCCTTTTCCTGATGTTTATCTGACAACCAGGTGGACTCTCAGGTCAGCCAGCACTGAGCTGATGGCATTCCCATTGAAGCTGACAGAACAGTAGCGACAGGAGTCAGTTGTAATGAGACTGACACTCCTTGGGAAGGACATGGCCATAAATTCTCAGCTCTGGGGATGGAGAGTCATCAGAGCTCTTCTGCAAAAAACATCCAAGAATTGCAAGGACACAAATTTTTGACCCCCAAAGACAAACAGACTGAGTGCATATTAAATGTAATTAGGGAATTAGGGCCGGTATGTGGTGTAAAATGAGGAAGAAGGAGTTGCCTTATGGATTCTGTGTTCACTGGGGTGACCTGGTCACCTAGGTCAGACCCTGATATGGTATCCGACCCATTCACTTTGAAATGATGACATCTTAAACAAATGCTTTGGGAAATTCTATGGGATTTTTAAATTTAAGTAATGTTTTTCAAGAAATTTGCATAAAGAAATGTACTATGTATAAACATACTGTGGTATGTTAAATGTATGTTATGTATAATATACTATAGTCTCTCCCTGTAGGATCCAGAGTCTTGCTCTATACTTTGTTTCCTTTCTTACTTCATTTCCTTCTCTCTTCCTCTTTCTCTCTTTACCTAAACATTTTGTAGAGAACAGCCTCCTCCACAGATGTGTTGCAAACAAATAAGTAATTGAAGGCTTCTCTTGCCCTTTGGTGCCTTAATCTTTGATTATCCCCATGTTGGCAATTAGTTTCCCATTATTCGCAGATGCTGCTTTTATGATGAGCAATGATTCAATGGTGCGCTGGGATGTTTGCCATTGGAGTCTCATCCTTCCTATATAGTAGTACCTTATCACCTTCATATTTTTGTGGCTTAGATCACAAAGCAAAGGTATGTATTTTCTTTCCCAGTACAAGTGCTCAGAAACCTGCTTTTGAAAAGTAGTAAGAATTTTATAACATTTTAACATTGAGAACCAAAAGCAATTGTTGTACTGAAGGCTTATTATCTTTACTCAACACCAGTTCCTAAGATATTATCATTATTTTATCATTATTCTCATTATTATTGTTATGATTAGTGCTGGTATTTATTAAACACTCTACCTATTGATATATTAAAATGCATAAAACTAACTTAATTTTATAGATGAAAAGACTGAGCCAGAGAGTTCAAGTCAGAGACCTAAGTCCCATAACCAGTAAGATTTTGTCAAACCAGGAGAGAAACCTGGTTTTGTGTGGTTTCAAAACCCATGAACTTTCTGTTATATTCAGTAACTGCAAGTTAGGATTAATAATGCAAGTGAGCATCCCCTTTTCCACTACATTTGACATTTATCGAATCTAGTACACTTTGGGAGGTTATGACATATGCTAAAAATACAAACAATTAAACACTAAACTGGGCTATTCTTATAATGTGGAAGGTAGGGATAAAAAGTGAAATAAGGAAGCAAAGGTTCATGAATGTTGAAATTAAACTGTCTGAATAATTATCACTGTATTCTGAAGGGGCCAGTATTTACAAGTGCTCCTATATATGTGGGAATTATGTGACCTACCTTGTATACAGGGACTTTGAAATCTAAAGGAGATAAGGAGTCAGCCTAAAGCAGATGGCCAGTAAAGTTTTCACTCAAAATCTATTTGGTATTTTTATATGACATGTGTTTTACTACACTTTGAGGAAACTGTTGTGAACTGGAAAGTTAAAGATCCTGAACTCACAGAACTTACATTCCTGTAAGCAAGGGTAGTTGGGCAATTATTGAATACAATAAGCTTGAAATATTATAAGCATGGCTATTTCGGATCATCTTAGCTGCTATGAAGTAAATAAGTAAGGACTTGGAATAGTGACTAGACCTAGAGGTATATGAAGGAGAAGAGGGTCTGGTGTGGTAGACAGTGGATTTGGGGAAGACATCTTTTGGAAAATCACATTTTGAGTGAGATTTTGGGGCAAAAAAAGTAACTTGAAAAAAAGTCTGGGATAGCACCTTCCAGATGAAGGAGGACCCAGAAGAATGAATCAGAGGGCCAAGCTCAAGGAGCTAAGAGAAATTCATGTGTTTAGAAAATAGAGAACACAATTGAAAAAGGTAACAGAGGTCCAGTTAGGTAGGGCCTCTAGCTACATGAGAAGAGTTTAGAGTTGATTCTGTTTGTTTGATTCTGTTTTATTGTTTTCAGCTTATTGTATTCTGTTTGTTGTATATAAGTAACAATGGAAGACATTAGAGAATTAAGCAAGAGCATGCTATCTCATGTAAATTTATAGCAATGTTTCTCTGGATTTTGAAGGAGTGTGCAGGAACACAGGGAGATCATTTAGGTGGCCTTGGTAGCAATGAAGACAAACAATGATGGCAACTTGGCTAGAATGGTTACAGTGTAATTGAAGAGAGCAGGGTAGATATACAGGCTTTGTCACAAATAACACCCCCTTTTCAGGACAAAACCTTCTACAACAAAATCATAAGCATGTAATTCTGTGACATAAGAATATCACTCTCAAGCACACCATATGATATTTTAGGTGAAATGTTCAAATTAAAACTATAAATTATTACACCCATATTTTTACTGTACCCACCATGCTCAAGCAGGTGCTACTTTGGCCGGACCATGTGTTTTTAAAACATAACTATAAACATACATTGATTGATTGGGCATGGGGATAATGGAAATTGAACAATGAAGAATTACGTGGGTTTGGTATAAGCTGTGATATACATGGTGCAATTTACCAAGATGAAGATGAGGGAAGTGGCTGATCATCAGAATGAGAAGTGAGAACTAGCAATGCCATGTGGGATACGCCTACTTTGAAATGTTTACTAGACATTCAATGAAAAATAGTGTCATTAGCTAACGAGTCTAACCACAGAGAGAGATCAGGGCTAAAGACAGAAATTTGGGAGTCATTAGCATATAGATATTATTTAAAACTATGAAAAATGAGATCTTCATGAGTAAGAGTGTACATAAAGAACTGACGAGGACTCAGCACCAAAACTTAAGTAAATAAATGAATAAAATATGTATTTTACAGTAAAAACTTATTTAATGAAAACTATAGCAGAGGAGGGAAATAAATAGAACTTAAAGATGAAGAGATATAGAGATTTTAAAAGGTATAAAAAAGAAAAACTCAGTAAGACAAAAATAATGAACAAACACATGAAAGAGAGCAATACGGAGAAATACAGGTAACTGTGAAAATGAAATCCAACAGAGGAAATGGAGAGTGCAAAGGTCCTAAAGGAGGATCTTCCCAGACCAAGTTTAGAAAGTGTTTCAAGGAGGGGAAAGAGAGAGATGTGTCAGATGCCTCCATTGGGTTAGCTGTGTGGAGCAAAGTCATTCTTGATCTTGACAAGAGCAGTTCAGTAGAGTGATGGGGAAGAAAGCCTGGTTGGAGTGAATATAAGAGAGAAGGGGAGGGAACTCATTGTAGATAGAGGATACAGAACATTCTTTTGAGGAGTTTTGCTATAAAGGGAAGCAGAGAAATGAGTGGTAGCTGGAGGGCAATGGAGTCCAGGGAGGAACTTTTCAAAGAGAGAACTATAAAGGTATGTTTGCAAAGCAACAGGGAATTCTCCAGCAGAGAGGGTAGAGCTGACGGAAAGGAGGGAGAGAACTGTTTAAGTGATGTCCCTGAAGAGGTGAGAGGGGCTGGGAAGTAACACAAAGTAGTTTGGTGTTAGGCACATACATGGGTCAGCCAACACAGCCACAAATGTGTGTGTCTGGGGTTGAAGCTTGGAAAATTCTCTGTGATTGATCCTCTGCAGTGAAAGAGGAAATATGTTTACAGCCAAGAGGTTGGAAAAGATTTTAGAAATCTGATGAGAGAAGACAAGGTATGAGTCATTTAGTAAGTGAAAGGACTAGAAATTTAGGGTTGCCAGAATGCACTGAGTCCCCCTGGAAGGTGGTGGAGTCAGCATGGATCCATGAATTTTTCCAGCTCTGATCCGTTATTCATGGTGGGGGAGTGTTGTGTGTTGGAGGGCCATGGAATATTCCTTCTTTTATGAAAGCTTTGGAGATAGAGGAAAAGGCACGAGTAGTGAAACAAAAATTACAGAATGTTCATTAAGTGGTATAATCTAATTACAAGTTCCCAAATAACATCTTTTCTTTCAATGCCTTTTCTTTATAGCACTGATGAAAAAAAAAAAAAAAATGTTTCCAGGCTGGGGCCACTGTTTCTGTGGTGTTTGCACATTCTCCCTATATCTGTGAGAACTTTCTTGGTACTCCAGTCTCCTCCTCCAGCCCAAAGATATTCATGTTAGCTGTACTGGCTTAGCTATATTGTCCCAGTATGAGTGAGCATGGGTGTGGGTATGAGAGGCCCTAGGATGGAAGGGCCTTCTGTCTAGGATGGGTTCCCACCTTGTACCTTGAGCTGCCAAGAGAGGCTCCAACCACCCTTGACCCTGAACTGAAATAAGCAAACTAGAAAATAAACTTTCTTCCTTGTTTTTCTTAATCTTTTCTTAAATGTATGCATAATTCTCATTTACTTAAATATTTAATATCAGAAGAGTTTTAGGTCTTTATTCAGAAGTTTGGGTATAATTTTGGGACCAGAATGTGCCATAAGGAACCTAATGCTTATTTCCATCAATTAGCCTATGGTAAAATTGGTTTTGTTCTTGCTGTTGCACTTGAAGTCTCAGTTTCCAAGAACCCATCCACAATGTTCAGTTGGGGCTTACTGTATGTAGTTTAGATGCAGTAGCAGTTCAGAGTTGAGAGCAAGAACTCAGGCTGACTTGGATGGTGGGTCAGAAAAGAGTGAATGTAGCAATAATGCTTCAAACATTAATAAGCAAGTAGGGGTTGGGAATATATATTTCTGAAAAGGCTAATACATTCAGCATCTCATAATTGTCATTACCATTTTTTCAAAACCAAGATAGAAAGTAGAATCTTTAATAATCTAGAACTAGTCAAAACAAAGACATATGCACACAATAAATACTATTACAATGTAAAATATTATTATACAATTTATTATATACAATGTGATATATAGTATAACATAATCTTATTACTTTGATTACTTTTATTTCATTGATGATAACTTAGTGAGCCCTGTGGTAGGTTTTTAAATGATCACCTCTCATTCTCACAAACAAATTTGCACAGCCCCTATGCTTATCCTCCCTATTTTATGAATGAGGAAATCACTTCATAAGGTTATGAAGTCACTTGTCCATGATCACAGAACTAGGAATTAGCAGAACTGTGGTGCAGACCCAGATATGTGTGATGCCTGTGTTCTTCCACAGGCGTCAAAAACAACGCCACAAAGCATGGTGTTGGAGCCGCTTGCACCCCAGCAGAGTCAGGACCGGAAGTTTTTATCAGTATCTTTGAATGTGGGAGCTAGAAATATGATATTTTCTAAAATACATCTTTCCCTTAAGGTCCTATTCGAATAGAGTAACATTTTGTGTTTTGTGCCATACACATATGTAGGTTTTCCAAAGTTGGAAGGTGAATGTTGAATTACCCTGAACATGCTCTATCTGAAAACCAGAGATTCAGAAGGAGCAATGAAACTCAGGGCAGGGACCCGCGGTCCTTACTAGTTTGATAGTGTTTACAATTTCAGAGGACAGCTCTGTGTGCTCTTCTGCATGGATATTTTAATTGTGTCACAGAAAGGGATGGCACTGTCTTTAAGGTTTCTGTCCCATCGGAGAAAACTTTGGAGGACACATCTTACTTGTTTTTTATACAATAAGGTCAAGAATGGAGTTATTTCTCAGAGTCAGTCCCATGAATATTGAGGGAGGGATCAGAGAAGATAAAAATACAGAATCAAATGCTGTGTTCACAGTTTGTTTATGTCTCTGTCTCAACAGACAGACTTTTATGATCACAGGTTTTGGGGTTATCCAGGGGGCAGGAGCCATTCCTTGTGGCCCATCACAGGACAAGTAGCACCAGCAGGTTACGGTGTAAAAATGAAATGTCCTGTTTTGTTCAAGACATATTGAAAAGCACTTCTGACAGACTGTTGTTATTGTCAACTTGGCATTATACTGAAGGGAGGTCTGTGAGGGTGGAAAATAATTATTGAACAGGCTTGAAGGAGGTCCCCAGAAACTTAGCAGTATATTTAGAAAATAACCACATCAAAAGAAAGGAAAATAAGTCAAACAGAAAAGAAAAAGAATTATATGATTACATTCATGTTTGAGATATAAAACTGAAAGCAACAGATGAGCAAATAAAAACAAACAAAAACTCATAGAACACACAACAGTGCGGTGGTTGCCAGAGGCAGTGGGGGTGGGGTAGCAAGGGGTAAAGGGGGTCAAATACATGGTGACAGAAGGTGTATACTTGAAATCTATATAATCTTATGAGCTAATGTCACCTTAATCCATTTAATCAGAAACAAAAAAGCATTCATTTGTGTCATTAAAAGTGTAATGTAGACACAGTTATCTTTCATGAATTAAAGAAAAAAAAAGACAAGTTATTTACTTCACCCACTGAAAACAATGCACAAATTTGCTCCTCCTATTTTTTGTAAAATGTACACTGCTGAAGGAAATTTTCAATGTAAAGCTGTCTTCACTCTGCCTCCTCGTGCACATCCGGAGTATGCCTGGCTCCCTACCTTACTGAGCTATGCTTTCCAAAACTAAGGATCAGTCTAGTATTAGATATAGCAATGAGATGCATATATTCCTGGGCTAAAGCGAAGTGAAATGACCTTAGTCAAAATGCATACAAATATGTGACTCATACATAATTGTATTATGATTTTGTTAAACTTATATAAAACAGCTGCAACATTGCAACATTTATGATCTCACCTGCTTTTCCAGGACCTTGTAAGTGCTCCATTAAGAGACAGAGTGTGTTTCCACTCTCCTTGGAAAGGAGCAGGTCTCTGTGACTGCCACAGTACCTAGACTGAAGTGGAAGGGGTGCTGTGTGATTTCTGAGACTAAATCGAAATAGGTGACGCAGCTTCTGCTTTCCTCTATTTTGGAATATGTGCCACAGGAACCTGAGCTGACATGCAAGAAAATTAGCTTCCCTGAATCTTCCATACTAGAGAGATCAGCCATAAAAATGATGGAGCTAGACCTAGGGCTGGAGCTAGAGCTAGAGAGAGATTCAAATGGAGACAGAGATGGAGGTGGAGGTAGAGATGAGGTGGTGATGGAGATGAAGATGAAGATGGAGGTGGAGGTGGAGATACACAGAGAGAGACCCAAAGAACCCTGACTGGGCGGCCCAACTCTTGCCGTTTGAGTTTTTCTATCCCAGGCTCCAGACATCTGTGCCTATGACCCTGACAAATAGATGATCCCAACCTGTTTTTTAGCCACACCAACTATTAAAAAATGAAACAAAATAAGCCTTTTAAAAATGTATCTTCATGAGCAAAATGCAAGTTTTTTAAATTATTAAATTTGGGGGTGTCTTGTTATAGACTATTAGATAATAAGAACAAGTGGTATATCGTTTTCTCTTATCAATATAAATACAAGGAACTCTATGAACCTAGATTATCACTCTGAAGTGCTGATGGTGAGTGAGTAGGACATTAGGAACCTTTGTCTAGGGTACTGATTTTCCCAGCAGTTTAGTTCTCATAGTTAAGTAGCAAAAACAGAACATGAAGTGTGCTGACTCCTAAAACTGTGTTCTTTCCTGGTGAACATCATGAAACTCTATCCACTTGTGGAAAGAGCCGTCACTAAGTAAATAGAATGAACCTGGCAATCTTAACAACACCATACATTTCACATCTCTGAACTGACTTAACAGAAGTGTCACTAAACTGAAATTAAGTATTATTTGCCTACAATCATGACAACTGTGCCCAAGGTTTTTATGCAGTTGATATGAGGAAGTGTTGAACAAAATCCCTAGCCCATGTATCATGGGAAGAGGATGCTAGTGGAGGTTGAGGGTGGAAATAATCTCTTACTATCTTCTCACTCCAGAAATGAGTAATTAGTACACCCAGGATCTTAGTTTCATCTGTGGACATGTCTATCACTCAAATATTTACAAAGTTTCAGAACTGCATTCAAGTAAAGTGTTGTTTAAGATATTTTTATGTACAAGAAACTGCAAAACCAAGTCAACCTGGCTTAAGAGAAAAATGGCTCTTAAATTGAAAACCCCAGAGGTGTCATCTGGTTCTAAGTGGATGACTGATCCCCTTCTGAGCTTGTCTGTGGGTTTGTTTTGTTCTCAGCCGGCATTTCCCACTGAGCTGTCCCAAGATGGCTACCATATGAAATGAAGAAAGTATTCCCTTGCTGCATGGTCTCAGCTGAGGACAAGTTCTACACTCCACTGGGGATTATGATTACCAGAAGGGGAATTAGATCCTGGCAGGCCAGACCTGGAAATGTTGACCTCTAGAAGTCGTTTAGAAACCTATCTATTCCAATATCTAGAAGAACTTGCACTATCTAGTGAGTTAACTGTGCATTTTATGGGTTAGTTTAAGTATGTTTTTAATCAGTTCAATGCAGTGCTAATCAATTATGGGAGTTTTTAACTACATAAGAGTTTTCACACTTTCATAGCCTCAAGAGAGGAAAAAAAAAAGCTAACTTTGAGTCACCTGGAATATTCTCATGTTCTCGGTTGCGCTGTAAAATCTTGGGATGAAGAAGGGTAACAGTTTGGAGAGATTAGAGGATCCACTAGCTTGTGATTTATCCAACTGCAAAACTAAACTGGTTTAACTGGGTAGTAGTAGTAGTAGTAATAATAATAATAATAATAATAATAATAATAATAATACATGTTTGGGGAAAAAGATACACAATGGAGGAATAAAGGGAATATTTTCTTCTGTTTCCATGGGCTTCAGAGAACGCTTATTAGCCAAGTGACTGATGTATTACTCTGAGTGGTGTCACTGAGCATGTGAAGAACAAGGCTGGTTATGAAACTTCTTCATTTAGGTGGTACACATCCAGGAAAGTGAGCAGCTTAAAGAAAATTTAGGTCACTGGAAAGTCAAATTTCTTGAAGCATGTTTTTAAATCAAAGTTTTAGAAATATTCTTGTTCTACTGAAATGTTTTTTATTCTACTGAATATCTTTGAATTTTAATTTAGGTCACCGATGAGCTCAGTGTAGACACACTCATAAAATTTACAAGCAAATGGAGTCTATTAGAGGGTAGTATTTTTAGAAAATTAGGGAAAAACACAGGGAAGGAAAATATAAGGAAATTCATGTAATAGTTAAAATTAAGTTTTGATCAGTTACCTGTTTATTTTAGGTGACAAAAATAATACCCATATAGGTTATCTATAATTATTTCTAAAATAAGTATTCAGAGATAGGAGAGAAATTCCTATGGATTTAGTTGAGAAAGTGTTTTATGTTTAGCATAATAAAACCCAACCTGATCAGGGCTGTGCTTTTGTTTGTCTAGTACTTTATTTTTGGTTAAAGTGCAGGATGTCACGTTTAAACCAAATTTGTTTTTTTAATAAATTTTATTGATTATGCTATTATGGTTATCCCATTTCTCCCCCATCATTCCCCTCCACCCTGCACACCCCCTCCCACCCATATTCCCCCCTTTAGTTCATGTCCATGTGTCATAAGTTCTTTAGCTTCTACATTTCCCACACTATTCTTGCCCTCCCCCTGTCTATTTTCTACCCACCAACTATGCTACTTATTCTCTGTACCTTTTCCCCCTCTCTCCTCCTCCCAATCCCCTGTTGCTAACCCTCCACATGATCTTCATTTCTTTGTTTCTGCTCCTGTTCTAGTGTTTGCTTAGTTTGCTTTTCTTTTAGGTGTGGTTGTTAATATCTGTGAGTTTGCTGTCTTTTTACTGTCCTATTTTTTATCTTCTTTGTCTTAGAAAAGTCCCTTTAACATTTCATATAATAAGGGCTTGGTGATGATGAACTCCTTTAACTTGACCTTATCTGAGAAGCACTTTATCTTCCCTTCCATTCTAAATGACAGCTTTGCTGGATAGAGCAATCTTGGATGTAGGTAGGTCCTTGCCTTTCAGGACTTGGAATACTTCTTTCCAGCCCCTTCTTACATGTAAGGTCTCTTTTGAGAAATCAGCTGACAGTTTGATGGGAACTCCTTTGTAGGTGACTGTCCCCTTATCCCTTGCTGCTTCTAGAATTCTCTCCTTCATTTGAATCTTGGCTAATGTAATTATGATGTGCCTTGGTGTGTTCCTCTTCGGGTTCAACTTCTTTGGGACTCTCTGAGCTTCCTGGACTTCCTGGAAGTCTATTTTCTTTGCCAGATTGGGGAAGTTCACCTTTATTATTTGTTCAAATAACTTTTCCACTTGTTGCTCTTCCTCTTCCCCTTCTGGTACCCCTATAATTTAGATGTTGGGTTATTTAAAGATATCCTGGAGGTTCCTAAGCCTCTCCTCATTTTTTGATTCTTGTTTCTTCATTCTTTTCTGATTGGTTGTTTCTTTCTTCCTGGTTCACTCCATTGATTTGAGTCTCAGTTTTCCTCCCATCTCTGTTGGTTCCCTGTGCATTTTTCTTCATTTCATTTATTGTAGCCTCCATTTGTTCCTCTAATTTATGACCAAATCAACCAATTCTGTGAGCTTCCTAATCACTAGAGTTTTGAACTGTGCTTCTGATAGGTTGGCTACCAGTGCTATGAGCTCTGCATCTGATAGGCTGACCACCTCCTGGTCGCTCAGATGAATTAGCTCTGGGGCCCAGTCTGCTGTTCTCCCTTTTGAGCCATCCTTGCTTTTTTTTGTTTGTTTGTTTGTTTGTTTGTTTTTTTGGTCTGGTCGTGGCTGTTACGTAGTGAGGGGTGGAGCCTTAGGCCTTCACCAGGGCGGGGCAGCCCAGTCACTGGGTTGTGATGCTGGATGTGGGGTGGGGTCTGAGAGGGAACAATGTGCACTTGCTCCACACAGTTTCATGGATTCCAGTCCCTTCAGCCTCTTTCCCCCATCAAATTGGGCCCCTCTGGTACTGACCTCTGTGTGGGTGGGTCTGCGCATGCTCTAGAACCCTGTGGGTCTCCCCAATGAACTCTCCTGTGAGGCTGGGACTTCCTCCCAGCAGCACCTCAGACTCTACAAGTATTTTCAATGGGTGCTTTTAGGCTTCACTTCCCAGGACTGGGGCCCTGTGTCTTGAAGTTTGCCTTGCTACTCGTTTTGGCCTGGTTTATCTGTGCAAGAATGTGTGTCCGTGGTCTGCTGCCTTGTGGGCCTCAATTTGGCAATGCTGCGGCCTGTGCACCTGGAGTGACTGCGCACCCAGGACCACCAGCAACTTATCCCTCCGTGATCCAACTCCGCCCCTCTTACCAGTCTGGTTGAATCGTTGTTGTTGGACTCCCACACAATTCAATTTTCTCTCTGTCCTGGTTGGGTTTTCTTTTTTTGGTTCTATATTTTTGTTGTCCTTAATCTTGGTTGTGAGACGAGGCACAATGTGTCCAGCTATGTCTCCATCTTGGCCAGAAGTCCCAAATTTGGGGGGTTTTAAACTCTGGTTTACCCATATAGCAGTGTTGTGACTTTAGAATACATTTTTAAAAATTTTCTGTTTCTCCTTTTCCTCGAATGTAAAATGAGGATGATAATAATATCTACCTTTGAGGATTGCTAATAGATTAAATGTATTAATAAGTGTGATGCATTTTCAGTAGGATCTGCCATATTGTAAATATTACAGAAATACTTATCTGGTAGTTTGGCTGGTTATAGAATTTTGGGATGGAAACCATTGTCCTCTTCCTTCAGAATTTTGAAGACAGTGACTCATTTTTACTAGAGTTTTGTATTGTATTGAATTCCAATATCATTATAATTCTGAGTTCTTTTTGTATTCCCTGCCTCTTCTCTAAGTTTTTAAAGACTTTTCTCCCCCCAACCAAAGATTTTGAAGTTCTCAAAAATGTTCCTTAGAAGGAGCTTTCATACAACCACTGTGATAGGTACTGTGAGTATCCATTACAAATTGATATTAATGTGCTTTATTTCTGAGAAATTGAATTATTACTTTGATTATTTTCTTTCCTTCATGTTTATTCTTCATACTCTGCAACTGCTATTATTTGGATATGATTTTTTCAGGACTAATTCTTAAAATGCTCTTCTTTCTTCCATTTTCTATCTCTTTTCTATTTATTCGCCATTCCAACTATTTATTTAACTATATTATTTGATTCTCAATACATGCAAGATTCTCAGAAAGTTTCTGGTTTACACTCAGGGCCAAAGAAATACCTAATAGCTTTTCTGCCTTCTTCTCCCTCCTCTTTTTCTTTTTCCTGCTGTTGCAGAGTATAATATTTCATCTTCTTTATTACTACTACTTCCAAAGCAGTATGTACAATATCTTAGTTTTGATGAAATCCTCTGGTTTCAGTAGCCTGTCTCTGCGTCTAGTATATGTGAACCTCTGTTCTCAGTCCAGGGAAATATTAAACAATCTAAAAGTGAAACAAAAAGCATTTTTGGAACTATTATTTATTAAACACCCACTCTATAATAGAGTCTGTGAAATTGGCTTTCTCTTAAAGCATTGAAGCAGGCATAATAACCTTATAAGATAACTTTAGCCTTATATAATTTTCTATATAATAAGAACTTGAAAATTCAGGAAGATTGCGAACTTTAGCAATAATTTCGAAATGGGATTTGAACTGATATTTCACCCGTAAAAAACCCATGCTTTAATTTCTCCACAATGCTGCTTTGACATGAACATAAATTCTAAGAAGGGCTGATGGTACTGCAATGGAGAACCTAGGTCATCAGTAGTATCTGAGACACACCAGGCTGATGTGTGCAATGCACATCTGCTGAGCAACTGCTGTGTACTTGTCCCATAGCACAGGCAATCCCCTGATGTGTGCAGGTGGCTTGAGTGCTGAAATGTTGTGATGTCCTGGGCTTCACCAGCACAGCTCTGACAATAGAATGTAGCAAAATGATTTCTCCTAGCTGGAATTCTCACCAGGGAAGAACAAGATGCAAGCTTATTTTTTTTTTTTTTACTCAGGTACAGAGATTTTTCACTTCTGTGAGCACAGAGGAAAATGAATGTTGTGGTAAAAAAAAAAAAAAAAAAAGAGCCTTGTGGATGTATAGTATAGTCTGTATTAGTCCTCCCTGTAGCCAATGATGCATTTGAAATATATTTTCCTCCATGTGCAGGAAGTGACATGTTTTAATGCAAATACTCCCTTCTTAACCTCCCAATAACTTGCCATTAAATGAAATAATATTTATATGTATGATTAATTCAGGCATGCCGTGATTTGCAACTGAAGAGTTTTCATTTATTTGTCCATTTATCATTCTATTTACTCCATAACTTTTACGTTGGATGAAATGAAATTACACACCCTCAACTGTTTATGACCTCAGAGATGGTAATTTCCTGTGGTTCAAAATAAACTTTATTAAATTCTAAAAGAAATAATTGTGAGAGATTAAAATGTAGTAGATCATATGAACGAGAATATTATCCATGTTTCCATTTATACAACAGATCTTTGTGCAGCCCCTGTCTGCCTGGGACTCTGAGAATACAATGGTGAGTAAAATAGACGGAGGTCATGACTACATGGAGGCTCAGGTTGTTGTTATTGTTTTTCTCTTTTGAAAAATAAAAATAAACTCACACTGTTCTATAAGAAAGATGTAATCGCACAGAGTGATATTGGAGTTTGAAAGGGAATGCTATGTCTTTCTAAAGGAATTCAAAGGGGATTATCATATGGAGAAGGTGGTTTTCAGCTGGCCCTTGGATTATTGGTTAGGATTTAGTGAGGAAGAACACACCAGTTGGAGGGAACTGTAAATATTTCTAGATAAGTGTTTGATTCTTATGGGACACATTTATGAGTCTTGCACAAAAATTGTTTCCAATTGGTTGGGGAGGCCAAATACAAACAATTTTAATGCAAGGGAGAAGAGCATGTGAGTTGACTATATGCCTATACACCTTTGTTTTTCTTTATGGAAGAGGAGTGATTCATTGTGACTGTGGAAATGCAAAAAAAAAAAAAAAAAGCTTCTCAGTCAAGGTTTCTCCTAACTTGCTTAAAGAATGTAACTTACATGAATAGATAATAAATAAGAATATCTTTTTTTCTTTTAATTAAATTTATTGGGGTGACATTGGTTAATAAGATTATGTAGGTTTCAAGTGTACAATTCTATGATACATAACCTGTATATTGCCTTATGTACCCACCACCCAAAGTCAAATCATCTTCTGTTACCACATATTTGATCGCCTTTGCTTTCTATTACCCACCACCCACCCCTTCCCTCTAGTAACCACCACACTGTTGCCTGTGTCTATGAGTTCTTGCTTGTTTTTCCTATTTGTTCATTTGTTGCTTTCAGGTTTATATTCCACATATGAGTGAAATCACATGGCTCTTATATTTTTCTGTCTTATTTTGTTTAGCATGATATTTCAAGATTTATCCATATTTTCGTAGATGATAGTATTTAATATTTTCACATGGCTGAATAGTATTGTATTGTATACAAATATCCAACAGATATGTGAAAAGATGCTCAACTTCACTAGCTATTAAGAAAATACAAATCAAAACTACAATGGGAAAGGATCTCTAAGTTGAAGAAAACCTAGTAGGCGAGACATGGCAGGAAAGAAGTTCAGGGCATATTTCAGAGAAAAGCCACGGTTTGATGGCCCTGGAGCTCACAGAGAATAGAACTGAGGCTACTCACCAATGTTGGGCTAAATAAAGAAGAGTTTTAGTAGCCACATGGAGCAATTTGTATTATATTCAGTGGGGCACAACCGAAAATTAACTGAAAGAAGGCTCCTTTGTCTTAGAACTAGAGGAAGATAGACTGACCAGATTATCCTCCCCATGTATTAAAATGCAATGGCACTGTGTATGACATAGTAGAATGACAAGTGAACATGGAGTTAGAAGAGACGGGCAAATTGATTAATGCCTCTAAAGCTTAATTTCCTCAAACCCTAAAACAGAGAGTTGATTTCTGACCTTGTCTAGTTCACAAGGCTGGTGTCAAGAATATGTACAAGATAATTATCTCTCTCTGGTGAATGTGAACATCTGATTGTGAAGCAATAATTTATGGGAGCAAATTAGGAAAGAATGAATGTCATTGCTGTAAAGGTCTCTTAGTGATGACGCAGTTACTGACCAGCCTCACAGAGTATAGGCCTTGATCAAGGATATAACACCAATGGTCTCAGAGGGTTCTCTCCCTTAAAACATAAATGCTCTTCTGGCTGAATGTTGTCCTCAAAACTTCCCCGATAGGAAAGAACCTCAGACAGGGAAACAAAATACCAATACTCTGCCAAGACTTTTCTTAGTATTTAATATGGACTTTCTCAATAGTTTTTTAGTCTTTGCACCATGTAGTCAGAAAAGATGAAGCATCCTTATAGTCAATGGACAAGAGGGAGATGAATAAATGGGACCTAGAAAACTTCAGTGCAATTAATAAGAAAATGTTGGTCTAGAAATCTAGAGGACTTAGTAGTTAGTCTACTTAGGATTTCAAATTTCGACTCTCCTATTCTCTCTTCGCTACACATTTGGAATATTTACTTACGCCATTGTTTTTAGAAAGTTTAGCACAAGAAAACCGCACTTAATCAAGACTGTTTTAATCAAACTCTTAATTTTGCAGAAACTTCCATCATTTTACAGAGGCAATATAAGACTCAGAGGGTTTAAATATTGTGCCTAAAGGCACTCAGGGAAGTAAGTAGTTGTACCAGGATTCAAATCTAGGTCACTATGACTACATAGTTAATTATCTTTTAACACTACTATGATGATGCTTCTCTTGCAAACAAATTGATAACATTGAACTCCCCTGACAAGTGTTTTAATCCACATTTATAATCATAAAACAAAGTTAAGTTGTGGAACTAAATATCACAGATTTGCTTGTGATAAGAGAAGGTAATCAGAAAAGAGTAGAGTTAAAAATAACCATTAATAGGATCTCTATGAAATGAATTATAGTAACTCTGTAAAGTGAAATATCACATAGTCTTTAAAAACAGTGAAGTAATACCATATGTATTGATAGACAAAGATTTCTATGATTCATTGCTAAGTATAATTAAAACAGAATAAAGTGAACAATGGGATTTTATTTTACTCCCCCAAATTATATAACACTGTATTTGTTTATAAGCATATAAAACTTCTAGAAAGATGTAAACAAAATTGCTAATACCAGTAATTTCTGGGGATGAGGAAAGAGAGACTTTTACTGTGAATCTATTGTCTAACTATTGATTTTATTACATATGTAGCATTACTTGTATTTTTTAAGGATTAAAATTAAATAATATAAGTCAAGAAAGATAGCCACAGCTATCTAAGTACAGCCACAGCTGCTGAATCTCATGTTTGCAATCAGAAAATGAACTTGCTTTGAACAAGTCCAACATACAATTTCTCAACAAGGTTCCCCTGTGGCCCAAATTCAGGACAATTGTGTGTGTATAAAAATGTATGTACATGCAATGTTACTTCAGAGTGACAACCGGATGGCAGAAAGTGGTCAAAGGCTGACCCACAGCATATGGCTCACAGGTTTCTTGATTCTAGCACACATTGCATTCTTGGCAAGGGCAAGGGCAAGTACAAAAGTGATTCATTAATGTCTGTAGTTCATGTGTACTAGTGCCCTGCAAGTCAGTATCTTGTCCATGCAGAACTGTGCTCCAGCCTTTGTTTAAAGAACAAAGACTCTTTCACATAAGGAACTTTACAACTGCATGTGTAGGGTACAGATTGTTGATCCAATAGAAATCCTATTGTTCAGCCTCATGTTGCAATTTTTTTGAAAGAGATGTTTGCAATTAATAATAGTATCTCTAACTGAGCTTTACTCCTACACATTTTTAGGAATTTAGCTAAATAAAAATGGTAATGTTCTAATTTGTTATTTGTCGTTTGGATGAAGTGCGGTGTTGCATAATGCATTGCCTGTAGCAAGCAAATACTGAGCCTCTGTCTCCAAGAAGCTTATCATCATCTAAACACATTTTTCTTTTTGGTCAAGCTAAATGGTAATTTGGCTCCAACATTTTATTTATAGGTAATTTTAATATTAGTGGTAGAATCAAGATTAAGTACCAATGTGCTGAAAAAATACTTAATAGCCTCTTAGACAGGTATAAGGTGATTTTTTATCCTTCTGTTCACTTTTTACTTGTCTTTCATAGGTGAAGCCTGGAAAATTGGTGATATGTTTTGATTCCACATCAAAGTTATTTTAGTCTTTATGGTAAAACATTCTCTTTTTGTTTTTATTTTTCTGGTCTACTAACTGTAGGTAATTTCCAAGGCTCATAGATCTGCTGTAGGTGTCTCTGTGCTTTAATGAAGCTGTCCCCAACCTTTTTGGCACCAGGGACCAGTTTTATGGAGGAGAGGGGGACAAGAGGCAGAGCTCAGGTGAGCTTTGCTCACAGCCCAGTGGGTTGGGGACCCCTGCTTTAATGGTGTCATGTATAGATCAAATTCCCCATGATTTACAAATTTACCTATCCATCTGAATTTACCCCGGCCATTTCTCTATGACCTTATTATGCCACCTGTAGGGGACTGATTTGTAAGCCATTTCCCTGATAAGGAATATATCAATATTCTGCTTCTGCCAGCTTAAAAACACAGGACATTAATACAGAAAGCTTGCATATCTGGAAAAAGGAAGTTTATTTTTTAATTGTTTTTCATATTAAAGATCTCATTTAGAAAAAAAGCCTTGCCGGCCACATGTGATATATAAAGGTCATATAGAAGGATGGAGGCTAGTAAGAGTATTTTTAAAGTGCATTGACTCTTAAACAGCATGGGATTGAACTACACCAGTCTACTTATATGTGGATTTTTTTAAATAAATATACAGTCAGCCCTTGGTATCCTTGGGTTTCGCATCCACTGATGCAACTGCAGATCAAAAACATCATTTTCTATCCACAGTTGGGAATCTGCAGGTACAGAGGACTGGCTGTGTATATTTTTCTATGCTATTTTATATAAAGGGCTTAAACATCCTCAGATTTGGGTATTGGAAGGGAGTCCTGGGACCAATCCCCTGTGGATACTGAGAGATGATTGTAGTTAACTGTTTGGGGAATAAAAATTTATATGTGACTTTTCTACTGTGCAGAGAGTCCATGTCACTAACCTCAGCATTGTTTGAGGATCAATTGTATGTCCCAGATACTATATTTCTAATTATAGAATAATTTGTGTTCTTAATACACAATATAAAAATTCCTTAAAGCACAAAGTAATTGGAAAAGACCTATATTCTCAGTTTTTTAAATATATTCAATTCCATAATATTTTGGCATATTCCCTTTTAAATGTATTCCACACATCTGGTTAAGATCTTAAACTTTATTTGCAAACTTTCTGGTGTATAAATTTGGGGAATCTATTTAATTGCTCTGTGTCTCAGTTTCTTTATTTGTAGAATATAATAGTGGTACTGACATATTTGTGTTTTTTTAATGAATATTAAATAACTGAGTATATGCACAGCTTTTCAAATTGTGACTGGTTACATTAATGTAGTTATTGTTGATAATGATGATGATGAGATATAATACACTAGCGATTTGAAAATACTGTGCTACTTTTCTTCCAAAGGCCTAATTAACAATATTTAACAATTGTCACTACATATTTGAACTGGGAAGTTTTATTTGTAGACAGTAATAAAGCTTAGTGAAGAGTATATTTTAATTCCTTTTTTGAGCTCCTGAAACCTTTAAACAGCAACAACAAGTGTATTGTTTCTTAAGTGTTTTTGAGAAGTACCTTGCTATTGGGCATTTTTCAAACTTGAGGAAGGTAAGATATCTAATAATTCAAATATTCTTAAGCATCTTCTTTTGAATTTGAAAACAAAAAGTTTATATTTTGATCATTAAACTTATTTTCCCATCAGCCCACATGTCTTCTTACCTTACAAACTCAACATTATTGTTGAGAAATGAACTTAACAATAAAGGACAATCTTGGCTTGTTAACTCTTTGAATTCTTGACAGCATCCCTATTAATTTTATAATTATTTGAAAGGAGAAAAATCATGAAGCATGTCATACGATCCCCTCCCCCAAAATCAAATGTTGGAATGGGGCTGAGGCTGAAATATCTTTGGTCACAGGCTGGCAAAGAAACAAAAGTTGTACTTTATTGCCTAATGCTTGATTCTTACAGGTACCTAAGTGCAAACTCTAAAAATGCTTACAGGTTATAGCTACTTGATAGAGTAATAGAAAAAAAAATGAGCTCACCAAAGTCACTAAGGGGGAATGCAGAGCATTTTCATCAGATAGAACAAAACTCATGAGGCTACATAGCCTTATTTTCATGATCTGAATGATCATATTCTATTTGAGCAGCCAGTTTAATATCCAAAAGACTGTGCTGAACCTGATCCACTCACTGTCCCAGGAGGAAGAGAAGAGTCTCTAACATGCGAAGTTCGTCCTTCTGTATGGAGCATCATTATTTTCCTTCTTCCACTCCCACCCCACTGCCAGATCTCAGTGAATTAACAGGTGACTACATGGAATTTAGTTGTGTTTCTCTTTAGTTTAGTTTAGTTTGCAGGCAAAAGAGAAATTGCCTGCATAATCACTCTCTAAATAATCTTTAAACTAGAACATAACTCTTCTGTTGGTTCTCAAATTTAGCACAAGCAATATTTCTTGTCCTAAGTGTTTTTGATAGTGATTACGAAACTCTATGGAAGAGAGAGCCAACTTGTATCTAGAGTGAAAAATCTGTGTGTATGGGGTGACACATTTTGAGCAGCCCTATCCCTTTTTCATCACTTTTCCTATATTTTCAGAAGAAACACTTCTTGCACTCCCAAGGCATAAAAAAATTGTCTTGGGAAGAAAATCAGTGATTCAACAGAACAACTTCATAACTTTTTAATTTTGAGACAGACCAAATACTTGCTATAGAAGACTGTTGTAACATCATTAGATTTTATTACTAACACCAGTCAGTGCTCTCCTAGGCCAAGTAGTTTTGCTTCATTACCCAAAGGTAGCCATATATATTTTATCCCCCTATACCAGGGTGTTCATGCAACAAGAACCTCTGGAGAGGAGAAGAGAAGATTTTTAAATAATGCTCATCTGAAACAAGAAAGATGAAAGGCCTCATGGCCTTGTATCAAATAGCTCATATTGGGGTAATTTTCCAAACAAATCCAGACTTCTGATTAAACACCTTGGGCCTTTGGCTTCCTGCAATTCTAAGGGCTATCACTAGAAGCACTGTGGTTCAGTCTTATTAGATTCATTGCAGCTGCAATTAACCATTGGAAAGAAACAATTTTTTTAAAAATCCATTATGATTAATTTTCTCAGGATGTCTCGAAAACCTTATAGGAGGCATTAGTAGTCTGCCTATTTATAATTAACAAATCCCAAACACTAATGTGTTTTCCCAACAGGGACTGTTTAAAAAGAAAGCTCTGCTGATGTGGATATAAATACATAGGCTCAAGTCTCTGAAAGATGTGTTGCACAGAGGTTTAGGACAATGAGGTGTGTTCTAATGAGATGTTCTTGTCATTGTTCCTGTTTAACGTGGTCATAAGGGAAAATCACCTTGACTTCCTCTGGTGGAGGCAGCGGTGTTAACGGAGGACGTCGGCTGCATGTTCACCTCAGGGAGAATTATGCAACCAGTGCAAACACAGCAGAAAGGAATTAGCTCTTTAGTTAAGTGTTGGAATTCAGCTTCCAAGGTGTTCATGTTTGGAATTTTGAGGTCACCTAGCCAATCAAAATTGAACTTAAATGTGAATAAGTTGAATTAGGTAATTACCATATAAATCATCAATGTATTTGAAGTGACAGGTAATATGGTGTTAATGTCTACGTAGGACTATAAAAAATAAAATCATACATTGCAACAATTCTAATTTGCAAAAAGGAAATTATTGGGCACAAACTGTGATTGTACTAACATTGGCTCCCTCTAGTCTTCTCCAGACCACTTCTGGAACATTCTTTTAGGTAAAAATCTAGATTCATCAATCTACATCATGGACCCCTTCAATGACAACCACTCATTTCTTTAGTATGTGATGAGAACCATTGTAATCTTGCCACTCTTAAGGGTATATCTTTTTAAGCTCTTTCATTTCATAGTGTTACTCTGATATTATAAGTTATTTAACAAGGGATTAAGAAAAGAAACTCATAGACAGACAGCAGTGCGATGATTACCAGGGGGAAAGGGGGGAGGGCGCGGTAGAAGAGGGTACAGAGGGGATAACCGGTGATGGAAGGAGACTTGACGTGGGGTGGTGAACACACCATACAGATGATGTATTATAGAATTGTATACCTGAAGCCTATGCAATTTTATAAAGCAATGTCACACCAAAACATTCCATTTAAAAAAGGTTTAAATTAGTTTTCATAATCAAATCTTTATAAATTGCCAAAATGACGTCTGGATCAAGATGACAGATTGAGCACATGCTTTTCCTTCTTAGGTATTTAAGTTAAAAGGACAGTAAAATAAGAAGTAAATCAGACAGTATGCCATTAACAGTTCAGAGATTTTAAATAATTCTCTAAGAAAGCAGATAGGATCACACTGATGGAGAAACCAGAACAGAGAAAACTGCCGCTATGGGTGTGTGAAGGAGAAGGTTGCTGTGGACCAGTTCTTTCCCACAAAGATGGAGAGTCCTCCAGCTTGATATCAGCAAGTATAAAGGGCAGAAGTAGCCAGTGGGGATAGATATTTGGATAATTAACTAAAGGGCTACTGTATAGAGGAAGTGCGCAGTGGACTTTTTGATAATTCAAGTGGAGTCACTGTCATCCATGACAGTTATGCCACATGCTGTGTCAAGACTGCGATAATGTGGTGTAACAGGAGAACTCCAACAAATATTTCTGTATATTTCTTGGGAGGCACCTGGAATGCCTCAAACCACAAGTCTAGATACTTGGATAAGAACTCCACTTGGACACACATATGAGTGGAATACACCCCCATTGCTGGCTATAAGAACTCAAAGCTCCAACCACCCAATGCTGGAGCCTGGCTGTCCCAGGGATCATGCTTGGAGCCCTGCCTGGCTTCCATTCCACCAGACACATGACACCAGTGCAGCCATCTGCATTGAGATCAGTGCTTGCCTCTCCACCTGTGGACACCACCAGTGATCAGGACCCTATGCATGATGCTTGCTCTGCTCACTTCAATTGCATTATCTCCCCCTCTCTGTGTGTATCTTGCATGTGCCTCTATTGGCATATTGGGGATGTACCCCCTAATAAACCTAGCATTGTGGAAACACATAGACATGTTTGGAGAATCTTCCTTACTCACAACAATTACACACCCAACAGTAAGACTAGTCAGGTCCTTCCTCACTTCCTTCCTTCTTCTGATCCACTTTATTACTCTGTTCAACAGCAGAGAGAGCAATATATCGCAAAAGATTTTGCCTCCCAGGGAAAATACTTTAATTTCCCTAAAGACTTTGAGGTCTGTGGAGGAGTAGGCATTTGTTTCTTAGTGTCCATGCTTTCATGTGAGAAAGAAGCCAAGCAGAGACTGAAGCATGGTATAGAGGGAAACTCCCTGAGTCTCTTTAGTAAAAGCCTCCTTATTTTGACATGGAGGTGATGGCCTCATGTTGCCTGCCTGTTCCTCTATCAGCAATATGAATACCAAAATTTCTATATAAGAGAAACGTGATGACATCCTAAGTCCAGGAAGGTACCAAGCAACCTTGACTCAGCCACAATTCCCTAAAAATTCCACCAGTTATGGCATCAATTGTTTGCCTATTACATATTTTTTTGGGGGGTATGTTAATGGTGATGCAGAAAGTTGTTCTGTATTTCCATCCCCTTAGCAAGCATGCGTTGTCTTTGGCTTGTGTGTTTACTTGTGGTAGCTGAAAACAGGCTAATGAATGTTATGGGGTAGGGAAAAATAACCCCCAATTCCCCCCTATTGATCCTTGTTCTCTGTACCAATGCTGACATGTAACAAAATTCTACTCCACTTTCACAAAGTTTTTGGTCAATTTTTCTATTAAAGGCAGAAGCCTTCTGAGGTAGGTGTTAGCTTTTACTATTAACAAAAATTGAAAAATCTCAAAGGCATATAATGTACATTTTTATCTCACTTACACATCTGCACTTACACATCTGCGCATTGGCTAGAGTATCTCATTAGTTACAAGGTATATAAGCATCAACTGTGGTTGCTCTGAACCTCAATTCTATTACGGAGCCCAAGGACTGAAGCTACTTGGAGTATTTTATTGTGGTGATTGCAGAAGCTAGGATAGCAAGTCCAACTGCACAATCCTATTTCAAGGATCTGCTCAACATCCCATTGGCCAAGGCAAAATGTAAAGTCAAAAATTGGTAAAGTTTACTCAGCATGCCATGAGGCCATGACAAGGGTGTAAATGCATAAAGCATTTCCAGGGGAAGCAATATTTGTGGCTAGTAATTGAATTGATCATAGAGAAAAAGACCAGAACTTACAACTAAAACCATACCAGCTTCTAGAAAAAATCCATTTGGTCATTGATCCTTCATGTAAATTTATATCCAGAGATCAACAAGCATTTTCAAAAAAACAATAATAGAAAAATGAAAAGACAAAAATGATGTATTTTGGTAGAGAGTAATTGTATTCTGTAAGATTGAAAAAAACATATCAATCAACCCTGATTTCCAGTGGAAGTTTCTTTCTTCTTAACTTCTGTTCTTTCCCCCAATATCCACTGGTCCTCTACTCTGCATGGAGCAGTGTGAAATGCAGGATGGTAATGCAGGATGGAAGGGTTTGTATAAGGTTGAGGTTAAACAGGCATTTTTCTAGATGTGCCCGACAATTGTAAGGAAAGAACCTGGTAAATAATTTGAGGTTAAAAGACAAGTATCTGAATAGAATTTGAAGCTGTTTTCTTAGGAACAGTTTTATTGCCCTGAGTCACTAGAGAAGACATCTTTTTCTCCCTCCCACCGGAAGGTGGTGGATCTTCCAGTAAAGCATTTGCTTTTCATCTTAAGTGAAGATTACTTGACAAATCCATGTCCAGTGTGCAAATCAATTTTTAAAGAGAAATGTATGGTGACAGGAAAACATTTTAATTTGCATATTATAAAAAAAAGAAAATAGTGATTAAATGTGGGAGGTAGGGTCGGCAGGACAGGGAAGAACAATGGGGGGAAATGGGGACAACTGTAACTGAACAATAGAACACTTTTTTAAAAAAGAGAAAATGGTGATTACAGATTATTTCTCTAGTAACCTGTACCCAGAAATTCCATTTCAGGGATATCAATAATATCTCTGAAAATTCCATCTAGGGATAGCACTTCTCTTAAAGTCAAAGAGAACTGTTAAATAATTCATTAAATAAACTAACTGATAAATAATTTACGCTAGTTGGAAACTAATGGAAAGATCTTGCAAAATACGAGACTGGAAGTTTAAAAGTTGAAGGACATGCTGTAACTGCCGGAACATGATGGGGCTGAAATTCATACTCAGTATTTCTTGTTATTCATAAATCTTGCCTGACATTAGCAGAATTCAGCCTGTGATTCATAGACGTGCATTCATTCCTGGGCACCATTTCTTATCTTGTCCAGACAGAAATGTGTTAATTAACATAACAACATAGATTGCATAACTGTGCGATAATTATAAAAATGTATGCGATTTCACTAAATTCTAAGTCTTCAAATACATTATCATTGCAATTAATGGTCATACATATTATTTTGAAGCTTGGCAGTGGTTTTTAAAATGTTTTTTTATGCAAGCTGAAGGGTTTTTTCTGCAGCACAAATACCACATTTTTTCCCTCCTTTCCACCTTCCTTCCATCTTATAGCCTTTCTTTTTTATCCATCCCACCCTCGGTGTACTCTTTGTAATTTATTAAATTCTTCAAACACTTAGTAAACCTTAAAAACCAAGCACTGTTTCAATCTCTATAAATAGCCTAAAGATCAGTGATGTTTTAAACACTGTCCAAGGGCCTTTAGTTATGGAATATTCATTATAACTGTCATATATATAAGATTGCTGCAGGCACCATTATAGACCGAACCTCTCAGATTAAATCACTTTATTTAAAACCAATGCATATATTTCAATAACAAAAATAATCTGATCTGCATATAATCAAAACAAGAACAAGAGAGAGGCAAAGTGGGAGTGGCTGTGAGACCTCAGTAAATCTCTCTTAACACAGTGCTAGAAAACGTTACTATTATTGCTTAATTAATTACAGCAGGAAGAAAATGAGGCCTGAGTCATTTTACCACTACTTATTATTGACGACCTTGATTTCGCTTCTGAGTACCACAGCAATGTCATGAGAGAGGTAGAGCAGATTTCACTAGAGGAGGCACGTATTCCCTCAGCCCCCTGACCCATTTTATGAAAGGGTTCAACTCTCCAACGTGCCCTTGGGTAAACCGGGGCAGTTGCTTAGTGACTGCTCACCAGCTGGTCAAGGGTTATAGAGATGAGATTTGAAGGCAGTGCCTCACTATTTCTAAATTATTTGTGAGATGTAAAAGTAGAATATGTGAATGAGTGAGGTAGAAACTCAAGAGAAAGTGATAGTAAATGAATATAAAGCATAGAATTAAGCTTTAGAAGAATAGATATGTTTTGGTTCATCTTTAACTGGTTCAAATATTGGTAAACATTTCTTTAAACCAAAAAGTAACTTGCAATGAATCTTCTGACAAAATATGCAAGTTAGTTTTTAAAAACAGCATTATCTGTCCCATGAATGTGGCACTAGTAACTCACTTGTAAGACATTTCTATCAAGAAGTCTTAATATCCTCTTTTATAAAATAATTCTAGTACTCATCTTTCAGAATTACCTTTAGAATTGATTTACAAAATGCATGAAAACATATCTTGTTACTCTGAAATTGGAACATATTCTGCGCTCAAATGCATTTGTCCAATTGAATCTTATTTTCTTTATCCATCTTTCTTAAATTGTATACCAAACTGAAATAATCCCTTGATGTGATAATAAAAATAATAACATCAAATGCTGAATATCCTTTTCACACATAATTTCAAAAATGTTATAACCAGAAGTAGAATTTCTGGGGAAAAATGATAATTTCCATCCATAATTATATTAAGAAAAGAAAAATAAGGCAGTGATCATTTGGACAAGTAATGTCTTATAAAATCATTGAATAACTTGGAAACTCATATCTTCTGTGTAGAATTACACTTATGATGTCATTCCTTTTATAAAGGATTTTGTCCAGTCATTTAGCATTTGGTGGCATTTCAACAAAGATCATTATTATAAATGGCAGAAGTTTTAAGGGGTGTTGATTAATCAACAACACTGCTTGTGATTTTGAAACAATCAAAGGTAGTTTGAGGACAGTTGTCTTCATTGTAACAAAATTGCTATGTTAATATCTAAAATTAATTCCTGGTAAAAGCAAATCAGTGGTCAAACCCAACCAAAGGCATAAATATATGTGTCTGTCAGTGTAAAGTCTTTTCTATAATTGGCAACACTGAAATCCAGTTATTTTGAACCATATGTAATGAATAGGAATAATATCCTCCAAGTCTACGAAAGATGCACAAATTCTATTAATAGACTTTGTCGTAGGAAACACAAATTGTAAAGGCTCTAAACACACCGGCTTCCCCAATTTAGCTGTTCGCCCAAACTAAGCCTTCTTGAACTGATTCTTGTGCCAATTATTAATTGCAGTAGGATACTCTAGAGGAAGACAGACAATAAGAGATGGGAGTTGGTAAATTTAGATTCCGCTGAGTATTTTAGTTTTTTTTTTTTCAAGTCATTTTGCCATTGCTAATAAAGATGCTATAGATGTTTTAAAAAGTGTGTGGGGTGAGGTGTGGTCCAAGGAAGAGTAGGAGGTAATGTCATATTCATTCTCATCTGTCTGAATGTGAGAGCAACCAGGACAGGGCTTGACGCAGAAGTCAGAATAAATGTGGCACTGTGCACTCAAAGCTGCATCAGGAGGAAGTAGTCATTTTTCCCAGTGAGTCAGTCTTAAAACAGAGGGCTTGAAAAAATGCTATTGCGGTGTGCTAAAAGGTGTCTGCAAGTAAATATGCCAAAAACATAATTAAGGAAAATGAAAGTTGTTATTAATGAAACAAATTGAGGTGCTGACAGTGAGGAAAGAGGTTTGGGAGGCTGTTATTTGGATGCAAAATTAGTAATGCCCACTTTAAATAAAAAGAAAAAAATGGTTAGGCAGGCAGGCTTTGGGCTGGAATAAATGAAAGTAAAGGATTGTAAATCAATAATGCAATAAAGGGGGCAGAAAGCTAATGGTTCTTTTGTTTCAAATTGTAAATGGCATTTCTGTGTTCCACTGTAAGCTTTAAGTGAAGGCCTTATTAATTACAGCATAGCCAGCCTGCCATTTTACTTCCCTGTACAGCAATTTCTACTTTACCGAGCCTTGGCTTTATTTACTCTGCATTTAGGTACATTCAGGTGTGAATTAAGAGCTATGTAGCTATTCTAGCATAAGGAGAACCAGTTTCTCAAGACAAGATTTTCATTTTTCATGATTAGCGCTGATAGATTAAAAGAAACACATAAAGGGGATAATTAATAAGTTAGAAATATTGGCAAGAAGTACAGACCAACATATTTAAAAGTATTTTGTTCCACTGAATATCTTAGTCATTATCTTTTGTGTTTCTATGTGTAGAGAATAAGATGACAAATCTGAAAATAATTCTTATATTAAAGGTGAGGGCCTGTTATTTGGAACATGTCCTAAGTCTTCTGGTAAAGGCTAAACAGCTAACTCAAAACAAAATTAGAGAATACAGAATACCATGCTTGAATGGGCTGTTCTCGAATGAAGGCTTGAGGTGCTTCCTGAACCCATCATAATGAGCCAATGGTCAATTGGCAATTGGTTGATATTATTTTCTATATATTTATATATGTATATATATATTTCCATTTACAGTCTGTCTGCAGCTTCCACTGTCTCCCCTTTTTTCCTTCTTCCCTCCCTTTCCACTCTTCAGACTCCCCCCACCTCCATGAAATTTAACTGACAATCTGCATATTCATTAGCCTTTCTTATGTTACAAAAAAGAGAGCCTCTAATCAGTTTCCAATTTGCTAGCACTCTGATTTTATTGAGTGTTCTTTTACTCTATTACACATTATAAGAACTCTATACGAGGTTTAATTTCAAAGAACAGTCTCCAAATGCCATTTGTTATCATGGTGTTTAAGAAGATGGCTATGGCAATGACCTTTTTTTAAAATCTATTTTATATATTTAAAATAGGTCAAACACAAAGACTTACCCCACCCCTGTATGTCATTTATCATTAATGTAGCTCAATTATTTTCCTTGGTATCTTCTTTTTTCATATTGAATAGGCTTCCTCCTCTGAAACTCTCCTGTTAGAAAATTACTTTATAGTAATCACATCTCTTACCCTTCTCAAGATATTTTTTATGGAGTAGAAATGCTTTGTCATCTTAGAAATTAGATGAGAAAAATGGAATGTGTTGTGTAAAATGAGGGCATTCATTTACCATTGTATTTTTCTGAATTTCTCTTTATTCATATGTATGGTGTTCTACAAAGAAGTCTTCAGTGACATAAATGCATTCAAAACATTGACATTTCTAGGATGGTGATAAAATAATGTGTTATACTAGGAGTTATCTTGAGGCAGGAGATAATTTTTATGTAAGCAAATACCACATGTCTTGCCAAAGAACACTCAAGGTACCTTTTATTTGATGGGTGTGTATCTTTTGGTTTTTTTCAGAGTCAGCATATTATAACAGGAAGTACATCTAAGGAAGCCTTATTTTAAACATTAGGAACCTGAGCGACTCAGCCAATACAGATTGGTGTTGAAATGCCTAACTCTTAAGCCTATACAGTTTTCATTATATCTTACTGAAGCCCATGGTATTGCCGTGATACAATGGTATAACCATTTATAATTTTGAATGGATTATTTTTCTTAATCACATGTTGCATAGCAACTAACTCTAAAGTGGCAGGTGGGAGTCATGGTGCAAAGAAAGCATAACAACTGTTCACTTTCTGGCTGTAAGTTGACAACTCTACCTTTTTTTTCTGATTAACACATTCCATTTCATTAACACCTTTGGGTCATTCTTAAAATATTGAGAGTCCCTACTCTGAAGAGTCTGAAGCCATATAAATAATTTAGTAATAAGAATGATGATGATGATAACACTTGCAATTTATATAGCACTTCTCTACGTACATGGTCTCATTAGATTTTCACTGTAACTTAAAGAGATAGGAAAACAATTCTAACAAATTGATTTTTGAAAAAAAGAAGCAATCTTTGAGTCATATTAGTAATTTAGCAAATTTAGCAATATTAGTAAATAGCTGTGATATGTCTACTATCTATGTACTCATTCTCCCTGCCTGGGTCTTCTGCTATATCAGGGGTGTCAAACGCATTCTCACCAGGGGCCACATCAGCCTTGCAGTTGCCTTCAAACAGCCAAATGTAATTTTAGGACTGTATAAATGTAACTACTCCTTAACTAGCGGCAAGGAGCTCAGCACTGCTGCCAGGTAGAAATGAGGTGCCAGGCCAGATAAAACAAGGTGGAAGGTCAGATTCATCCTCTGGGCCTTGTGTTTGCCACCTGTGTGCTATATCATATTATCTCCCTTTGATTTACTTGATGAAAGTTTAATGCAACATTGTATGTATATTAATGCCAAATTTATATTCATTTGAAAATAGTTATTCACATATAATGTTCAAAAGGATTTACCATTCACTTTAGCCAATGGCCGTTTAGTGCTAGCCAACAGCTCGCACTTTCATTATATCTTCATCGTGGTCTCCATGTAAATACCTATGCTATTTTTTACAAATTGGCTTACTCTGCCAAAAACCAGTATATCCTCCCTGTATTAGGAAACTTCCTATTTCTAGATCCATCATTTTACATCATAATACTCTCCATGAAATTTTGTTTTATTATGACTAAGATAAATAGAAATCTTTGAATTCTCTTGTGCTTTACAAGAGACTTTATAAACATTGTGAACTTGAAAACATTCTGAAGAGTAGGTAATCAGACATACAGTTAAGGGAGTATAATGACACTTTTATCTTAACTTCTTTTTGTTTTTCCTAGTTTATTTTTCAATTAATTAATTTAATGTGCAAGTAATGCAAGTGAAATGTATAATGCAAGTCATTGTGTTTAGGAAAGTCCATAATTTATTCTCTTTCTTTGCATAGTAGCTGAATCATTTTATCAAGCAAAAAAATATTGTTTTTCCAAAATTTCTGAGATCTTGAATAAAATAATAATAAGGTTCCTATAAATTGTCTTTATTAACATCTCTTATGTTCTTTAAAAGATTTTATACATTTTTGCATATGGATTTTGTATATTTATTTGCATATGTGTTACTTAAAAGGTATTATACTATATTGTTTTGGATATTTTGAATTAGATTTTTTTCCTTTCATTGCCATTTCTAAATGTACAGTTCATGTACATTTTGCATAAAAATTAGGTCTTTATGTACCATGGTTTGCACAACTCATTCTAGGATCAGAGCAGATGGGATGGATGTGGATCTAAATATAGGCAGCACTTACTGGCTCTCTCCCCTTTCAGAGGCACTTTGAAGGAACCTAACACATATCATCATCTAAGTACTCATAATACACACACACACACACACACACACACACACACACACATTATTAACTATATTTAAAGAGAAAGTAATCAGATGGCCATCCTTCTATGACTGTCTTTCCTTGTCTTTCTTTCTGTTAATATGAAAAAAAATTTGTAGATTAATAAATGTTTAACCTAGACTAATTCTCCATGAAAATAAGTTCCTCATCTCATCTAAAAAATGCAAGGTTTAGTGGGGGATCAAGAGTGAGTCTTAAAAGAGGTTAGTGTAGAGATCCAACAATGAGAGGAAATAAGGAGAAAAAAGAACAACAGAATGAAACAGAGGCTGGACCAGACTCAAAATATCTATATTTTAGGCTACAGATATGCCATGGGTAGTCAGGCTACCCTTGCAAATTTACCTCTCATATACTCCTCTTTGACAAAGACTGATGAGTCCTAAATTATGTATCTAATTCAAACAAATACCTTATTTTTCTGCAAAATACATCAGACTTATTTTTAGCCATGTTAGTACACACTATAGCAGTGGATAACAGAGAGAGGAGTATCAAATCTGGATTCACAAAACTAACAATATTCTCATGAGCCATATTTGTATGAGAAAAAAATTATGAATATAATGTCCTTTCTTTTCCTATTACAAGAAATCACAGGATCAAGCCTTTGCCTGCTCAACCAACATGTTTCATTTCTTATATTTTTGATCTTTTAATCTTTGTTAGACCCAGGACAAGGAGTAGAATATATTTAACACACATAGATCCACTAACACGTTTATCTCTTCTTTTTCTTAACTGTATCATCCTAAAATAAAATAACTTAAAAATTTCCAAATAAAATGTGCAATTGGATGCACATGTCCTCCTTTCCATCCCTGTTGCCAAGTTGATTTTAGGAAGAATATTGAGATTTCTGCTTTGGCCATAATGAAATTATTGGAATGGACTTATCTTCTTACCATAAACAATAAAGAATGGGGCAAAAATTATAAGATAACTTTTAAAGATGTTGGACAACAGGGAATACAAGACTGTGGTCCATGAAAAAGGAAAAACAAGATGATTTCTGTGATCACCTTGGATTCACTTTCTAGTTGGTCATATAAATAGATCATATCAGTCTTGCTGAGCTGAGAAGACAAAGATGGGTATGTGTGGTGATTGCGATTGTTTGAATTTGTAGGGTGGAGAATTGGAGATGAGGCAGTCATGCAGAGAAAGAGAGCCAAAATATGATGGAGAGTTGCCTTGCATCTGTTGAAGAATATTAAGCCAACATCAGCAGCAAATAACTGTATGAAGCCAAGCAAAGAGAGGGCCCTGGCCAGGTAGTTCAGTTGGTTAGAGCATTGTCCTGCTATGCCAAGGTTGTAGGTTCAATCCCTGGTCAGGACACATGCAACAATGAACCAATGAAACCATAAATAAAATAATAAATCTGTTTCTCTTTCTCTCAAACTTAATAAAATCAATAAATTTAAAAATAAAATAAAAACAAACACTGATATCAAAAGTTCATGA
The DNA here is from genome assembly GCA_004027475.1 of Anoura caudifer. Classification (NCBI taxonomy): domain Eukaryota; kingdom Metazoa; phylum Chordata; class Mammalia; order Chiroptera; family Phyllostomidae; genus Anoura; species Anoura caudifer. The sequence continues at coordinate 85,735 of PVKU01001142.1, forward strand.
GAATATGGAACAATGCTGATGTAAATATTAAATGGCTCAACCACATTGGGAAAAAATGGGGGCTGTTTCTGTAAAGTTAAACATCTACTTAACATACAGGCCAAACATATCAAACCTAGGTATTTATACAAGAAAAATGAAAACATATATTCATGTAAAGACTCACATAAATCTTTATAGCAACTTCATAATAGCCTTAAGCTGGGAATAACCCAAATATCTACCAGCAGTTAAATGGATAAATTGCTATATATTCTTACCATGGAGTGCTATTCATCAATAAAAGGAACAAACTATTGCTATGTGCAATGATACAAATATATCTCAATAGTAGTAGGCATAAAAGGACTTACACCACATGGTTTTATTGACATGGATTTTATTTACATATATAAGGTAAATCTAATCTTAGCAAGAAACTGGAAAATCTGTAGTTGCCTGGGGTCAGGAATTGAATAGGTAATTATCTGCAAAGGTACGGGAGAGAACATTATATGTTTGTTTTTACTTTTGAAGTGAGAAGATATTCTATATCTTGATGGCAGTAGCAGTTACATGGAGGCATGCATTTATCAAGACTCATCAAACTGTACACATAAATTATGTATTTTAATAATTTATTATGTAATAAATTTGATTTAAAGACTATAAAACCTATTTAAATTCTGGTAGAAAAACTGGAAAAAAGTGTTGCTTTTCCAATGAAAATAATTTTTGCCTGTAAGAAAAAAGAAATGATTCATCTCTGATAGTTTCATATTTTCATCAATTTTTATTCCAAACTAAGGAAATGATTCTTGGAATATTATGATTGGCATAGGATAACTCACTCTAAAGAAAATGTTCTGCTGTGCAAACACATGTTAATCTTATCATTTCTTAAAGAAAAGTTTGGGCTAAAGAGGAGTAGTAGAGACTGTATAATTTTCTCATTCATGTAGTTTTTGAACCACATCTTAATTCTCTCTTGATCATAAAGGAGAGCACAAAGAATAAGAAGAAACCAGTGACAACTCTATTGTGCTACCTAAATGCCAACTCTCCACTGTCTCAGTCTTTCAGATCTTTACAAATCATAAAAATCACATAAAGGACCCTAAATCCATATAGTTGTATTGATTATGTCAATATTGTACAGTGTTTTGAGTCAGAGTATCTGGTTTACCAGATGACTGAGTGATTGATTCTACCTGCAGTTTTAATAGAAAGAAAGAAATGCTTCACATGAGGTGATTAAGCTACAGTTAGGTTCTCATAGAAGTTTATTACTTACTTTAGCTCATTGTGTAATGCTGCAAGGCATGGCAAGCCAGGCTGTTAAATATGATTGTTATGGTTCCCCATAGGCCAAGTTATAAGCCAAATGTCAGCATGAATTCAAAAGAGGGGTAGCCTTCTGGGGCTCTTCCCTGCTTTCTCCTCTAATTGCAGGAGGCATAGACAACGAGGTGTAGTTACCTCTTGGAAAATGCCTCTGTATGCTCTAGAGAAATCCTACAATGACAATGATTCATCACCATGGTTTAGTCACTGGATGTTCTGAGCACATATTGGTAACATATATGGAAATTGAGCAAAGTTTTCATGTATAAAATATATGGAAATTGAGCAGTTTTCATGTATAAAAATAAATAAAATGGTAAAACATTCCAAGTTTCTAAAAACCTACTCAATATCAAGGATAAGAATTTCTCTACAAATCACCCCAACACTGTCCCTAGGGTGAGTGTTTTTTATACAAGGAACTAACTCAGTGCAAAGGAAAACAGAACCATGGCAATCTTCCCTGATTCTTTATCTTAACATATGGAAACTGACCAAAAACAACAATAAAAACAAAACAAACAAAACCTTGGCCCTTTATTATGCCTTGAAAGAGTGTACTTGAAAATTCTCACTAGTGTGTTGCTGTATGAAATTGTAACTCAGGTTTTCATGTGAAAACAAACAAGTGTATTTTGCTGAGTGTCTGATACAATATGGTATATCTTCAGCAGAGTCTGTAGAAACTGGTCAATTTGTTATCTTCAGAAAGAGGTCTAGGACCATGTATTTTTTAGGAGTTAAATATATTTAATCTGAAAAGGGAAATTCATTGACTCACTAAAATAAAACATTTTGGGGGTTCTACATTCAGATATGGCATATTATCTTTTTAGAAATTCATGTATAACCAATTTTGACATCAGTTTTGAGAAAGATGATGTAACCATCAGTAACCAGTTTTAACAAAGCTGATGTTGCCTGTCTATGAGGATTCATTCAGTTGAACCTCCCCACAATGTTTGCCCATATTTCAAATGAGGAAACTGATTTAAGTAGTTTTCTCAAGGCAAGGCAGCCAATCACAAGCTTCTGCCACATTTTAGGTAGTGTGATAAATGATTCCCATCCATTTTCCCATTTAATCCAGTAAAATTATAATGCTGTTATGAGTACCATTACAATTTTAAAGATGAAGACAGAGGTTTCAAATGGTGGCATAATTTGCCCAAGGATATGGAGCTAATACATGGCAAAGGATAAATTTGATGCAAGGTTTTTTTGAATCCAGATAATGTGTTGGCAAATATAACATATTCTGCACTATAGCTCATGTTAGTTAGTGGCAGAGCCAGAACTACAACTAAATGTGATCATCAGCATATACCCATGTGGCCTGTGGAATTACCTATTTCTCAAATCATACAACTTATTTCTCCAGTTAAGGAGGATATTTAAATTCATTAAACCCTTAAACCAGGAACTTTATTGCCATCCATATAAGAGGGGAACAGGACCCCAAGCCATCTCATGAAAAATTAATATATAAATGCAAAGACTCCTAAAGACTCAGTCATTGATAAAGCCAACAACCCTTGGAGGAGGCATGAATTTTTAAGCCAGTTACTCAATAGAACATAGCTCATTGGAGGCAAGCATTCTATAGAATTTATCTGTAGCTCCAGAGTACCTTAGCATAGTAGAGAATAGAAAAAGATGCCCAGGAAATGCTTGCTGAAGAAATGGTGAATGATGTTTATTCTCTCAGCTCAGACTTGACTTTGCAAATGTATTCCCTAACATGAACTTGCAACAGTACTGGACTGCAGCACCTTTCAGTGCCATTCTCAGATGTCACCAGCAGCACATAACAACACATCCTTACTCTCAGAGGCCTTAGATGAAAAAGCATTTGAGGTTTCAGAGGCACACAATAATGACAGTGTCTTGTCAAGGAATGTTTTATCTTTGAGGCTTTGAAGAAGGCAATATTTCCGTCTCTAACTCCTTGGCCTAGAGTGTAGTACCTCCAACAGGTGTGCTACTATCATTTGGGGCAGGGAAATTCTTTGTGTGGGAATACTCTGTGGATTGCAGGAGGTTTAACATATCTGGAGCCTGCCCTCTTATGCCCGGAGCCCTTGCTGCCCTAGTCATTGTGAAAAACAAAGAGTGCCCTGGGAAACAAAGGGAAGCTTCTAGTAGAAGGTGGACGGAAGTTAAGAAAGAAGTAACATACATTAAGCTCAGAGCGTGTGCTTTGATTCAGCTTGCTAACTTGGAGAATGGAAAGTGTATGGGGATGGTCTCTGACAAAAAAGTACAGAAAAAACAGTGGATTCTCTGAATGTAATTTCTAGCAATACATGGACTTTCTGGCAAGTACCAAAATATAGTAAGTATTGGATAATGCACACATGCCATCCACATCCTGTTCACCCTCATTTCTAAACCCTTGTTACACAGAGAGAGATTTTAGAGGAACTAAGAAGGCACAGATTGATGTTTCTGGATGTTTCATCATTGAATGTATGTTTCATCATGGAATGAATGTCAAGTTCATTGTAAACGATTTAAAAGACTCAGTTTCTCTCAGGAAGCAGATTGAATGAAAGGTGACCAATCTCATGTTGTTAGAACTCTTTCATGCAAAGAAGAGGTTTAGAAGTGATGCTGTGTATAGGCATGTGCATGTGACATTTGCTTCTTCTATCATACAAAGGATGCTATTACATCCATAGAGAAGGATGATAAGAGGTACTTCTGTGATATGTACACATTTGGTACCCAACTATGACCTCCTCTAAGAAAACATGAAGAGTCTGATGGAAGAAAATGGACATAAAGCTGAAGCCCAGACCTTACTCTTGCATGAACCATTGTACCCATTGATTTTTGAATGGTTTGAATGAGAAGTGCTAATGTTTAATTCAACTTCTAAATGATGTCAGTGAAAACATTAAAAAGTAAAAGAAAGAAAAGAAAACATGTCTTCCTTAGGATGCTTCATTAAATCTCTTATTAACAAAGCCAACAGTTTGCCATTTGAGGAGGTTTCATTTGACCAGTTTAACTTTTGAGATAAATGACTTGTCAGCCTTTGAAAAACAACAGCTTTGAAATATTATTCAAATACCAATGAGTCTTTTGCATATGGAGAAAATGCTCAGTCCCAGGCTCACTGGAGCAGAACACTCCAGTGCAGGCGTTGAAGACCTTTGAAGTCCCTTGCAGCCTAAAAAAAGGAAGCAAAAGTAGATTTTGCTCCAAAAAGAAAATTAAGCTAATGAAATGCTGCATAATAAATGAAGTTGCACACCAGGTTTACTAGAGAGGTGAATCATTTTGAGTTAGCATAGCAGCAGACTATATAAAAATACTTTAGGAGTGTGAAAGTGTCTTGTAAATAATTTCTAGCCCTAGATAATGTATTAGTTTCTCAGGCTGACATAGGGGCTTAAACAATAGAAATTTATTTTGTCACAGTTCTGGAGGCTAGAAGTCCGAGATCAGGTTGCAGGAAAGGTTGGTTTCCTCTGAGAACCATAAGGGAAAATCTATTCCACTTCATTCTTCCTTGGCTTGCAGATGGCTACCCTCTCGCTGCCTTTTCACATGGTTGCCCCTCTGTGCATATAGCCCTGGTGTCTCTCTGGGTGTCCCAATTTCCTCTTATAAGGACACCAGTCAGATTGGATTAGGGTCCCATTTAAGGGCCCCATTTTAACTTAATCACTGCTTTTAAAAGCCCTATCTCCAAATACAATCACATTCTGTGATACTGGGTGTTAGGGCATCAACATATGAATTATGGTGGGAGCTGGCCCCCCACCATATTCAGCTACTAACAAGTAATTTTAAGATACTTTTTAGAATTCTTGGGGTTAAGTTTATTTTTGCTTGTTTTGGTTTTGCCACATTGTTGCAAAATAAAGGGTCCTGGCATAGTCTGTTTTTCCAGGGCAGCTTCTCAACCTCAGCACCATGGACCTTGGGACTGAATAGTTCTTTGTGGTTAGGAGTTCTTTTCTGTATTACAGCGTCAGCAGCATTTATAGCTTCTGCCGTACTAGATGCCAGTAGCTCCCCCTGCAATTATAACAACTTAAGTTGTCTCCAGACATTGCCAAATGCTCTATGGGGTACAAAATCTCCCCAAGTTGAGAACCATGTCCTTAAAATAAAGGAAATAAAAAATGGAGCAACAGTAATGAAAGAGTTGAGTCTGAGTGGACTTATTAGGACTTTTTTTCTGAGAAATGCTTATCACCTTTAGTGTGAGACTGGCTGGAGCTTGGGTTCTGGCTCTAATAAATCAGTGCTAGCCATGTGGTTTTAGGCCAGCTTCTCCTAAAACTGAGATGTCTCCGTCTTAGTTTTATTTTTCGTAAAGTGGTGATGATGATAGTACCACCAGGATTTTTGTAGTAATAAATAAAGAACTCACACAGTTCTTCCTGTTTGCAGTGGAAGGTGTTTGTTGTAGTAGCAGCAGTTATAGTAGAATCCTAAACTGTTAATAGAGTGGCCTCGGTTCTAAACTGTTCGATGACCCAGGACTGAGCCGAACATTACCTCGCAAACTCGACAGATACACACTACTTGAAGATACCTGAGAATAGGGCTTCTAATTGAAGATCCATGAATAAATGTCAGTCTGGTAAATAAACTCCTAAAATCTACATGCAATTTTTAAAGAATCTATGAGCATGTGTATTTTCCAGAGGAAAAGACCATACATTTTTAGCATGGTCACCAAGAGTCCTATATAACACAAAAAATATAAAGAAGTGCTGCTTCACGTATATTAATGAATCAAAATATTAAACTAAAAAGCTGGTCTTCTTGGGAAAAACTTTGAACATGACAAACCACTAGCTAACCTAGTTATTTAAAAAGGATATGAAATACATAAATAAGTACAAAAAATAAGAAATTAAAGCAGAATAATAATATAAAAGCAGAGGAAGTAAAGAATAACTGCTAAAAGACTACTTTGTTCATCTCTATGCTAACAAATAAATATCCATTATAAAATTACATATTATTATTATTATAATCATAAGGTGTATGATGCTTTAGCTCTGATACCTGGTCTCTCTTTGTTCTCATCCAGTGACAATGTGTGCTCTAGGAAAGCCAGATGGTCTCTGGACCTGGGGCTGCAGCCTCAATCCCTCAACAGGTGCCTGGCAACTTCTCCCCATCCCAGGGCATCCTGAGCTCCAGGGCAAGGGCCCAATAGCCTGTAATTCCTTGAGATTAACTAGTCTGGCCCATGGTATTTTATTAGCTTATATAAAGCATCTACCTGTCTGCCTGTTTTCCTTTCATGTATCTATCAAGAATGTGTGTTTTAAAGAAGGTGATTTGCTTGCTCCTTCTCAGATGCAGATAACGCAGCCATCTCAATTGACAATGACATCATACTTAGTAGAGCTCACTGGAAGCATGCCTGTTAAAATATTAGAATCAGGATTACCACAGCGTACCCTTTATCACCAATGGTGTTTAGCCTAGCCAGCAAAATTAAAGAAAAATGTATGAATTAGGAAAACTGGGAAAATTGGAAAGGAACATGTAATGATCACTTTGGGCAAATCATAAGATTGTTTATGCAGAAACCCCAAGAAGGTCAACTGGAAGACTCTTGCAAATGATAATTCAGTAATTTAATTATTTAAATTTAATATGCAGCATATATACATATTTAAAATGTATACAAGACAATTACAAAATATGATGGCTATAGCCCATTTACAATAGCAAATGGAAAATTTTAAAATTATAGTAAATACTAGGAATATATATGTATATGGGCATTTATGTTTAATACATACAGATTTTTTTTTACATAAGGTCATATTAAAAAGACCGAATAGCTCAGGTGACAGAAAAGGACTTACTTTGCATTTTACACAGCTCTACAATGTTGAGTTTTGTATCATGTATATAAATTGCATTTTTAAATTGCATAGCTAAAATATATTTTTAAATAATCATTTATTTTTATTAATAATACCAGTGTCCACAATATCCGGAATTAAATTTTCCTTCCAGGAACAACAATAAATTTGAGAATGACTCAAACCACATAGTGGGATTAGAGCCACATATAATTTAAATGGAGTTAGTGTAAGGAAAATTATATATAATAAATAATAAATAATATGCATTCTACTTCTTACTTAAACACATATTTCCTCCCTGGTAAAGAATTGTAGAATACTCCTAGTAAAAATTTATTCAGAAGTAGTCTCTTCTAGTGTGGATTCTTTGAGCCTGCATCCTCTAAATTGCCATCTGTTGTCTGTTCCAACCAGACGTTATTTCATGTTAATTTAGTCCTTGTTTGAATCATAGCTCTTATTAATATGTTTAAAACTGTATTCAATTTCTTTTAAGGTTCACATTAAGTCAATAACATCTATCAAAGATAGTCACAGTATACTCATACCAATGTATTTTGTGCATTTGCCTTCCAAATATTCTTTGAATTTCTCTTCCTGTTTCTCATCTCTCTGTTCTGAAGACCATTCAATCCTCATTTGAGGAGAAGATGTTCCATCATTTCTCTGTTCCCTCCATGCTAGGGAAATAAAAGATAGCTTACCCTTTTTAGAAAAGAGTCATTTTGTGCTGGGGCAATGAGCTGAAGAAGACTAACCTGCCACTCATACATATGAGCACTATAACACTTTCTGTGTAATGCCATTAAATTTCTATCAGGATCAAAAACACCTCAGCAGTTTTACTCTTTATTCTTTCCAGGTGCAATATGGTATTGGCCACAGCAGTATGTTACCATTTTCTTATTGTTTTCATGTTTATCATCTTATGCAATGGCTTACTTCAAACAAACTTTGAGGTGATTATGAGAAGACTGGGATTCTGAGCAACGATGCCTCTAATTATGTAACAGCACACTGTAGTCAGTCATCAATGTGTCTAGATATCTAAGTTAGTTTTATCCTTAAGAGAGAAAGTCAATGTTAAACATCTTCAGGAAAATTAGTAGGCAATAGAACAGAATGGTTAAAAACGTAGACTATGGTGTCAAATACTCTTGGATTTGGGACATGGCTTTGCCATTTATTAGTTATATGACTTTGGAAAGTTAGTAAGTACTGTAATTGTCAGTTAACTCAAAAACATATTGGAGATCAGAATGACAGTTTGTAGAGTCATTCATTTGTTCATCCGAAAACAGTGAGAGTCAATAAGGTGAGAAACAGTATGGGTATTATGGTAAGTCAAAGCAGGAGTTTCAAGTCCAGTTGCGGAGACAGAGTTTGTTCAAATGATAACACTGGTAAGTAAAATCAACTCATCTGCAGTTACAGTGATGTAGGGTTCTGCTGCCAGAGCGTCAAAGCGTGCTGTTTCCGAGTCTTCATACTTACTGATGCTGTTGCATGCAATCTTTTCCTCTCAAAAAATCCCCGTGAGTTATCATCCCTTCCTAATTCCTGTCTGTCCTCAAATGTCACTTATTATAGAATCCTTCCCTGGCCTATTTTTCTAAAGTAGCCCCCACACTCATTTATCTCACCTTTATCCTGCTCTGTTTTTATCCATAGCACTTAATTCACCTGACATTGAATAATTATTTATCATGTATTGTTCGCCTTCCATTATCAGAATATAAGCTTTGTGAAAGTCAGAACCTCATCTGCTATGGTACCTTTATATCCCACACTGAGAGAAGTGCCTGGCACAAAGTGGGCACAAAAAGATAATATGTATATAAATAAATAGATAAAGTAATTAATTAACAGCAGAGATATTTGGAGTTAGTGCAAACTTCTCCAAGGAAGTGATACTTGGCAGAGCAGAAGAATAAATAGGAACTAATTATGCAAAGTTGCATAGGATGAGCATTCTAGACAGAGGACAGCAGCTACCAAGGCTTGGAAGATAGGAATGTGTATGTTAGGCCACAGGTCCAGAGCAAGGCTAGTGTGGCTGCAGCAAATCAAGTGGAGGGGACTCTAAGGGTAAATGAGAGAAGGAGCAGCTAGAACCTCCTGGATCTTGAAGGTCATGTTAGAAGATTTTGTTTACATACCAGTAACAAGGAGCCTTTAAATGTTTGAAAAGGGAAAGGTATAGTGACAGGCAAAGATGTGGTCAGATTTTTGAATTTGAAACATCTCACTTTCATTGAGATTGGAGGGTGTGCTAGGCAGGATAATGACCCTCTAAGGATGCCCCAGGTCTTCATCCCCAGCACCTGTAAATACGCCAGGCCACAAGGAAGGAATACTCATGGCCTCCAGAAGCTGCGATAGGCAAGGAAGTGAATGCTGCCCTGGGTCCTTCAGGAAGGAAGGCAACTCTGCCAGCACCTTGGTTTTAGCCCAGTGAGATCCATATTGGATCTCTGATCTTGAGAACTGTAAGATATAAAATGAGTAATTTTTTAAGCCAATAACTCTTGAGAAATTGTTACAAGAACAACAGGGCACTAATACAGAGAGGGTGACGAGCAATTCTCTTAAGAATTATATGAGATTATATACGTAAAGCACTTAGTAAAGTGCCTAGTTCTAGTAAACATTCATTGAAATAACATAAACATAACTTTCTGTTATTGTTGTTGTCAACATCATTTTTAAGGTTGTTGACCTCACTAGAAATTCATGTTTATTAATTCTAAGGAGCTATACCTGATATAGCTTCCTATACTGAAGCCTGTAATTAATCAATATTTTAATCATTATACTTTCTTATCAAAGAACCTAATGAACCTCAAATGACCTTCAAGACCTAGACCCTTTCCACTTCAGGTGGTAGATTCAGATGAGCAGTGCAGAACACAAAATGTGCAAGAGTCATTTTGCATCCCTCCTTCCTGATGTTGCTACAATATTTGCAATGCTGGGCTCTGCGGCAGACACACAGGAGGCAGTGAGGGAGGGAACAGCTCCTCTGCACTCAGACATTGTAAAAAGTCAGAATAATGATGGTTTTTATATGACCTCCTCACAAAGAGACCCAAAATTAAAAACAAATGGTGTTCACTCAAATGTAGAACAATATAGCACTAGCCAATAGATAGACAACTGTCACAGAGTGGAACAGAAAATAACTGATCCCAAGTACTAAAACATTAAAATACTGCATTAATAGATATGCAGAAGCACTTTCTCTTTACACCAAGGATTATAACTATCAGCTGTAAAAATAATTAGGCGCATGTGATGGCAAATGATAGCTTTCTTAGTATCCCTGAGGCGCGTGAACTGCCCAATCTATTAGGATATGCCATCCGCTTGCTATTTTTCCTTTTCAATGACACTGGCTTACATATCTAATCATTATTTAACAGATCCTAGTGAACGGTGTTATAGAATGAAGAGCCATTGGTTGCTTCTGACAAAGGAGCCTTCCTTAATCAAAAGGAAACCAAGCCTTAATTAGAAAACAGTAATGAATTTGGAGAAGAAAACAATATTTCAAGGCTTTCTACTTGTGTCTACTATCTCTCTGGAAATGGGAAGAACTAATCCTGTTTTCAGCTGCAAAAGTCTCCATTCTTAGGAGTCTAACTCTACTAGGTGCTATTTATTTAAAAAAAAAAATCTCAATGATGCCTCAAAGATGCCTTTGAAAACTACTCAGTATAGTGACTAATCTGATATGATTTCAAAGCTAGAGAGAAACATTATCATAGAAACAAGATCTTGGCTGATTTGAATTTCTTCTGTTCTTGCTGCTTATCTCTTCCTTGTGAAGTGATAATGTCCCTTTATGACTTTAGTCTTTTTCTGCTTTGCCAAATGTATTGTTAGGAATAAAATGTGGTGACTCTAGCTAGGAATAACAAGGGCAGATGGAATTCTAAACTACAAAGATTCCATATTCCTATATGAGAACAGCTTTCTATATTCCCTTTAGAGTTCTAACCGAAACTATCATTAAACTTCATAAAACCAAAGTTTGTAGTAAAGAGCAAAAATTCTTATTTGATTTGGTAATCAGTGAAGTTTTTTAGAGGGCAATTATCAGATCATTCTAAACTGTGATTAGATTAAAAAGACATTTTATTAACAAAATTTCTTTGAAAAATCTTTGTTAGGGGACAGACCAAAAATCCTGTGTTATTTTTGTTCATATCATAATACATTGCAAAGTTTATAAGCCAATGCAGGAGTGAGCAAGAGTAGTTTATAGTTAATACAATATAATACAATAATTAATAAATAGTAATACAAGAATGAACTCTGTGCTTTGTGTACTTGCAACTGTAAATCTACTTTTGCACACCCTTGTTCTTACCCAGTGCCAAATAGAAAGTCATGGATTAATAAGTAGCTGCATAGCAAGATGTCTGCTGGTTTTTCATAAACATAAAAGATAGGAAGAGATATATCTACTCAAACTTCCTAAATGGGTTGTGCATGGAGAGCATTAAAATTTGGGACCAGAAGTCAGTTGGGAGATAGGCTGAGGTCCTGTATTATAATGAAGTTGACCCATGTAAATTGTTGCTAGTCAGATACCCATTGGATTTCTAAAGTAATATGGAATCTAGAAGGCCTCAAGTTGTGATGTGTTTTAGGAAAATGAAAACCAAAACTAGAGGGGTGTGTATGTGTGTACGTGTGTGTGTTGAGGTGGATGCACATACAGGGTCCATAATACCTGCTTGAGTGTGGTTGGTAGGATAATAATGTAGATGTAATAGTTTATAGTTTTAATTCAAACACTTCACCTAAAATATCACATGGTGTGCTTCAGTGTGATATTATGCTAAAGAATTGTATGCTGATGCTTTTGTAATAAAAGACTTGGTAATAAAAGGAGCATTGTTTGTGCTGGACCCTGTATATTTTCTTCATATTCTTTCAATGGGAGTGACCAAAGTATTGAGGGTATTGTTTGGACAAACATTATTTACCTCTACAAATGTGTTAATATACAATCTTGGCTCTTTTCCCTTCCCTAATTGCTTAGGATACTATGTGTTGGGTTATTTTATTATTTCTAAGACTGCAGGGACGGCCTATCAGATCTTTGGATCTGACTTTATTTTATCAGCTAGAAAGGTCATCAGCACAATCCATTTACATGGCTGTTAAATAAGAGTCGAAAGATCAGTGATGGAGTGCTGACGGTGACGGCCTTAAGAAAAATGTCAGCTGCTATTCACTTCACGCCCAGGGAGGCATCCATTCTTTACCTCTGAAGACAAATTTATCTTGATTTTTAAAAGACTTTTGAGTGAGAACACTTATTAACGGTCTTATAATCGCCCACAATTCTGTGCCTTCAAATTATATATCCCTTGTCTCTGTGATGGTCTGAGTGTTTTCTGAACCTTTTCCAATAATCTTCCCAAGCTAAGCTTGGACTCCCAGGTGACTGATCCAGACTCTCCACACAAGGCTGTCCTTAGAGATGACCCAATTGACTTTGAGATATTTTGTGAATTGTAGAAGAAAGAGTTTTTTTTTTTTCCAATTCCAAGAAAAGTTTGGGTCCCTAATTAGTAATATTTAGTCATGTAGTGTAATTCACTCATGCAACAAGATTAAGTAGAGCAGTGAATATTTAATTTCCTCTCTAATTGAAGTGGTATTAGTGTAGGGGCTAGTGTTTAACTGTTAGTTTCTGTTGTCTCTTCTCCAGGTGAATTTACCAACCCCTGTAGCTGATGGTAAAGTGTATTTATTTCCTTGGAAGTAAGTGAGTATTATTGCTGATTCTCCTGTGGATCAGGTTTGGGATGGGGGAAACAAAAAAGAAAAAGAAAGCTTGACCTCTTAATATCTGCAAATAAAGTAAAGAATATCTGAGAGATATAATCTAAGAATGACATTAGTTGAATGTCTTTTACTATTCTATAGTACATCATCACTGCCAAATGTAGCTTTGTTTTGTTTTTTTCTCACAAGAGGTTTAAAAATGGTAGACTCCAAGTCCTTTAACTCTAAGATGGAATCAGAAAATTCTTTGTTTTTATATAGCTCACTACATTTTCATTTTTTTAGGTCACTACATTTTTAAAAATTATTATTTTTGATAGATGCTATAACTAGTTACCTGATTTTCTGTCCATTGGGACTTCCCCCACAATTGCACTAAATCAGTTCTAATATTTTCAGAAGTATAATGATGGGGAAATTTATGGGCCTGTTCTTACTACTTAATAGTTCCTATTTCTCATATCACTATTCTTCCAAAACCACCTATACTAATTTATTTCCTCAAAATTTGTTAAGGATTTCAGACCCAAATGTAATTCTTTTTTACTAACATTTTATTTATTTATTTTTAGAGAGAGGGGAAGGGAGGGAGAGAGAGAGGGAAAGAAACAATGATGTGTGAGAGAAACAACCAGTTGCTTCTCACATGCCCCCAACCTGGGACCAGGACCAGGACTGCAACCCAGGCATGTGCTCTGGCTGGAAATTGAACCTATGACCTTTTGCTTTGAGGGTTGATACCCAGTGCACTGAGCCACACCATTCAGTGTCCTGATATAATTCTTAATCCTTTCCTCTAGTAAACCCCAAGAAGATTGATTTTACTACTTGGTGAATAAATTTGTATACATTTTGGGGTCTTGTGTTCACAGTATGAATGGGAAATTGACATTTGAAGTGGGTAGATGTTCACTTTTCAATGGCTAAGTATTTATATGGTCAAAATTTGTTTGTTTGTTTGTTTGTTTATTACCACTGGGTTAGGGTAAGGATAAGGTATAGTATTAGAACTGAGACTTATAAAATCTGGAATAAAGAATTTGAACTTTCTAGTCTGTGCCTGAAATATAGGAGTCTCATCTTTGACTATTTGCCTCGTAAGTGAGAAGAGCTAGTGTATGGTATGGGAAACTCATAATCAACAAGCTAAGCCTACATATCTCTTTGGTCAGAGATGCAGGCTATGTAGATCCATCAGTTCTAACCTCTGGGTCCAAAAACCAACTTTAAGAGAGAAAATTGTTACAGTTATGTATTTTTCAAAAATAATTCTGAGAATGGTATAAGGCTACATGTTAAATACTCCATAATAACAAAATCTACATCCATAATTCTTTTCAGATCCAGACAGGCCTAGATTCATATATTTTTGTCAACAGTTAGTATCTATGGAGCCTCAGCAAGATAGATACTCCTTTTAGGTTCCCCACCTTTAAAATAAGAACCAAAGTATTTAGCCCATATAGTTAATGAGAAGATTAAACAGAGTAAAAATGCCTTAACCTAACAAATGCTCAGCAAGTGGTTAAAGTAATCCGTAAAGAGAGGTAGTAGAGCCAGATCAAGTGGTAGTTACTTTGCATAACTTATTTAATATTCAAAAACAACCCTGGGTGTTAGGTGTCTTAAATGCCCAGTTTTGTGACATTGTTAACTTGAAAAGATTAAGTAACCTGTTAGTATTTAGACCCCAAAGTCACCATGGTGAAAGTGATGGTGATGGTGAAGGTGACTCAGACTGTGGACCGGGCAGGAATCAGACCAGGTCTTTCATTATGTGTGATCCCTTTCTCCTCGCATGCTTTCTGTGGATGTGTGAGATCTAAGTCTGAGCACGTAGGAGGAGCAAACTCGGTAGTGGCTGCTTGAGCTTGCAGTAGATTTCACTTTGGAGAGACTGACACTGAGTCAGAAAAGCCAATACTAGAAAATGAACTAGAGAGACTATCATTCATAAAGAAAATCAGGACTTAGGCCACTGTGTTGGCAGAGGCTTGCATTTTAGAGGCACGTATTTACTCTTCTGGAGGCTTTTCATCCAGTTATTTTCCTCCTTGAGTAAGCTACAATTTGAGTTTGCTGAAAGATTATTTATTTTCTGACAGAAAAGTGTGAGGGCCATATTTATATTTGAAAATGGTTGCATAAACTTTTCAGTATTTTTGACCTTAGGGGAGTTTTACTCAGGCTTTAACTATAAGAATGCATTTTTAATTTAACAGAAGAAACTCAATTATAGGAGTTTCTATTAAAAGTAAGCATTAATATTTTATTGTATTGTATTATTTTGCCTTACATAGAAAGGTGTCCCAAGAGTAGATTTCTTGGTATTTAGAACTTCTTCATGAAATGTCAACACCAACAACTAAGGATATTCAGTGTTGAGTTACAGTTGTCAGAAAAAAAAATCCATTCAGGAAGTAATGAAGCTCCTTTCATTCAATTAAATTCAATTTTTTCAGAAGACTGTTTACTTTGGTTAACTATGGCGCATTAATGAGACATCATTTTCTTCCATAGCCCTGTGGTCCTGCATAACACACTTTTGCTTTAGCTGCCAAAGCTATTTTGTCTTTAGTATATTTTAGTGGAATGGATTCTGTGGCTTGTCTGTTTTTAATTGTGACCAATATATTTTCCACATGTTAAGTAGATGGAAAGGAAATTCATAGAAGGCAAAGAAATAAAGAAAGAATAATATGATACAGGGAGTGAAAATGAATGTAATACTAAGCAGAAGTTTATTGAATTCATTTTAGGAAGAGATTGTGACAAATCTAAGTGAAGACACTTAAAGCGAGGCCAAAACTCAATTGTCCATTGCCATTTAAATGCTTATGACAATTTGTAGGATAAGACAGATGAATTTCATCTTCCAAATATTATAACAATGTCTAAAATCAAACAACAAAATATGTGTAAGTCTGCTGCAATGCACAAAAGAAAAATGGACCAGGAATTAGGGTACCCAGATCCTTGTTCTATTTTTTAAAATTATTTTTATGGGTGAACTTATCCAAGTCATATATTTTTCTCTCAGTTTTTTAATCTAGAAATGATGAGAAGTAATATATATGCCTTCCATAGTCTCTTCTATCTCAAAAAAAATTTTTTGATGGGAAAGGTGCTACATTTATTTTAGTGCATGTTGAGTTTGAAGTATCTGTGAAACATCCAAGGAGATATTTCTTCTTTTTTATTTGCTTTTGCTTTGTTTTTATTTATTTTTTGTAAGCCTATATTTCTATGGAAATATATTTATTATTTCTTTCTTGAGAATATATTGATATTTCATTTTATGCATAATATTGGCTTGGCCAAAAAGTTTGTTTGGTTTTTGCTATGAGAAGGCTCTAGTAGCACTTAGTTGTCTTTAACTTCATCTGAAACAACTTTGTTAGATTGTATGTGATAGCTGGCATATCAGCATGCGTTAAAAAAACATCAAAATTGGTAAATTTTTGTGTAGCCATATTTATACTGAAGGTGGACTATATAATATTTTCAGCAGATTATGCTTTATTATTTCAAGAAAGTAAAAAATGCAAGTGGAACACACAAGGTATTTTCACATTGTATGGAGAAGGTGTTGTGACTGATTGAATGTGTCAAAAGTGGTTTGCCAAGTTTCATGCTGGCGATTTCTTGCTGAACAATGCTCCATGGACAGGTAGACCAGTTGAAGTGATGAAGTAGACCAGTTGAAGTTCATAGTGATGGAATTGAGACATTAATTGAGAACACCAGAGATAGTCAACATACTCAAAATACCCAAATCCAAAAGTTATTGGTGAAAATGAAAAATTTTATCTTTTATTTTATGGAAAAAAATGTGGACTTTGTGACAAGCTCAATATTTGTAGTTCTATAATATAAATAACAAATGGTGAAAATGGTAGAAGAGATACTCCTTATTTAAGGGAAATTTTAACACCTACAATTGGCATAATTCCCTAAGGCTAAAGTCATATTCTACATCTCTCTATAGCTGCCAATTCTCTTTTTCTCTATTTTACAATCAAGTTCATAGATAACTGAAAGATTATTATTAAATTAATAAGGCAGGCTTCCTGTGACACCTCATTTTGTTGCCTTAGTCACACATTGCTTAAATTTGATACCATAATCCCCTTTTAAAATAGTCCTATTTCATTGATCTACTCATTGAGTCTTTAATCAACAGTTACCATAAAGTAAATATTGTACTAGATGCTGAGCATGTATTGCTGGGAAAAAATACCTCAGAGTTGGTCATAGTCTGACTAGAAGGTAGAGAAAAACAGAAAACAAAAAGTTAGTTCATAATTACAAATTTGGATTTCATAGACATAAACAAACTGGAAGAATTAAATCAAGGACAAGCATTAACCATTTAGATAGAACTATCGGGTTGGTGGTATTAAAACTGACTGAAATGGTGATGTGGAATCAGCCAAGGGAAGAAGAGCAAAGGGAAACAGAGGAACCCACAGAGCAGTATTAGAGCATGTGGCATGATTGGAAGAGGGGCCTAAGATGAGGCTGGGCGAGCAGAGAGATGACAGTGGCAGGACCTTGGAGATTGTGCAAAGTTTCCTCTTTTTTTCCAAAACCCAGAAGGAAATTGTTGAAGAATAATAAGTAGAAGAATAATATGATATCACCCTTTTAGAAAACAACAAAAAGCAAATCTGTGTTGTGTGACTTAGGGCATCCTTCTAAGTTGCCATATATTTTTGTCTATCGTATTGGTAAGAAAACTAGAGTTTAAGAGAGTTAACTAGTCAGACCAAAGTTCCCACAATGGGAAAGTGGTGGAGCCAAGAAATTCACCAGATAGCTTTGACTCAGAAGCTGGTACCCTTTCAACTATGCCTCTCTGCCTCTGTCATGTGCCAGTTTCATCATAGGATGGTTGAGGATGTGGACTTACCTCATAATAAAGAATCACAAATGGAGAGCAAGTGGCAAAGGGATATGATGGGCAGGAATAACCTCCACAGGAAGTAGGTTTTGAAGAGTCCCAGGTGTAATACCAGTGGGTTTCCAGGGAGTAGGTTTTATGACGTGTCTGAGAGAAAATCACTCAGCCTTAGGCATTGACCAGAGACCAGACAGGTAGTGAGTGACAGACAGAATGCAGGCTGTGAAATACAGATTTTATGGAATGGCCATTCTGGCACATGATGTTGTGTAGGGCAAGGCCCGAAACAAAAAACATGGAGTTGGACAATATCAGGAATTTGAGGCTGAGATGATAATTATGAGGCCAGAAGAGTAGTTGAAAATGCCCTGTACTGAGGTGTTTTTTTTTTTTTGGTTGGTTGGTTGTTTTTATTTTTTATTTATTTATTTATTTTTTACAGTAAAAGGGGAAGGAATAAAAATGCATCACATGTGATGGTCCTGTCTTGACACCAGAAGGCCAACTCATTAGCTCCTTTTGCCTTTTATTTGGTCTTCAACATTTTTATTTTGGCCTAATGAATCACTAAAATGTTTCTATGGGATTAGATATGGCAAAAGATGCTAGTTTATATTAACATACATTACTTTAAATTTAAATGAATCAAGAATGATTATTTTAGAACCAACTAAACCTACTTTAAATGCTGGCGGGTTTTTTGTTTTAGAAGTAATATATGTATATGATTATCAAATAGTACAAAAGGCACAAAATTTTAAAACATAATAAAAGTCTCTGATGCAGAACCCTTTCCTGCCCTCACAAACACACTTACATGTATAATCTCTAGAAGTAGCTGCTGTGAGCAGTGTTTCAGTGTCTTCTGTGAATTTTCTGTGGTTGTAAAAGGACACAGAGAAACACACGCACTGAGCTAACCAGGTGTCCTCATCTCCTCTACCATTCTTTGAGAAGACAGTGTGAGCCACGATGTGACCAAGATTCCAGTCTTCCTTAATTTCTTGTATGGATCTATTTTGCTGGTGACCATAAGGGACTCACTCTACCACTATAGGGTATGTAGCCACAAGGGCACCAATGAGGAAAAGAAGGGAAGTGAAGCTGTGGGAATATATTAGCAAGGATGAGGTAAAAGCATCTGCTCCTGTGCCCCTGACCATGTGAATGATTATCTTACACATTTGTCAATCACATCCTAGAGATCTCTATTCAAGAACAGAATCCTGTGGTTTCCTCACTGTATGTGGTTACAGAGAGAAATGGATTCTCTTTATAGAGGGTCAAACCCCTCCCTTGCTATAATGAATGTCTCATCTCCTGTGGTCAAGTATCCCTTTCAAGTAGGGGAGCTGCTGATTTAAATTATTTTAATTTAAACTAAAATGAATTCTTCTTGCATCACTTGAGACATCACCCATGAAAATATGATTACATCCTTTTGCTCATGAATAGTACCTATACATCATACTATGAATCACAGATATTTTATTTTATGAATTAAACATGAAGCTTATTATTCATGATTGAACTATTCCTTTGGGGGGAAATGGGAAGATTATAATTCTATACTGTTCTGAGATCTCTATCAAATGACATAAGATGATCACTTCCTTTGCTCTAATCAAAGGTCATAAGCAAATTTCAGCTACTTGGAAGATGAAGATAAAGTGATCTCAGATCTCCTAGAGCCACGCCCTCTCCCCCTTGTCTGAAACCCCTGGTTTATGCAATCTCTATGTCTCACTTGGCCCCTTAGGCATTATCATGCACTGCTAACTATCTTTTTTATTAATTTATATCACTTAAGAAACCTGAAGGCAAAAATCAAGTGTATTAATTTTTCAAACTTTTTTTCCAGAAGATAATGATGACTACACAATAGGGATCAAACCAGAGCTATTTTGTGTAATCCTTTCATCTCCCTGATAGCTTTGGTCAGCCCTAGGGATCTGCAGTCCTTTCTGATTGTTTGAACTTGGTTTCCTAAGAATGAAATGAAGGAAACACGTCTGTGACTCAAAGAATCAAATAGAGGTTGTCTTTATAAGACCTTAGCATAATGAAGCCAGCCTGGATTTTGTAATTCTGGTGTGTGATCTTTTACGACATTAGGCAATAAAATAGTCTCACAACTAATGAGAGAAGGAAGTGAAAGTAGGTAAAGGGCAGAGGAGGGAAAAGAAATGTGAGCCTTGTGATAACAGCCCCAATCAAAGCATCGAAGCAGAGAGATAAGCAGGGCACACAGAGTAGAAAGAGCAAAAAACTGAGATGAAAGGCAAATCTAAGAACAAACCACTCACTTCCCAGTATTGCTTCAGAACTCCAGAAACTAATTAGATTACAATTGTTTATTTATTTATGTTTGGTTATAGGAAGGGAGGTGAATAGTTTTTGAAAAGAAATTTTGATTCCTAATGCAATTTAAATGTGATCTCATTAGCCATTTTGAATGAGATTATCTTCCTTGGTGCAGGGAAAGATTGTAAAGGCACAGAGTATCCACAAAGCTCTACCACTGACACCAATAATTGTGGTGTAAAGGGTGATAATGATTCCCAAATGACAGTGTACCAATGTAATTTCTTACTACAAATGTTCCTTTGTAATTCCCTGTTGGAGGATGGGGAGCAATATAAAAACATGGTGGTTTGCATGACAAACATAATTTTGCTCACTTTAATTACTGCAACCAATCTTGGTACATTCTCAGTAGCAGAATATTCACCATCCAAAAGAAGCTTTGATTTCCTCAATAATATTCATGACAGATGGAATCAAATTGCTCATTCTGTGTCTCTTTGGAAAATGACAGACCTCTCATTAATGTAGTTAGGTGTAAATCTAAGATCTAATGGGAACAAAACTTTCCTTGAGAAAAGACTAGTTTTATTATAGAACTTTTCTAACTTTAATAATATTTTAAGTTGATTTTAGCTATTGTCTGCTACTGAACAATTAACCTCTATCTTCTTCCCCTGGAAGACTAGAATTAAAAATATTTATGGTTTGCAGTAACACGTTCACATTTAAGGCAAAATGTTGCCAATTGGTGTTTTTCTCCTCTTTTTCAAAAGATGATTACATGTTCACAATTTACAAGATATTGTACACATTTCAGCAGGAAATTGTAAGCCTTTATCTTTTGACAGCAAGAAGGAATTACTGCCCTTTTTAAAATAGCCTCCCTATTTTGTCCAAATAAATGATTCATGCTGGAGACTTCATGATGTCTTTTGTTGGTTTCTGCGAATTTCAACACAGGCAGTCAAAAGGGAAAAGAAGTAATGCATTTCTGAAAATTTCTGAAAATTATAGGTTTTCTATGGGAAGGAGGATGAATTCAAATATCTTTAGTTCTGGTGTCTTCTTCCTTCTGTGCCTTATTAATGCAAGGCTTACATCCAGGGAAAGAAAATAAATGAGTGGGTAGGAAATTATTTCTTTCTCTCTCTAGTGACTGATAGGCGCTGGTCAGTTTTCTAACCCTGAAACCAGTAAAGACAAGTATGGGAAGCAGCCAGTTGACCAACACCTACCAATGGTATCAAAAATCTCCTGCTAGTGTGATTTCTTCCAGAAGCTTCTGAACTAGTTTTTTGGCTGAATAATAAAAATTTAGAAAACAATTATTATGTTTGTGTAGTAACATTATTTTTGGTGCAATTTTACTTGTAGTTCATTTGACTCTTTCATCTCTTAGAAATAGTTGGCAGGTGACTTACATGTCCTCTGATTTTGAGAAGGGTTACACCATATAGCAAGCTCCTCCGGAGTCAGGGCTAATCAACAAGTAAGCAGTGGTAAAAGTGTGCGGTACTTTTTTTTACTCATGACGGAATCCTGGCACTTCGCCTCTATCTCGTGTTTACCCAGTACCCCAGGGTTTCGCAACCTCAGCACTATTGATGTTTTGGTGTAGATAATGATTTATTGTGGTGGGCTGTCTTGTACATTTGCAGGAAGTTAGGAAGCATCCCTGGCTTCTACACATAAGATGCCTGTAATATCCCCCTCATTTTCGGCAACTAAAAATCCCTTCAAAAAATTGCCTCATGTCCCCTTGAGAACAAAATCACGCCTGACTGACAACCACCGCCCTAGCTCATGCTCACATACCGATGTATTTCGGAAACGGTTACACAAGAAAGCCTCATCTTCTATAGTATTGGGGGGATGGGAAATTGTGACGGTATGTATAAACACATATTCTCTTTTGCCTAATCTGAACATATAAGTTGCTGAGCTATTGTACATTTAACACACACACGGAGGCACACACATTTGCATGTATGCATCTAGTTTTTACAATCTTAATGTCTGTCCCATGGCACTTATAGTAAAAAGAGTAATGATTTTTGATAGCAACTACTAGAAGATTTTTATCCTTGCATTTTCAGAAATTTAGTACATATCTCCATATCTTACATAACTTGAGAGCCAGTTGTTTTTATAGCAATTAGTGGCTGTGTTTAAACAGAATTTTGTTTAAATTTTTCTTTGCTATTTAGTTGTATGTCCCATTAGAACCGTACTTGAAAAATTGAGTCAATGACAACAACGGTAACATAACAACAACAGCATGATCATATGATTGAAAAGAAAAGAATAGATAAACACACGAAAGTATATAGCACAGTGACTGGCACTTAAACTACACTAAAACAACACAAACAAAACAAAACATTACTTTCAACTGTTTAAATCACGAAGTGTAAGTCAATACCACAGAGTGTAATTTTCTCCTCCTCAAACCTCTTCCTCAAACACGTATTTCAAAGAGTCATCAGGAAGTAATGAAAAAGGCTTGAAGCTCTAGGACTTCAAAAGACTTCAAAAGACCAGAGATTGACTTCTAGCTCTGATTCTGATTTGGTGTAACAATTTAAAAAAAATGTTGACCAAGGAAGAATTTCAGGGTGGATGGCCTGCTCCAGCTTCCATGTTCACTGTGACTCTCAACCTGAGGCTGCAGACCAGGCTGAGGCCTGCAAGGGCACTCTCTGCAGCACACAGCAGTTTGCTATTGGGGCCTGGCCTGCCGCCCCCACTGCTCAGGCCACGGAATAGGAAGGAACAACCACTGGGTGATCTTAAGCTGTTCTTCCGCAAACTCTTAAACAAAATGGAAATAAGGTTGAGAGAAAATAAAGTTTCTAAAAAAACGAGCCACAGTTTTCTTGAAAAAAATAAACAAACACATAAATTTGAAAATACTTATAAATTCTGAAGCATGGCGGAAATGCATGGCTCTGTTTTTATGATGGATAAGTAATCCGGAAAGACAAACAAACAGATGGATGCGTCCCCACTGAGTATCACGTTCGTACGAATGCCAAGTAATTTATAAACTTGTAAGTCCACGGAGAACTACAGAGAAACAAGCAATGCCGGTAATCAAAATATAGAGGCTGTGAACAAGTTGGAATGTTCCAGGGTCAGAACAAAGCTGCTAAAAGGGTCAGCCCTGCTGAAAAAGGGCAAGATAATGGTTCATTTCTCAGTGTGATTGACAGCAACCTTCAATACCGAGCTGCTCAAGCAGGTCCCTGCCTCCCTGTCAGTAGGCACAGCCAAGCATCAGAATCCTCATTCTTATTCTAGTGGCCCTGTCTACAATTCTGTAAACAGCGGTCCCCATCCCCTCCCTGCACCTACAGGGGACTCATTCTCTTTAGAATAAAAAGGTTAATGGGTTTGGCAAATTCTCAGGAAGAAGTGGGCAGTGGAGGGTTGCTTTTTCAATAGTTTTTAAGCAGTTATGAAGTGTAGTGTTGAGACTCTTAGGAATCCATGACCTATTGGATATTGCACATTACAGCTTTTCTGTAGATGCTGACTTTAATATCTCTGCCTGGGTGGGAGCAATGTCATAACCACTGCTGTTGGCATCCATCCAGTTCCTTTCAGCTCATGGCAAACATCTGCCATGACCCCCTGCCCAGAGGCCCAAATGTGGATCAGAGCGCTTTTATAGGACCTGCGGTAAGAATTGCTGGCATAGAAAATTGCTTCCTTGATGATTAATTCCAATAGGAAAACTGATGCCATAAAGTTTTCTTTTTTCAATTACTCATTATTTTTAGCATCGTGTAGATATAAACGAATATTCATAATCACGGTACTACAAAAGTTAAAAGTTTATGTATCTACCGCTGTCTGCCAAGGGCATTACCCATGGGCCCGTACATATCCTCCCCCCACTTAGATGACTGCTGTTCTACATTTTGTGTTTATCATTCCCTCTCTTTCTTTTTGAAAGTGTTACTGCATATATTTGGATGTCATTTGAATGTTTTGCATGTTTTTGCATTTTATGAAAATAGGCTCATACTGTATGCTTTCTTTTAGGATTGTTCTTTTAATTCACTGTAATATTCCTGAAATACGTGTATATTGTTGCAACCCATTTATTTTCTCTGCTGCATTTTATTCCATTCTATTCTTAATGGCTTTGCAGTATTTCTAGTTCTTGCTACTATAGATTGTGCTCATGCACACACTTGTCTATTGTACCTAGTGCTCACGTAGAATGGCTGAGTCACATGGTAGGTGCATATTCAATAGTTCTACATAATACCAAAATGCCTTTCCAAAGCAGTGCTACTATTTTTCACTCCCAACCACTGTGGCAATTTTGTTGCCGCTTCATTTATATATATACATACACGTTTGTCAATATTTGGTGTCATGTGGCTTTTTCAAAGATAATATGCTAGTTTGACTTATTGAAATGGTATCTTATTAAGTTTCTGAATTAAAATTCCCTGATTACTGATGAGTAAATACTGTTTTTAAGCTTATTGTCTATGTGATTTTCCTTATCAATGAAAAACCTGTCCAATTCTTTGCCCATTTTTCTACTTGAGGTTTGTTTCATATTCATTATATATTTTGGAAAAATAACTTTGACAATAATGTTCGTTATATTCTTTTCACTGTATTTTAATACTTTTGATGGATTATCATTATCTGGGAACAACTGAATTAATCCACTTTGTTCTTTTGAGTTCATGCTTATGTGTACATGTGAGTGCTGCTAAGAAATGCTTTGCTACTCATGGTCATTAGGTATCCTTCTATGAAATTCTCTAAACATTTTAAAGTTTGTTTTTTAAATATCAATCTTTCTATGTGGAATTTATGTTTTCCATAGTGTAAGGTCATGGCAGAGTATTATTATTTTAATATGAATATACAATTTTCCTAGATACCTCTATTTAAAATTCTATTTTTCCACTAAAAATATAGTTCAGTCATAATTAATCAAGTTTCCTTAAATGCATATACCAGTTTCCATCTCTCTATGCTGTTCCAGGGATCAATTTTTATATTCTTCTACTGGCACACACCTTTTTACTCACTATAGTTTCATAATCATTGGTCTCAGTCCCTTGATCCCCCTACCCCCATCAGTTTGTTTATTTTAGGCATTATTTAATTATTCTTGAGCATTTGGTCTTTTATAAAAACTTGAGGAGCTTGGCAAGGCAAAGATACCACAACAAAGATGATACAAATGGCTTAGCTTTTGCTGTGTAACTAACACCACCAGGCTATGGATATATAACCACTTGTTTTTCTCCCAATTCTGTGGTTTGCCAAAGGGAACTGGGCTCAGTTGGATGGTGGTTCTGGTCTGGTCCAGGATTGGCTGCTGTTAGATAAGTAAGACATAATAATACAAATTTTATTAACAGACTCAAGGTTAAGTCTGTACCGTGCAAGAAAATACCTTGAAACTTAGAGGCTTACCAGTAATAAATGCTCACTTTCCCTCATAATGTTATGGTCAGTAATTTGGAAGTGGCTTAGGTGGATGGTCAGGCTGCAGACCTAGTGTTGCCAGAGTGCAGTCATCTGACCGTGTGACTGGAGCAGCAAGATCTGCTTCCACAGTGGCTCGCGCACGAGGCTAGCCAGGTGGTTCTGGCCGTGAACCATGGCTGAGATCGTCAGCATGTGGCTGCTTCCATAGGGCTACATAGCAGTTCTCATGATATGGCATCTGGCTTTCCCAGAGCAATCCATGCAAGAGAGAGCAAGGTGAAAGCTTGCATGTCTTTTATGAGCAAACCATGGAGTTACACTCTATCACTTCTACAACATCTTACTGGCCAGCTCTATTCAACAGAGGAGGGGACTGAAGAAGGGCATGGATACTAGGAGGTAAGAGTCGTCGAGAGCAATCTTGGAGACTGTTTTCTACAGGTTTTGTTGTTGTCGAGACATAAATTACAGTATATCTACATATTACCGCAACCAAAATGTCTTTGGATTTTAAAATGCAAATATATTTAAAGGCACATTTATATCAGGGAGGAGGGAAACCAGAAAGCTAAGTTTATATTTTTAAATATTATACTCAGAGTGTGGTTTTAAAATAATTCCTATTATAAAGCAACTTCTCTGAAAATAAATTTTGGCATGTTATGTATTTTAATCCTCATAACTACACTTCCCCCTTCTAAGTAGGTATTCATATTCTCAGTTTAAAGTTAAAATAACAAATTTGGAGGGCCATGCCACTTGTTCAAATGTAGAAAGCTATAAAGTGGCAGAGATGAGCTAATAAGGTTGCCATGTTAGTCTATATCTCATACTTCTTCCAGGTAACCAACTGCCCAGTGAATAGGTAAGAGGACTTTGTTGGCATTACCAGATAAAAATATTGGGAGTAACTCTGCTAGGTACAAATTTCCTAAAGGATGTTCTGTTTACATTTCAAATAAATGGCAGAACTGCAAAATATGCTTAGAGTCATCCAGTTAAGAAGTCTCTTGTTCCTCAATAATACAGAAAGAATTCCTTTAGATCAAAAATATATATTTAAAAAAAAACCAAAAAGTTCAATTGAAATAAATGCAAATACCTGATGGAAGACTTTCTACTTTTTCACTAGTGTATTTTCAAATATATCTAATATTCACAGTATATATGATTCTAGTCTAGAGAGTCTCTAGTGCCCCGAGAATCTCTCTCTAAGGGAGCCATGAGATGGTGACCTTGTCTTGCTGGGCTCCCTCTTCCTTCTCTATAATTTTGCTTTTATTTTCCACACTGTAATGGCAAATTCTTTAGACTCAGTGTAACACATTAATTACACAGGTGGGATAATATTGAAACATTCCTATAAATATTGTTTCATTGTGATTTCCTTTTTCTCTAGGAAGAGCTTTGTGTGAAAATTGTCTTCCCACTGCTTTAAAAGTTGTGTTAGAGTTTGTTCTGGGTTCAGCAGACAGATAGTATCTTCAGAATAAGTGGTACCTAAAAAATGACCCCCAAACATACGCTACTTTCTTCATCATTGTTTCTTACTCTTATCCTCACAAGTTCATTTGGCTACAGAAGCTCAGGATTAATACTTTTTTTTTTTTCAAAAAAATCTTTTTCAAAAATACTTTTTTTAAAAATCAGGTACTAGTAAAAACTAGTACCTGGTTTTGACTTTTAGCTCTTTAAGTCTCCTATTCATGGATAACACAAATGTGTTCTCAGTGGGGCACTGGAAAAATCCAGTTAAGTGAAAATTAAAGTGTTTAGGTCAAAAATGAAAAAAAAAAATCACAAACTTTAAAGTGTTATTTGAACTAAAGTTAGAATGCAGTATATTCAAGATAATGTTAGCAACTGAGAAAATATTTACAATGGCTTGAAATACATGCCTTTTCAGAAAATGTCTATTAAATAAAGCAAGCCAAATATGCAGCATTTATCCATGATATCACAGAAAGCTTTAATTAAGTCAGTAACTTCATCAAACCTCCTTGGAAATTCCTTCATAATTTCAAGTGACAACAATTTATCCTTCCCTTTAGACCTCCTGAGATATTAGATGTAGTTATTTTGTACAATTACCACATTGCTCTACAAGGAAATTTGTATTTTACTTTTAGGGTTTTAACTTTTATTGCAAATGTTAATGCAACATTAAAACTCAGCATTGAAGTTCCCAGGAGCAAGGAAATGCAAAGGGCAACATTCTCCTAATGTTATTAATTTGCTATTATATCTCAGGCTTCTCATTAGGACACATATTATGCTTCTAACTTATAAATTTAAGAAAAATTAAGCTCAGTTTTTTTCTTTTATGATTTTACTTAAAGGGAAGAATATCTTTAGTTACCATCCATGATAAAATGTCAGTGTTTTGTTTTTTTGCTTGTTTTTAAACTCTGTGTCCACAAATTATATTTTCTTTCCCACCTCACAGAGCTCCCTAATTTCTTTATTCAGGTCATGTCTATATAGTATCAGCCAAACCAATTTAAAAGTTAAAAGTCCAGCTAAACATTTTCTTTTAAGTCCATAAGAGAGCACATAAGTCAACCTATATGCTGTTAATAAAAATTCTACCTATTTCTAATCAATTCTAAGGCTATGCCTCTATAAAAGTCTTTCTACTGTATCCACAGTATAATTTATAATAACCAATTTATAGCTTTTAAAATACTTATTATTCCAAAATTTGACCAATAACTGTGGAAGATATGAGAGCCCCTGTTTTAGGTCTGAGTAAGCAAAAATTACAGTCATGGACACATTGATAGATGTTAAACAAACCTGAGGTTCGAACTTGGGATCCCCTGAATAGCTGCAACACCTTGGATTATTTACTTTTTGTCTTGAATTTCTCATCAGTAAAATAGGGATACCATGGAATTTAACAAAGTAGATTATTATGGTGGTTAAATTGTTAAATATGTATGTGTGTAAAGGTACCTTGTTATTCATACATATATAAATTTTATATTAATATTATTCTAAATGATGAAATTTAATGTTCATATCAAATATTTGGAATTATTTAATTTTTAACTTGTTTTCCCTTCAAAAATATACATAAATTCCTAATGAATAAAATTTATGTTTTAGCACTTCAGCCTAAATATTCATTCAGAAATCATGATAACATATATGAATAGCCTATAGGTGTACACATACATATTTGCATATACTAATAGAAATAATTAGATATATTTTACTTTTTAAAATAATGTAGTTCCCTGGAGAATAGTATATATAGTAATATTACAAAGAAAAACAACTACTATCATTTATTGAGCATTTACGATGTGCCAGGTACTAGCCTAGGTGCTTGGTATGTATTATTTAATTCTCACCACATTCCCAGGACATAGAAATTATTAATATCTCTAATTTTCAATTGATAAAAGTAAGACTCAGGGAAATTATTGCCCAAGATTATGCAGTCAAAAAGCATCAGGCTACATTTTCCAGGCTCTTCACTGATGTCCTCTGTAACTGTTATACTCTATTTGCAGATTTCTCAAGGTATTAGACCAAAGCCCAGCATTGCTGGAGGTGAGGTTTTAGGAAGAGTTCCATAATCCAATTACCAAAGAGTCAAGCATGAATCACATGTTATGAGCTTGAGTAAGAAGTATAATCTGTTCTTTATTTCTTTGTAATTTATTTTGACTTGGGAAACCTCTCACTGAAATTCTCAAATATAAAAAAAAAAAACAGGAGTAACTGAGAATGTAGTTATCACATATATTTTCTATGTAATTATTCTTTAAAGGTTAAACTCTTCATAAGCTGTTAAGAGTAATTGCTAAACACACAATGTCAACAAAATAAGGCAAAATTAGAGAGAAAGAAAATATCAACATCAGGGGACAACTGGGGCCTTTTATTTATGAATGGTTATCAATTATTGCTTAATTTAGAAGCAGCTTACCTCCAGCCTTGAATAAAACATATTCTAAGTCCACATAAACTATTTAGGACTTGTTTTGCCTTGTTTGGCTGTTAAACTTGGAGTCTGCCTTGAATTCCATGATTTGCCTTCTAAGTTAATGCTGTAATTATCTCAATCACTCTCAAAGCATGTAAGACTGTAAAACACCCCAACTTTTGACAAAAAGAGAAACAACTGTTTTTTTTTTTTCCTTCTTACTCCTTGCTATTTTCTCTTACACTTTCTCCCTTTTTTGTTGCTCTCACCTCCTGCTCAACGTTCTCCTATTCCTCTCCTACTGATCTACGTTTGACCAATAATGGACAGGTAAGGAAATAAAACTAGAAACATCATTTCATTAATCATACTGCTCCTTGACAGATTGTTTGATCATATGTTATTCTTCTATACAAAAAAAGCAGAATTGAGCACAAATTCGATTCCTTCTCTTCCTCTTTCTCCTCCTTGTTCTTTTTATATAAATACAGGGGCGTTTCACAGCTACTTGCCCACTTACTCAACTCTGGCCTTTGCTGGTAAAGTTAGACTAAGTTTTCTGAAACTTGGTGTTACTGCATTTGTGACCAGATAATGATTCATTGTGAGAGCCTGTCTTGTGCACTGTAGAATATTTAGTCACATCCCTGGCCTCTACTAGGTGCCGGTAGGTACCATCTTCTCCTAAGTTGTGATAACTCAGAATGACATTTTGAGTTATCATTGCCAAATGTCCCTGGGATTTAACATGGTCCCCTATTAAGAACCACTATGTTAAATACTTTTTAAAAAATTTTGTATTACTTTTTATTTTATTACCATTTTTAATTTTTTCATTGTATATTTTTCCATTACCTTTTAATCCCCTTATGCCACCCCCTTGCCCCCATAATCACCACATTGTTGTCCATGAGTCCTTTTTCCTTTTTGCTCAATCCCTCTACCCGCTAACATCCTCTCCCCAACTTAGCTGCCATCCTGCTCTCTATCTATTAGTCTGTTTTTATTTTGCTTGTTAGTTCAGTTTGTTCATTAGAGTCCATGTATGAGTGAAGTTATGTGGTATTTGTCTTTCTACGACTGGTTTATTTCACTTAGCATAGTGTTCTTCAGGTCTATCCATGGTGTCATAAAAGGTAATTTTCTTCTTTCCATTGTGCAAATGTCCCATAGTTATTTTATCCACTCATCTACTGATGGACACTTGGGCTGCTTCCATATCTTGTAAATAATACTGCAATGAACATAGGGATGCTTATGTTCTTTCAGATTGGTGTTTTGGGTTCCTTTGGATATAGTCCCAGAAGTGGGATGGCTGGGTCAAAAGGCAGATCCATTTTTAGTTATTTGAGGTATCTCCATACTGCTTTCCACAGTGGCTGCACCAGTCTGCATTCCCACTAATAGTGCATGAGGGTTTCCCTTTCCCCACATCCTCTCCAGCACTTGCTGTTTGTTGACTTATTGATGGTAGCCACTCTTATGGGTGTGAAATGGTATCTCACTGTGGTTTTAATTTGCATTTCTCTGAAGATTAGTGATATTGAGCATCTTTTCATGTCTTTTGGCCATCTGCATGTCTTCTTTGGAAAAGTGTCTATTCAGGTCCTTTGCCCATTTATTAATGGGGTTGTTTGTTTTTTGATGGTGAGTTTTCTAAGTTCTTTATAAATTGTGGACACTTTCATTTATAATTTTTGAAAACAATTGCTATTTATTAAGTACCAAAAACTATCTGATAAGCATATTCATGCCTTATTTCATTTAATCTTAATAATGGCTATGTTAGACAAGTAGCATTAGGTTTTATTTCAAACCAAGGTAATTGAGTTAAGAGATTAAGTTGCTCAAGATTGTTTAATGTTGATAACTTAACAGCTATTAAGTAAAGATTTGAACCTAGGTTGGTGTGTGTGGTTTTTTTTTTTAAGACTATACAGGTTTCATACATTTTTAATTTTTTTGATATTTTTTAAATTTTTTATTGTGGTTAAAATACAGTTGTCTCTATTTTTCCCTCACCACTTCTGCCCCAGCCCCAGCCATCCCCACTTCCCAAACTTGATTCTACCCCTATGGATAATTTTTATGGTCCTTCAGTTAATTCAGAACTTGCTAATGTTCTCATCACATTTTAAAAGACAGATTTGTAAAACTCTTTCTGCACAGGGCCCAGAGATAATGAGATCAATGTTAAGAAACTTTCATTTGAAAGATGGAAATGCACAAATAGGCAGCTACAGATATGGGGGTACACATAGGAAAGCAGTGAATGCTGGAGATGATAGGCTTGGTTCTGATATTGTTTGAAGATGTGAGAGTGTGTAAGGTGATTGAAGAAAACTATAATTACAAGTCAGCCAAATGTAGTAGTTTCAACTAAGGAGATGCTTATACTAATATGTTGCAAAAGGGAATTAGTCTAGGAAAGAGGCAGATAAAGAGATGTTTAAGATGAAGAAAGGTCATATATAAGCCATTGTAAAATATATTGCTATAATATAACAATCATCATCACCATCATCATCATTATCATCATCATCTCACACATAGCACTTGTTATGTGACAGAAGTAGAATAAGAGCATTTACCTGTATTATTTTATTCAATCTTCATAGCCCTTTTCTGGGTAGATTATCTCTGTGCACAGTCTAAAGCCTGGCCCTCGGGTCTGAAGGGCAGCTCTGTGACCTGCTAACTTTGTACTCTTAGATCAATTGTTTAACTGCTGTCTGCTTCAGTTTCTTCATTTGTTGTTTGATAATTGTAAGGATTGAAGGAGTCAGGACATGTAAAGTTCCTGTTACATGGTAAAAGTATGATATGTGTCACCCATCATTACATGTAAGTTGTGTTAAAAATATTTATGTACTTTATTAAAAGGCCTGAGCTCTTGAAATCCTCATGCAATCCGATGTGGAAAATTACAAAATAGTAAGGATATAATTTAAAAAAAAAATAAGATCACACACACGCATATCATAGCGTGTAGTGACTTGATGGTAGGTAGACAGGTTTAGCAAAAAGAGTATGTATGGTGTAGAATTAAAGTATCAAAAAATGCAGTCAACCAATATTTAAGCATCTTTAATAATTTGGCTATAATACTAGCTTCTATGTAATGAGGAATAAAGATAGCCAGTTGCAAATCATATCTTCAGAAAATGAGACAGAAAAGCATAGGATGGTATTTTAAAAAGACAATAATTCATTTCAACTTATTACAGCTGCCTATTACTTACTAGACATTAGAATACATATATAGCATTCTAAATTTGAATAATCTGTATTTTGTACCCTCAAGAAGTTTAAACTGTGTTGATGATAATCAAATTAATGTGAGCAAAGAATTTTAAAATGAGAGAAAATATCATTCATCAAAAGGCAGTTCACTGGTAATATAAATATAATAGGTAGTACATATTTTTATTAGAGAGAGGGAACTTAATTGTTGATGAAAAAATAAATGTTCCTAAGGAGCAACAGATAACAGGCAATATCAAAAGTAAAACACAAACAATAAAGCAATAATTATGTGGGATATTCATATGTAAAATATGTTCAGCCACACAAATAAATAAGTGCAAATTAAGATAGCAACAAGATTTCATTTTGCACCTATCAGCTTAGTCAAGAATAAATTATGTTGGCCTTGGCCAGGTTGCTTAGTTGGTTAGAGTATGATCCCAATATACCAAGGTTATAAGTTCAATCTTCTCCAGTCAGGGCACATACAAGAAGCAACCAATGAATGCATAAATAAGTGGAACAACAAATCAATGTTTCTCTCTCCCTCAAATCAATCAATAATAAAAGAATAAATTATACAATGAAAATATTCAAAAATGGGTACCATCTTGTTGTTAGAAGAGAATGAGTTGGTCTAATCTTTCTGCAGAAGACTTTTTATATAATTTGCATGATTAAAAGCAAACATTTGCAATTAAAAATAAAGAAATAAATGAAGGAAGAAAAGGTTGAAAGAAGAAAGCAAAGAAAGAAGAGAGTTTACTTAATGGTCTCCAAAAGTTAAGTTTTTAAAGTTTGGTAAGGCAGTTTATTCTTCACATAATATCTAAATCAGTTATTTAATTAAATTAATTGGTGCCTTGGGAACTAACCAAAGACATTATTTATGTGATGAATAGACACATCTCTGTTTTGTTTTATATTACATTTTATTACATGTTATTTTTGTCTTGATATCTTTTTTTGATAAAGTAACTGAAACAGTAAAACAGCAGTCTTGAGATATATATGGATTTCAACAACTTTTAAAATTCTCAGTGGCATAATATCCTTCTTTCTGTGACAGCTTTTAAATAATAGTAACACATTTTGCAAAAATAGATGTGGTATAGTTTTATATTCACGGTATGGCTGTTGAAATAGAATTTATTTTTTTAAAGATTTGGGTGTATTCTTTTTATCAATTATTTCAATTCTGTAAATAATCTAGTTATTTTATCTAAAATCCCTTAAGTGATTTTTTATTTCCAGTTGTGGATTAATAGTTACTTCAGAAACTGAAATTATGTAGTATTTTTTGTGAAGAGATAAACCAGAAAATATTTTCATATTTAAAAGGATAAATGGTTTTAAAAATTTCTATTTGATTTATTTAAATAACAAATGATTAAATGGAGTGATTCTTTCATTCAGCATTGCAATACTGAATAATTTAGATTGAGGAGTAGTTTTTCTTCTTGAAAATATTAATTTCACATTTGCAGGAGAGTGAACTTTCTTGAAAAAGAACAGTAAAACTGTAACGTTCATATATACATGGGAAATATAGGCCTATAAAAACATAAACACCCATGCCAAAAGGTACCTTCTGCGTTGTATGGAAATGCCCACACGTTTACAATCACATAACTACAGGTTGAAGTCTTTAGACTTTCAGGGAAAACAACACTACTACAAAGCATTTAACTCTTTTCTCCACCTTCATCGGACAAGCTGCAGACCTGTTATTGTATGTTTTGCATGTTGCTCACCATTAACACCTATTGAGAAAATAAAAAAGGCAGAGCATCTTTGAGTCTCTTTTAAGCGTTTCTTTTCCATGGTGTGTCACGTTAATTCTGCCCTACAGGGAAATAATGAAAGAACCTTAATAGAATACTGTGGTTCGGAAAGGAAACCTGACAGCAGCACATTACTGCAAATTGTATTTAATGAGCTTCTTAGCACTGAGAGAGCGACTCTTTGAAACAGAAGCTGTTTCAATTGAGATCATTTTGATGATAATTAAATCATTTTACATTTACCACAGGGACACGTTTAATCTTAATTAGACACTTTTACGGGGAGGTGAAGCCACATGATTTATATTTTCTTGATCATATAGTGTGAAAGATTCATAATGTAAAGGATTAAAAAACAATATGGCTGTTCTTTCAGGGGAAAATTAATGTGCATATTCTCAGTTATTATGAGCATGTGTTGAGCGGAGGAATGTCAGCGACTTGACATTGGCATCAATACCTGCATATCTGTAAATGGAGAAAAGACAACCAAAATATGATTATTTTACCTTCTATTCCAGGGCTTTTTCTTAAATTCTGAAATTGTACTTTTTGTAAAGGATTATCAAATTAGGGTACAAAACTGCAAATCAAAATGAATTTATTATATGGCTCCTTGTTTTGGTAGAAAGTGCACTTGAATTGGATTCACAAGATAATTCAAGCACTGATTCTGTTGTTTCCTAGCTTTTTAATGTTGGGCAAGTAACTTAATCTCCCTGGAACACATTTTATTCCCCCTAAACCAGTTCTAATTGTCTACCTTTTAGAGTTGGTATGGTAATTACATAAGATAAGAATGTGAAATTACATTGCAAACTTGAGATTGATATATACCTTTAACTTAATGTTAATGAAAAGACATTGTGATTGTTACATTTCCATAATTTATGGGACATGGTGCTGAGATTTCATCTCTTTAGCATTCTTACTTCACACACTATGTGCCTGTATGAAGGTAAGTGAAAAGTGCAATAAAAGGAAAACAACAATATATGTTTCTATAATTGGTGTTTTCCCAGCCATAAAATATCCAAAGACTGTCTCATGTTTAAACAAAATGACATGACAGGAAGGTGAATGGCTCAAGGGATTTCTCATGGATTAATCTATTTGGCATTAGACACTAGCTGTGAGTCTAAGCAAAGTTATCTTCAATCACAGAAGAAATTAAACCATTTCCCAGGAACTGAAACCTCTGAAAAGCACACCTCCTGTTAATTTCACATGGGAAAATGGCTTCTCAAGGAACACCATAGAGCATAGCCAATAGGAGATATTGGATAATGCTATGAATTTTAAAGCCAGTTTAAGAAAACCAAGTTTTGCCTAAAACAGCTTTAAAAAAAACAGACTTTTCAAACTATATTTTTAGAAATTTTATCCCTTTGAAAACAGATTTTTCAAACTATATTTTTAGAAATTTTATCTTTATGTATATTTAATATGGGGCTCTCTGTTTTTATTCTTAGGCACCTCAATACAATATCTTAACAGTGGTAGGTCTGTCGTGAATACCCTACAAACCAAAATAGTTGCATTGTTTAGTGAATGTGGCAGACTCTGGCCAGCAGAGTCTGCCTGTTGTGACTGGAGATGAGAACAAATGCACAGGCTACTGCAATCCTGCAGAGAAAAAGAGGCTGGCACGGCCTTGCTCTCAACAGGAGAGCACCTCTGAGTGCCTCCGCCACTCTCTCAAGAGGAGAGCACCCCAACAATTGCTTAGACAGGCTTTTATTGTTTTTCTGGGGTCTTACATCAAAGGAGGATTTATTATCTATTACATAGAATATTACTGTCTACATTTTAGTTACAATCAAGGAAATGAAAATAACACATTCAGAAGGGAAAGGCGGTGAGCTGATTAGCTCCATCCTTGGGAAAATTTACACAGGCTTTGGAAATTACCTTGAAGATGGACAATAAACATCTATTGTTTTAGACTAAGGTAAGGGAGTTTTATCAAGAGCAGGCCATAATAGTCTGTATGCATTTTCTAGGCCTGATTCCCATGGGAAATGGGAATCAGACCCTCAGTTTGAGGGTCTGGCTCCCGCCCACCACTTTGCTTCTGTAGGTTTTTCATACAGAGCTGAGTCCCATTTGCCAGACCAAAACAAACCAGTTGCCTGTGAGTGCACTGTTATTTATGCAAGTGGATATAATTCTGTCACTATTTCTTAGAATCACCTTTATGTAGATAGTCATTGCATGTCCGTTTATGTTTCCTTGTTGTATCACTAACATCTAGCACATAATTGCTCTTATTATTAGAATAAATGCATTAATCGTAGGGGTATTATTTCTAAGGCATTAAATGGATATGCTCATACAACTTCCACCATTTTTCTATTTACTTAAGTCAGAGGCAGCATGGTACCAGGGGAAATGTACTAGATTAGACTGGATTCTAACTTCCCTCATTTACTTATGATGTGTCTTTGAACAAATTATAGAACCTCTCTTAGTTTTGGTATCTTCATAAGGAAAAGGATGGATGAGATAAACTTTGCATTCTTTCAACTTACATGATTTAAAAATATTGTTATGTTTTCTACAAGATGTCTGGGCACTTTCTCTTCTGGGTTGAGTCAGTCTTTGTTTAGCCATTTGGGGTGTTTTACCAGAGATGACTTGACATTTCTGGACAATTTCAAAATAGATCTATGGCTTTGGAGAGAATAAAGACAATTCACCACATATTTCCTATAAATATTTAGTGCAATATTCTCTTGGGAATGCTTCAAAACCCTTCAAACTTCTGGAGGTTATAATGAATAGAGTTAGAGTAGGAAAATCAGGGCATTGGTTTCATTCTGTCTGCAGAGCTATGGGTGCATTGGGGAGGAATGGGTGGATTGGGGGGACTGTATGGTTAGAGGACTCACTCATCAAAATCCGCCTTTGTTATTCTTTCATCCAATTTCCTTTTAGTGTTGTCATGTTGTCTTTCTTCCTTCTTTCCAAGAACTTTCCCTTTCTCTTTTTTTTCTTCTCTCCCTTTTCCCATTCTTCTCTTGAAAATAAGATACGTGTGGAGAAAAAGGACTGTATAGGAAGCAGAACTGGTGAAAATTAAACAAGGGAAATAATACAAGGAAGGATGATCTCCTTGAGCTCTGCTTTGAATAGAATAGGGTTCTTCTCCAAAGCCAAGAGCTGAGAGAATACAGAAGAAATAAAAGTAAGTGAGAAACTTAGGAAGGAATTTCCACCTCATGAAAACTGCACTAATGAGATAACATTTTGTAACTGTAGAAGAGCAAAGCTTTTAGAATAATAATAAATGTTATAAAGAGAAAGGTGAAAGGGATATCCCCTTGCACTATTCTGCATGGCCATAGGGAAAACCATTTAAAAAAATAGTTTTGATATTCTTAAACATGTTATTATGAATATAACTTTTAAACATCACAGACAAGGACAAATATCTAGTTCAAGAGTATTGCAAAGGCTTTTTAATAATAGCAAAAAAGGTGGAAATAACTAAGGTCAAAAGTAGGAGATCTATTAAATATAATTGTACCTCCATATGACAGAATGTCATACAGTCATTAAAATTATATTTCTAAACAATGTGTAAAAGGGAGTATGGTCACTCTAAGTTATTGAAATAAAAAAATCATAGTCAAGTGTGATTCAGAGGTTATTAAATATATTTAGGATCAGAAAAATGAGAGAAAATATGTTGTATCATTAATCACATCAAAGTATTTTATTAACTGACTTTTTCTCCATTGCTTATTTTAATATTCTCAAATTTTCTATATAAAAACATTGAGAGAAATTACTATTAGAGAATTACATGTTCCTTAGTTATAAGATAATACTTTACATTCAAGTAATGCTTTATAGTTTAAAAAGCATTTTCACCTATACCATTTGATTGGAATCTAAAAATAACCAGTCTCCTCCAAAGGACAGTCTGCTCTGTGACACTCAAGTCATTTCCTGAGACTTAGTTCAATGCTACTCTTTTATGAAGTCTGCTAAATCTGCCATCTACTCCTGTTTAGATAATGTTTTACTCATTTGTGTTTCATCAAAGCATGTGCCATACACATGTTTATTCAGTGAATAAATAAAGAAATGAGGGTCCCAATGCTATATACTGAATGTCCAGTCCCTTTGCCCCAAATCTGTATGTTAAACTGCAATCTCCAACTGGAGGTAGGGCCTTTGAGAGGTGGTTAGGTCCTTCAGATGGAGCCCTCATGAAAGGAATTAGAGTTCTTATAAAAGATACCCAACAGAGTGCTAGCTTTGTGCCATGTAAAGTTACAAGGAGAAGACACAAGAAATAGGCTCGGGTCCCTTGAATCTGCTGGTCTCTTGCTCTTAGACTTCCCAGCCTCTAGAACAATGAGAAATAATGTGTGTTGTTTAAGTAACCCAGTGTATGGCATTTTTGTTATAGCAGCCCAAACTGACTAAGACGTCAATAACAAAAATGCATGATAGGCGAGTTATAGGAGAGTTTACTATTCTTTTCACTTTATAGAGGAGATAT
Source organism: Anoura caudifer (assembly GCA_004027475.1). Lineage (NCBI taxonomy): Eukaryota > Metazoa > Chordata > Mammalia > Chiroptera > Phyllostomidae > Anoura > Anoura caudifer. The sequence goes on from PVKU01001142.1 coordinate 124,862, forward strand.
TGAGGCTCAAAAAGTTTTAGTTACTTCCCCAAATGTCAGAATCCTGAGAATCCAAACTAAAATGCAGTTTCCTTGATTCCAAACTTAGCACTTTTTAAAATATTCTAAAATCTTCAACCGTGGGGCCATGGGAATTAATAAGAAGTAAAAGAATCATCAAGTCTCTTTCCAGGTTTCTCTTATTCTGAAAAAAAGTATTGTTTCTTGAATTTGATTAATTTATACAAACATTTGGAATTACTCTCCATGTGTACAAATGAAATATAGTTGAGGGAAGAAATTTGCTCCTTTTTAAAAAATGCTTGTGGGAAAGAAACTAATAGAAAGAAATGAATAGATGATAAACAAAAATACAGTGGGGGGTGTGGCCAAAATCACAGCCCTTCAAAGATGTGCATGTCCTAATCCCTGGAACCTATGAATACATTTACTCTACATGGACAAAGGGACTTTTAAAATGTGATTAAGTTAAGGTCTCTGAGGTGGGAGGATTATTCTGGATTATCCAAGTGGGCCCATTGAAATCCTGAGTGTCCTTGTAAGTGAAAGAGAGAGGGAGGGCAGGGGGACAGTTAGATAAGGAAATGAGATGGCAGAAATATAGGTCAGAATGATATAACTGTTGGCCTTGAAAATGGAAGGGAACCATGATCTAAGAATGTGGAAAGTTTCTAGAAGTAGAACAGGCAATGAACTTGATCACCTCATAAAGCTTCCAGAAAAGAATGAAGCCCTGCTGACCCAATGAAGGTAGCCCCATGGGGTCCATTTCACATTTCTGACACATAGAACTATACGATAATGAATGTATAATGTTTCTAACCACTACATTTGTGGTAATTTCTGACAGCAGCAGTAGGAAACTAATAAATGGTTGTTCCTTTTTCACTCAGTCTTTTTTCCTTTGTTCCATTACCCTAGACTTGACACACTAGTGCTGGTGACAAAACGACAATCAAAAGCAGAGCTGTCTCTGCTTTCAGTGAATATACAATCTGGCAGAGGAAGACAGAAAACATATGGAAGTACATGAATATTTCAGGGACATGAGTGCTATGGAAAAAGTGAAAGTAGATCGGATGAGACCAAATAGAATCATTGGATGATTAAATCAGTAAATGGAGCCAACATATGCAAAATGCCTGCTCTTAATTGGTGTCTTATCAGGATATTTCAGCGAAGTGGGTGATTTCCTTCATAAAGCTTACTTAGCATTTTGTTCTTTTCTTTTCATTGTGTTAGAGTTAGTGAATTCTGATGTATAATATTTAATCATACACTATGCATCTAGCACACAATATCTGCACAATATATATTTGAGAATGAAGAATTACCGGAACTAAGGGGTAGGAATACAGTTAGGGAAGAAAAATACATAGAAAATAAGCAGGAAGTCTGGAAAGATAAAAGAACCTAAGGGAAAAAAAAGAAGAAGAGGGCTAAGAAAATGATGAAAAAGTGCAAGAAAGACTGATGTTCAGGAGCAAATCTTAATGGGTAAACTTAATACATAGAATTCTCATAAAAAAGCCCATCTACTTCCAGTCAAGATGGAGATGTAAGTAGACATGCTTCACCTCCTTGCATAACCATAAGAAGTATCACAACTACCCTAAAAATAAAATCATCCGGAGCTGCCAGAAAATTGAACTGTATGGAATTCCAACAACCAAGGATTTAAAAAAGCCATTTTCATCCAGATAGGTAGGAGGGGCAGAGACAGGAAACCAAGGTGCAGAAGATGCAGTGTGGCCCCAGCGAGGTGACCATAGAGAAGCAGCAGTGGTGGCAACTGTGGCAACCGCAGTAACTAGAGGAAGGGGCAGTCCCACATTCACATGAGGTGAATAAAAATTTGGAAGGACACTTTGGGAGGGAGCAAATCCAGCTCCAGGCCAGACCATGCAGCCCAGGGTTCCAGTGCTAGAAAAGTAAAACTTCATAACTTCTGGCTATAAAAACTAGTGGAGGTTGGCTGATGGATGAAACTGCTTATCTCTTGGGAGAGTCCATTTGAAGGGCCTGTGTGTTCTAGAATGCATGCAAACCCATCCATTCAGGGTACCACCCCTGGGGCAGCAGCAAGATGGGTGCCCATCACATACGAGAAGGGAGTGAAGTGACTGGGACAAGTTGTAACCAAGCCTCCAGCAGTCACAGAGTGACATTGGCCTCTCTCTGAAACCCCCCCCCACACACACACATTCAAAGCCATAAAACAGTGAACTAGGTTGCCCAACTCTGGTGGCTACCTAGGATCCACCCCATATAACTTAACAGTTGTGCTAAGACAGGGAACAAAGGTGCTCTACCTAATACAAAGAAGCAAATACAGGGTGACTGCTGAAATGAGGAGACAAAGACATATGGCCCAAATGAAAGAGCAGAACAAAACCCGCAGAAAAGAAATGAGCAAAATAGAGATAGCCAACCTATGAGATGCTGAGTTCAAAACACTGGTGATGATCAGGATGCTCGGAGAACTCAATGAGGGTGACAAAAGCATAAGGGAAGAAACAAAGACTACACCAAGTAAAATAAAGAAAAATCCTCAGGGACCAACAATGAAGGTGAGTAAGCCAGGGTTCAAATCAATGATTTGGAATGTAATGTAGAAATAAATAAACAGAACACAATGAAGAAACAAGAATTCAAAAAAAAATAAGGAAAGACTAAAAGATTCTGTGACACCTCCAAAAGAGTCAATATCTGAATCACAGGATACCAGAAGGAGAAGAGGAAAAAAAAGAAAATGAAAAGTTATTTGAAAAAGTAATGAAAGAAAACTTTCCTAATTTGATAAAGGAAATAGACATACAAGTACAGGAAGCACAAAGTCCCAAACAAATTGAACCCAAAGAGGACCACTCTATGACACATCATAATTAAAATCCCAAAGGTTAAAGATGAAGAGAGAATCTTGAAAGCAGCAAGAGAAAGGCAGAGATTCACCTACAAAGGAGTTCCCATAAGACTCTCAGCTGATTTCTCAAAAGAAACTTTGCAGACAAAAAGGGACTGGCAAACGTATTCAAAGTGATGAAAAGCAAGGGCTTACAACCAAGATTACTGTATCCAGCAAAGCTATCATTTAGAATGGAAGGGCAGATAAAGTGCTTCCCAGATAAGGTAAAGCTAATAGTGTTCATCTTCACTATGCCCCTATTACATGAGATGGTAAAGGGACTTATTTAAGGAAAAGAAGAATATCAAAACTATGAATGGTAAAATAACAACCTATAACTATCAATAACTGAATCTAAAAAACAAAAACAAACTAATCAAACAATTAGGACAGAAATGGAATCATAGATATTCACATCATTTGGAGAGTTATCAGGAGTAAAAGGTGCAGGGATTAAGAAACATAAATGGTAGGTACAAAATAGACTGGGGGTTAAGAGTAGTATCAGAAGTGGAGAAGCCAGAGAACTTACATGCATGACCCACGGACATGAACTAAGGTGAAGGATTGCTGGAGGGAAGGGGAGTACTGGGCAGAGGGGGACGAAGAGGGAAAAATGGGACAACTGTATAGTACAATCATTGAAATGTAATTTTAAAAAGAAGCCAGTCTACCCCAGCATATGCAGTGTGATGCTTATGTGGTGAGTCTCCTGTGTTGTCATGCAGAGGTGCAAAAATGCATGTTTTATTGGCTGCTGGGACTGGCTGTCTCTTTAAAACAGACTGTCCCCATTAGCCTAAGACACCTTGTTATCTTATGGCTGCTGGAACTTGACATCTATAGTGTCTCTGTGTAGCTATGGAAGTCAATAAAACAAAAACAACAACACAATTCTGGGGCTTTTACAGGTAATACGTATGGGTGTGTAAAACACAAAGGCAGCATTTAGCTGCTATTACCTATCTAGCAAACAGAAACTTGGTTTCTCTAAATTATACTCATCAGCGAACTGTAATTGATTGCTACTCTCAAATCATTTATTTTGGAAAACTCAATAAAAGAAAGTGATGAAAACGTGCCAGATGATTTCCACAGAGAGTAAGAATAAAAGAGCTAGGAAGAAAAGCAGCCTCAATCATAGTCACTACTTGTTTTCTTAGACACTGCCCCAGTCCTGGATGGAAGATTGTTCCTTTTTCATTGGCATTCCCAGACCTAATGGGTGCAGCAAATTTTCCTGATGTTGCTCATTCTTGCTTTTATCTCATTCTTGCTTTTATTTGCTTTGATAAAGGCCTATTGGTATTAAAGATTACAGACAGGTTATTCTGGTTCAATTACTTCCAGCTACATCAGTCCATCACCAAAAAGGGCTTCAAAAAGTAACAGCTAGTATGCATTGCTTTCCATCTCCCAGGTAGCAAATGCAATTGCTTTGTTTTTCACAATCTCGAAATGACTGGATATCAGCAGCTTACACCCTGCAGGGCAAATCAAGATGCTGCATAAAGTGTTTGGAATTGCTATGTTGGCAGAATGGTAATAACAGAACGCTGGACACAACAGGGCTTTTGATAATGTCAACCGCTTATTCCCAGGGGGAGGATAGGCTGTGTCATTGTGTCATTCCAACCCCCCTTTTATTTTCCCTCCTCTTTTTTGACCTGCAGAATTTCTTTTAGGATGAATTAACTCCTCCTTCCTTGCCACAGACAGACTGTGATGCAATAGCTTGCTCCGCCACTGTGGTGAGTCTCAGGTTATGTGGCTCAAAGGTAACTCTCTCCAATAGTTTGTCTTCTCAAAAGGTTTCATGCTTATCTGGCTCAGCTTTTCTTCTAAGTCTTTGCAGTAACTTACTAGATGTATTTAGCAACAACAAACACCTTGATTGTGTATCTTTAAGGGGGGAAGAGGAGAGCAATATTGAGAAATTCCATAAGTTATTCATATACTTACAGACACACACAGGCTTTGCTTTCTTTTTTAAAAAAATTCTAATTGTTGTTATCTGTCTTTTACTTCCATCCCAGCCCACCACCCCAACCCTCCCCACCTCCCTCCCATATCCACCCCCCCCCCAGTTTTTGTCCATGTGACTCTCATACTTGTTGCTCCAAACCCTTCCCCTTTTCCCCTGAAATTCCCTCCCCTCTCCCCTCTGGTGACTGTCAGCATTCTTTAGTTGTATTCCATGCTTGGCAAGCTTTTCACTCTATTCAGCCATCTTTAGCTCAAGAATTGCTGCCTTAGAAAACCAATCTGTTGTTGCAAACTCTGTACAAATAGCATGCTAGTCATTCTATACAACTATTCGTGTTTTTACCATCCTCTCTACCCAAACGTTGGGATGGCATGAGTGTCATCGGCAGTCTAGATTTGTTTATATGTCACTTCCTTATAAACTTAGGTGAGCAGTTTCACCAGTTTTTCTCTAATGTCACACAACCAACTTGTCTAATCTTTTAACTGAGGTATCAATATGTGTGAATGTGTTCGTCTGCCTTGCAGAAATCAACAACAATCATGACCCTTCCCATAAAAATCTGCTACAAGATTGCCTAAAGACATTGTCTGGGTCATTGGCTATGACATTATAGAGGACTTCCAATTTTACGTTCTGTATTAATCCAACAGTTGTGCTATGTATAAGGCCTTTGCCTTCATTGATTCTCAAAAAAAACCTTGTATTGTTACATTTTTATGTATCACATTCATAGATAAGGTCATTTTTCATAGTGTGGATGAATTTGAAATGGAAGCAATCATGTGGTGAGCCCATGAGAAGAGCATCAGCCTATTCATGTAATCCAAATAGGAGCCAAATTAATAAATTTGGGTTAATTAATCCAAATTAATTTTGTTTCATTAATTCATGTAAATAGCAACAATTAGCAAGATAAAGAAGCTGAGAAAATGCAGTTTGAAGTGTTTCTTGGAGTGATTTATCTGCAGAGAATTCCCTTAACTTCCTAAAATGGTGTGGCAATCATTCCATAAACAAAGGGAATTCTCCCGGGCCTACTATTGAGAAATGGTTTCTGCCATGAAGAGATTTTCCTTCTACCTCCCCATCCTCTACTGATTCAAAGTTTCTCTTTTTCTTTGCCGTTTCCACTTTTGTTGTTAAACTTTTACATTTTAAGTTCTTGAACTGTGACCCCTGTATTTTAGATAAAGAGAACAACAAAGGTTTAACTTTTGAAATCATATGAAATCAGCTAGAAATTGCCCACCTCTGTGCTGTAAGAACCGGTGGAGATGTGGAGAGAGAGGACAGACACTGTGCTGTGTCTGCCTTTGTTCCTCTACCCTCCCGCCTCAAGATTGAATACCTCCACTGACATCGTCAACAAAACTATTATTCCACTCATTGGTCAATACATGTTTATTTTCTGCTGAATGCCTGGGGAAATGATGCATTGTATGTTGATCTCTCCCTTGGGTTCATTGTTTCAGGAACAATAATGCTGAATCTGTATTATGCACATACCTGATGATATGGCTGGGGAGTGGGGGATTAAATCATAACTTACCTTCATGGAAACTCACATAAAAGATGAAAATAGAAATGATGAGCATCAGTTTTCTAAGAAAGAGAGGGCTGGCCTCTTTAATCTTCTAAGAAAAGTAAATTTGTGGCATATCTTTATGAAAACCTCTGCCTGTCTATGGAGTCACTGGTAAAACAAAAGACTCAAACACAACAGATTTCTAATCAGAAAGTCATCCCTTCAATGTGTCCGATTCTTTTTTTAATGGATATTGTTGGCCTCTGGACTAAGGAAAAAGTTTACTTGAAATAAATACATATATATTTTGGGAGAGCTCTGCATGATGTCAATTAAAGTTTTTTGCTAAAGTGTAAATATTAGATGTTATGTATATATATTTTGTAACCAATTCAAGTTCTTCTCCAGACTTGTAACCAGAGGCAGACCTGTAAGCTAAGTTTACCCATTCCTGTCACTTTCTTTGAAGGTCTTCCTCTAAGCTCCCCACCTCAGAAGAGAAGTAATTAACCTAATTACACACTGATTGTTCCTTCATTGTGTACTTTCTCTGTACACTGGAGTATACTTGTTTCCGTATCCTCTAGCATAGTTGTTTGTACTTTGCCTCCACTTTCATGAATGCCTGAAGGCATCATAACACCTAACTCACATAGTTGCTGGGAAGATCATGGGAAGTGACATAAGGAGTAAAGGAGAGACAGCAAGAGGTGTACTGATAAGCATATTACTCTTATGAACAATTGGGGGTCAATTAAACTGGGGACACACTGTGAGACATTGAGGTATAGTCTACAGAATTGTTCCTGTGAGGTGTGGGAAGACTAAGACTTCAGTTCCTCTTGGATTGAGTGATGCTAACTCCCATGAACTTCTTGCTTGCATCTGTTACAAACTAGAGGCTCTCTGAGTGACAAGAGAACATCTCCAATCAGAGAGAGATAGGAAGTAACAGGTGTTCTTGGGAATTGTCTGCAGGTGACCTCTGGGGAAACCCCAGGGGTGACAACCACAGCAGGACAGTGTCTGCTACACAAATTCTTAACTTAGAAAAAAAATACTGATTAAGATATTTGTTTTAGCTTTGTGTCTTTATCAAAATTAATGATATTGTAAAAGGCAAAAGTTAAACTGGAGAAAATATAAATGTGACAAAGGACTTTATCTTTCATGTATAAATTATGCATAAGGACAAAACTAACAAGCAAAGAAGCTGGTAGAGAAATAGGTAGAAATCATGAAAGCTAATTATTAAAAGATAGAATGAAAATGGTAAAAACACTCACTGGGAAGGAGATATTCATTGTTTTATTCACCTAAGAAAGTTCATTAAACTCAGACCTAGCTTTTTAGATATTCTGCCAAGAGTTCAGTGAAAGGGAACTTTTCATACCCTGCTGATGGATACAGCATTTTGGTAAGCAGTTTAATTGTTTATATCAAGGGCTTTAAAGATGTTTAAAGCCCTTTGATTAAGTTATTCCACTTCTAAAAATTCAGCCTGGGGAAAAGGATGGAACTATATGAAAAAAATGCACATTTTGCTTGAAACATTTGAATTAGTTTAAAACAATAACTAACCTACATAGATAATATCATTCAGATGCTTAAATATGTTATAGATCCATACAAAGTATATTATACAAGCCCTTTGCAAGGAGATTTTCAATAACATGTAGTGTTGTTAGTCTCACTTGTTTGAAAGACACAAAGTTTCATGCAGAATGCATAAGACCTGCCATACAACAGTGAGGGCTTGGGATGCTTTAGTTACTATGGTAAATCCTTTTATACATGTTGACTTCATCCTTTCAAGGATGTACTATTCTTATCAACTATGTTTTACAGATGAATGAACTGAGGACACTGAGACACTAAGTATACTGTCCAAGATTACAGCTATTAAATGATGGAATTGGGATTCACACCCAGGAAATGTGGGTACACATGCTGGAAGACTCTCAACAAGTTGTTGACTACTTTTCAAGGGAGACACCTGAGAGGATAAGCTGAGTACTTAGGAATACTGCTAGGCCAACAAAGGTGACTTGAAAGTCTCTCTCTGCCTCTTATTCTCTTTCCCTCCCTCCTTCCTTTCCTCCTATTCTCAGTCTCCATGAGTCTATACTGCAGGGTACCAGAAATTATACGGGCAAGACAACATTTGATAAGTACACACTCCAGTTCAATTCATTGGCTACTCCAGGGTAAATCCAATCTAGAACTCTCTGAGCTAAGAACTTCCCCCAAGAGAAATCATGGTTATTATTAATTATACTATTTATTAATGATGTTAATGCTTAATGATAAATATGATATTGTATTTATAACACTTTACATTCATCTTTTTTTATATTTCAATGAAGCACATAGAGCAGACACTAAAATCCTATCATTATGGATTGAATAGACTTACAATAACATATTTTTTACAAATAAAATTGATCAGACTGACTTGGGTTCAAGTCCCATTCTACTGCCTACCGGCTGACTTTGGCAGGTTACTGAGCTTCTCTAAATCTCCTATAAAATGAGAAATTCAGTGTCCAAACACCGTTGGTTATTGTGAGGTGTAAAGAAGATGATGTGGCAATTTTAGAAGCAACACTATTTTTTTACACATCTGAGAAGATGCGGTAACCTCTAGTACAGTCTTAGTAAAGAATAAGCTCTCCAAGATCCATTGCTATTGTTATCACTTTTAAAGATAGAAAAGAACAACTTGCTTCCTTTTAGTTATTGTGATGTTGCAGAGCTGGCCCTATAAGAAACGACTCACTGACCACCAGCAAGAATTGTGGTTAGACAAGAACCTTCCGTTGTTAATTCCTTCAGGACATGCCTCTATCAAAGTCACACTCTTCTGGGGCAAACTTTAGCCCGTGACTATGCAAATCAAAAGTCGCTGACATTAACTCTTCTCAGAGAAGCCCCTGGAAAAGAATTGAGCAGGGCTATAATACTAGGTTACCAGGAGTCATATCCATCCATGGTAGGGATTCCTCCATTGGGTAGCTTTTTTCCAGAGGTCTTATTAGACTAAAAGAGATTTGGTCAGGTCTAGGTCCAGATCTGATGATAGCCTGCAGCGCCAGTTTTGCTTTGAATGTTGTTCTTTCTCAGGTGATTCTCCTAACTGCATCTCAGGATGTGTCCTCACCAGTTCACTGCTTAATGCAGCTGGTGAAGACTGGGTTAAGACCAAGGTTTCTTGGTACCATTGACACTGGTACCATTAACAATGACCCCATTGACATTCTGTGTTGTAAGTTGTGTGCTATGCATCCAAGGATCTTCAGCAATATCCTTGACCTCAATCCAATAGACACTAGTAGAATCCCCACCCCAAGCTGTGACAATTAAAATTGTCTCCAGATATTGCTTGATATCCTCAGTTGAGGCCCCCTGCAGACTTGCCTCCTATATAGTCTTCAGTGCCATCTCTTATAAAAAGTTTTGTACACACTCTACTTCCCTGACTTCCTCACTGAGCTGAGTTGCATTCTGTGTTTACATAGCACCTGTCCTTTGGTTGCTGCAATCAGAGCTCTGAGCCAACTCTGTTACTGTCATCTACTTGTCTGATTTTCCCCCTCTTCCTTGGGAGCTCCTGGAGTGTAATCACCTGATGCTTTCAATATTGGGTGCCTAATTCTTGAGTTCTGAACTCAGTAAATGTTTTTGGATTGAAAGAATGACTGGTTAAAGAAATAAAAGCTGCCAGGTCACTACCCAGAAAATAATTATAAAAGGAAAGAGAAGATTGTTTAGTTTTTTCCTTGCTCTTTAGGAGTTTACTGTGGTCTTTACACTAACTTTGGCTATGTTTATAGGCAAAGTTAACAGAAGTGTCCTGAAACATTTCTATCAAATCAAATATGTCTGCAAATGATCAGGCTGGGCATTCAGTTTCATACTTACCTAAATATGATCTGTGCAATGTGGGCAGCTCTGTGAGATAACATCTAACCCTACCAGTAGCTCATTTTTACTTGTGCTCTGAGACTTAAAAACCTGATTATGGAGTAATGAATCTGTAATGCTGCGCAGGAAAATCTATTGAATTACTGAAAAATAATTCAAATTCTTTTCATAAACCTCATTCTATTCATTGCTAGGCATTATGAAACAATAGTGATTACAATATCCTCAAGAAAAATAATCTGTAAAACAAGACTATTCTTATTTAAATATTGTTTATCCAGGTACTTATTATAATAAGATAATGATCTTACTCTGAATTAGCTGTTGAGTGAGATGTTCTGGTTGTTTGTAAAGTTTAATTCTATACAAAAAATAATCTTGGGATGTAGTCACTGTAACACCTAATGAATAAATATGAAGCTTATTTTCAAGTCATTTACACATTAGGAGATTTAAGTTTTAGCCCTCATTATTGTATTACATTCAATATAAAATTATATGCAGGCTTTGCCTTAATAAATGAAATAATTTGCATGCATCAATCACAGCAAGAAAGACAAGGTTTAACTTTTCTCATATATTAATACTGATGTGCAATTTGATTTTTAGCTTGAAAAGGCAAAGAGTGTTTATTTGGTTCAATTAGTGCAGATCTCATTGCTTGAAGAGCAATGTGTATTAATCAAGCATTATTTATTAAGCAATGATATTTACTTAGCACTGTGCTGAATGTTGGAGCATAGGGGTTATAAATAATTTTAAGATATAATCATGACTGTTAGAGACATTACAGTCTAATTGAGAAGAGGATGAATATATATATGTATATATACACACACACATATATATGGCAAATTCTGAGATTTCTAAATTAAATTACAATGGCAAGAGAGTGAGACAAGAATGGTTAACCAGTAAATAGCTGTGGGCTAACTAACAAAAAGTTGCTCGCATTACTGAATGCATGTTGGGACTTTGAATCAACCTCCAGCAGACATTAGCAGACCACTAGATGCCTCCACATCCTGAGTATGTATAAAGTTCCCAGAATATTCCATGTACCAATCAAAAGTAGTAAATATTTCTTCCTTACAGACTGTGCACCTACCGTAGAACTGTCCCCTTCTCACCTTTTCCTGCCCCTTATCTGTAGGCAATGCAAATTCTTCTAAAACAACTTACACCCATCTTCCCCCAAATGTAATGTATAAAAGCACCACCCATCAGCTCTAGGTTGGCAGACATGGTTACCTTCTCCACCTGGTGCTGCTGCAGGTGGTTTAGACTTCATGCCCCAGGACCTTTCCTGGCTAGCATATGGCTCATGAAAACTTTTCTTTCACAAAGGTTTTTAGAAATTATCTATCTATATAACTAGATATAGATATATATGTGCTAATTAAGAGGTTCAGGAAGGGTCGTGGCCCAATGACACAGTGACGTTGGAACCCTGGATTAAATTCTAGCTCCATCATTCCCAGCTATGTGACCTTAGGAATGTTATACCAAATTTCTAGCCCAGTGGTTCTCAAACTGCTGCACATCAAAATCGCCTGAAGTAACGTTTAAAAGCCCCAACACCCAGACCTCAGAGTTTTTGAAGATGCAGATTTTAGGATAATTTCCTTGAACACCCAAGACTGAGAATGACTAATCTGGCTCAGTATCTGTCACCTTTAATGTGAACACCAACTACCCTCTGCACTAGGGAAAGTGCAGGTTCTCACTCAGGGGGCCTGGAATGGGGCCGGGATTCTGCCTGTCTCACGGGCTCCCAGGTACAATCATTGCTGATGATCTGGGGGCCACACTGTCAGTTTTAGCATTTATTTTTGTCATCAAGAAGGGAAACACCTCTTGGAGGGTTGATGTAAAGACACTTGCAACCACATGGCATATGTGATCTCATAACAGCTGTGATCCTAATACTGATTTTAATTCTAATTTCCTCATATATTCACAGAACTAGGGAGAGTCATCTCTTTCTAAAATGGGTTATATAAGATTTTTAAATTTTTGTTTTAAATATATTTCCCTCTTAATTTGGCAAAGGCTAGGCATTGTTCTGGGCCCTGAGGTGGATGCAGACAGTTCAGCCCACATCTATCTTCCACCAGCTCCACTGTTGCCGAGCCCAGCTCCATACCAGAATTCCCTGGGAAATTTTTACAGCACACCTAATCCCTGGTCCAGCCCAGACAAGTTAGTCTGTATCACAGGGGGTGATTTCACTTCCTCACTGCTCATCTCATTCGCTGTATTCCATTTAGTTGGTCTCTTATTCAACTAGTTTGCATTGGCTGAGCTTTTACTACATGTCAGCATTGTACTGGGCAGTGGCAGTGACACAAATATGAGTGATAAATAGCAACACGATATCAATATCTTGGTATTAATCACTTTACTATTTTCACAACAAATCTGTAGGGCAGACACTGTTAATGTTATACTTTTTCGATGAGGAAATTGAGACTCAGAAAGGTCTTAAGACCTGTTCAGGTTCCCAAGTTAATGAGTGAGAATTGAACCACCATGATCTTAGTCACACAGCCATGCTCTCCGGGAAGTTATTGTAGAGTGTGTGATGAGGCCGAGAAAGAAGGTAGTACGGAGGACTGTGGGAGCATAAAAGTAGCTTTACTTTTGGAATATGTTGGTTACCATACCCTCATCTTGGATTTCTTTACTTCTTCTTCTTCTTTTTTAACAATAGATTTACCAGTTCACAAACAGTGAAAAACCCTTAATTTAAGGCCAAGGACCATGTTTATGGTTATTATGATTTTTTGATTGAACCATTTTTATTTACACCAGGACTAACAAGACTGAAAGGAAAGTATAACTTTTTCCCTTGCACTTAAATCCAGTCATTTTTTATTTCCCAAGAGTTTCACACAATTCCAGCAACTTCCCTCTCTCTTCTACAGTATGTTCAATCTTTGAGGGCAAGGAATAACCCATAGTTCTTCATTTAGAATATCTCAAAGAGTATGTGCTGTCAACTCAATTATCAGGGGATAGGATAGTGACTTTCCAAGCAGCTGGCCGTGAAAGAGTGTCTAAACCATGAGGTGAAAGTGTAATGTAGTGGGAAGGTACTCCTTAATGCCACGTTGTTGGTGTGAGGCATGCAGTAAGAACCACACTGGGGAAAATTTTGTGAGATGATATACTCTTCCTTTATTCTCTGACCTGCAGTCAATCACAGTCCAAAAATATTAAATGGGAAATTGCAGAAATAAATAGTCATAAGGTTTCATTTATGCATTGTATTGAGTAGCATATTGAAATCTTTCTTCATCCTACTCCGTCCCACCCAGGTGTGAAATTGCCCCTTGGACCAGCCTACCTTTGACCACACTGTATATGTTACCCACCCATTACTCACTTGGTAGCCATCTCAGTTATCAGATCAACTGCCCTGGTATCACAGTGTTTGTGTTCTAGTAAGCCTTAGAGAAGCCTAACCCTTCATCTCATCATGTAGTCATTGTATCAGCTCCCATCGTCACAAGGAGAAGGATGATGACTGCAGTGCAATGAGATATTTTGAGAAAGGGAGAAATAGGGATAGAGATAGAAAGAGATAAAAATAGAGATAGAGAAAGAGATCACAATTGCATAAATTTTATTACAGTATATTATTATAATTGTTCTATTTTATTCATTAGTTTCTGTTAATCTCTTACTGCACCTAATTTATAAATTAAACATTATCATAGGTGGTTGTGTATAGGGAAAATATAGTGTGTATAGGATTCTGTACTATCCTCTGTTTCAGGCATCCATTATGGGTTTTGGAACATGTCTGTCCCCTGTGGATACAGGAGAACTTCTGTAATGTTTCTATGGAAGACATTTATGCATTCCTTTAGTAAAGATTTATGGAATACCTTACTCTGTGGCCAGTGAAAGCTAGTGAGGTGCTACTTTTCCCCCTCACATGAGGATATTTTTTGCATTGTTTTTAGAGAGAGAATAAGGGAGAGGGGGAGAGAGACATCAACGAGTTGCCTCCCACACATGCCTGGACCAGGGACTGTGCATGCCCAGATCAGGAATCAAATACACAACCTTGTGGCTATGGGATGATGCTCCAACCAACTGAGCTACACCAGCCAGGGCCTATTGAGGTGTTTTTATGCTCAATCTCCATTTCCATCAACTCTCCCTCCATTCTTTGAACTATGTAATTAGGTTACTCTCAAACAAATAAAGCTTCAAACCCTGCCTTACTATCAGATTGACAGTCCAAAGACTTTTCTCATGTAGAATGAAAAGCACTATATCCTGTGCTTCCTTTACTATATAAGTTATTGTGCTACAACAAGTAAAAACATATAAGACCCTTTCATGTGGAGAGGATTGTATATTGGGGCAGATAGTTATACAAGGATTGATCAATAATACTTGTGACTTGATTATTTTTTGAAAGTATATGCAGGCATGGCGTATGTCCAACCAGTATTTAGGTATCCCTGTACTGGTTGTGTTGAATGATGTCTCTTCTGGTGAGACCCATGTCTATTTTGATTTGTAGGTGCCCTTGCTCTACTGGCTAGTAAATGTTTTTATTATCTCCTCTGTTAGGCTGCTCTGGGAGTTCAGAGAAGCATCAGTTGGGATTTTTAGGCACTGCTGCTTCTTCTACCCTTCTCCACTGAACATGAAAATATGGGAATTTTTTTTAGTTTCATAGGTCAATTCCTGCCTACAGTCCAATACTGTGACCACAAGGCGCACAAGGTTACTGAATACCTGAAATAGGACTTGTTCACATTGAAATATGCTGTCACTATAAACTACACAGTGTATTTTGAAGACTTAGTAGATTTAAAATATCCCATTAATGAGATTTTACATTGTATATATACTATTCTGGATATATTGAGTAAAATAAAATATGTCATTACAATGGATTGCTTTTGTTTCTTTTTACCTTTTTTTTAACGTGACTATAAGTAAAGTTGAAATCATGCATGTGGCTTGCCTCATATTTATATCTTAAAACAAGGTTTTAGGCATTAGATTTTATAATCATGTTCAAACTCCCTCATTTTGTAGTTTTTCATAGTGAGGTCTAGCAATGGGAAATGAGTTACCCAAGAATACAGATTGGGGTATTTGAAATGTTTGTCCTGAGTTTGGCTGCAAAATGCCTCCTCTCATCTTCAACATTGCTTTTCAGGTTGACTCTTAAGGTCTTCAAATGAAAATATGTTAATATAAAAACTCTTGGAGATAAGAAGCAAGAGCTCTTGAACATTGATCATAAAATGCTATTTAAAGGAAAAGAAAACTGGAATCATAGATTTTACCTGCTTCTTACTCTGCTTCTTTTCTCTTATCAAGGGTTTCAGGAAATAGTCCTATCCAATATAAACCCTTTTAATTCCTTATGGAAAAAAAAAACTTTAGACATTTAACATTTGTGTAGTTATAAGGTTATGTAAATGAAAGAAAACAGGCAGTCAAGTACTCTAAAACTGCAGATAACTCCAAATTCAGTTGTATGTTTGTGATTTCATATTTTTTGTGGAAATAAGTTGAGTTTTCCTTTCAATGATTTATTATACATTTACAATTCAAATAAAATTGTATGTTCTAGACCCATATTCACTCACCACTACGTATGGGACTATCGGCATGTTTACTGCTGATACATAAGAAAAATATTGAAACATGGTATATAAATAGTAAAATTAGAGTAATTTTGTTTATAGCATGCTTACTTAAATAAAATGAGATAGAATGCATAAATTTAAAACTAATGTTGGGGTCAAAGATGAAAAGGAAGTAATCATTTAGAAATACCATGGGAGACTATTTAGAAGGATTGAAAACTACTATGTGAGGAATTGTGCTCATCTGTGATTAGCAGAACCCCCCGCTCCCCCAGAATAGTGGCTTACATCTCCCGATGTTTCCTGTTACCATAAAGGTCTCTCCGAGCTCCATGAAATCATCAGGGACACAGACTTCTTCCAACTCTCCATTTCATCATTCCTGGGTCTTGTGCCATATTCTTATGATCTAAGATAACAGGTGAAACTCTAGATATCAAAGCTGTGTTTCAGAAAACTGATTGGAGGAAGCATAAAGAGGCATATCCCCTTTTCCTTTCAAGAGATGTTCTTGAAATCCAACAGGATAACTCCACTTAAATCTCTTTAGCCATAAAGTCATGTGGACACATTTTGGTGCACAAAGAAGCCTGTGTGTGTGTGTGTGCGCGCGCATGTGTTAATTGAGCAGCAGAAACACTGCTAAGTATTGGTATTTTTGTCAAGGAATATTTTGTGCAGTTAGCAACTAGTAGACCATGCCATAATCAATACATTTGCTTCCAAAATATTTCTGCATACATTTCCTCCCCCAAACTCAACATGGTATCAAGTTGATTTCACCACACATACTCTACAAAATTTGAGTGATGGGTAGTTCTTTCCCACAGGATCAGATATGATTTTATGTGTTCTGATGACCAACGGATGAAAATTATTATGTATTAGGTGCTAACACATCCAATATATTAAAACTAGGGGGAAAGAGAAGTAAAAATCCCTTTTCAGAGAAGGAGAAAATATAAAGATCAACAGTAGTTAACGTGTGAATCACACTGATCAGATCTCCTGAGCAGGAATATGGAAAGATCCTGGTTCTAGTTCTGTCCTTCAGGATGTCTTCATCAGCCATTAATCTCCATGTCCACATTTTAAGGGGAAATTAGAAAAATATGTTCATCTTCAGGGGCTGTATCTTTGCAGACAAGGTGGAGGTAACAGAAAATGCTTTTTAAGATTAATAGTCATAGGCTTAACATTATTTTAGTAACATATTCCCCTAAAGTTTGTCAATTATTTGACCTGTGTGTAGGTAACCATACCCAATGATCTTGTGTCAGGTGACTAAACAACACTTTTCAAGGTTCTCGGAGCCCGGGAACCATGTGAAACTGGCACTGACCGGGTGAATGCAGGCTGAGGTAGGGCCTTGCGAAGAGCCCTGAGAGCTGTGATGTGTTGTTAATAAATGACTGTGTCATGTAGCAGAGACAGACATTTGTCTAGCAAGGCAAATTAATATCTACCCAGAAGAAATGATAGGAAGGTAGATATTGACGAAATTTGAAAGAAACAAAAATAGAACAAAACAAACACCCTTTCCAATAACTGGAGTTGCCTCACATCTATCCCAGAGTCTGCATGGTGAGGCTCCTTTACTAGGTCTCAGGGCTACTATGGGTGGATTTCTAGTGTAGAAGGTTAAATTAGCTAATCCCTAGGCTTCCATCTAACCCTGCCTTCTATGTTTCTATGATTTTATAAAACCAAAGGCAAGAGCTGGACAAGTATCGATCCAGAAGCCAGCGAGGCGTGAAGCAACTACAGAAACTTATCAAACTGTCTTGCAACCTGCCATGAGAGATTCATGCTACTCCCTTAAGAGCAGCCCCAAAGTTATGATTGTTAAATCTTCATCTTCTGGTTGGCTGTTTGATCTCCCTGACTTCCTGACTCAAGGTTCAGGGGGCCATTTGATCTACTTTGAATTCTGACACAGCAAAATTGTCATGAAATTAAAGTTCTAAGTTACATTTCATTCTTTAGGAAATATAGTAATTTTCTACAGGAAATTAGTATGCTTTTCTTTTTAAGTGTCTATTTAGTGAGTTCTGAGTTTTGTGTCAGTAGATAGAGGCACAATTGTTTTTAGTGATGTCTAAATCAATGTTATAATATTTTAAAGCTTTGTTATTTTATTGCTTTGACAATTCACACAAATAATGCATGTTTTCTGTCCACATTTACCCTCATATTGAGAGATTTTGACTGAATTTTTTTGTTAAGGATATCCTACTATAAACATTTTTAAATTAAGAAATCTGCTTTTCAATATGGTTTGTGGGATATTAAAAAATGCTAATGCATCCAAGGAAAAAGAACAAAACTTTTTTCATTCAGTAAATAGTTGTTGAGTTCTTCCATAGCTACTTGGTGTCAGGTGCTGAACTTGGCAGTGATGATAAAATGGTGAGAAGTCAGACACAGACTGTCTGTAAGATGCACATACCTTAGCAGCTGAGGAGTAATAGGAAATAAATTGTGAAAACGCTGTGGTAGGGGACAACAATGATACGTAAGAAGAGAAACTACCCCGGATTTAGTAAATTAGAGAATTTGAGGTGTGAACTATGAGAAACACAAATAAAATGAAAAAAACATGCTAATTGGCTTTATTGATACTCTACTATCCCGTATCTGTCTTAATGTAACATCCCTGAATATAGCAGATCTGTCCCATTCTCTCCCCACCCCACACCCAGAGCTGAAAAGTCATAAAATTTTTAGAGGCTTTCTTTAAGGAAAAAAGAAAGCATAAAATTATATGTACAAAATGAGATACAAAGTCAAGTAGTTATTTCCAATGAGAAAAGTAAATGCAAGAAAATATTGAAATTCTTTAGCAATTCAGATTCTTTTCTCTGAATCCTTTATAGGCCATTTCCAGCAATGCTTTTATAGATATGCTTTGTGATTCCAACCTGGCTTCCCCTCCCTGGAGCACTCTACGACTCTCAGTAACTTTCAGCTCTGGCAAGGCACTTTGTGAGTGAGTGGTCTTAATGCTTTATTAAATATAAAGTACACCCATCTTTCCAGAGACCCCAAGTCAGAAGCAACGCTGAGTAGAAGTCCTACCTTGTATGTGTTACTACTTTTGGGAATTGCTGCAAAGTTTTAGTAAAAATCCTACTTACATGACCACATTATGGTGCAGATCATGGCAGACTTGAGTTTACATTCTTGCTCTGCCTATGATTAGCTGGGCAAGCTTGGACATGTGACTTCATCTCCTTGAGTCTCAGTTCTTTTATCTATGAAATGGAGACAAAAACAATACCCGCTATTTAGAGTTCTGCTAAAAATTAAACCAGCATTATAATCCCATCCTATTTGCCACTATCATATCTTTAGATACTTTACCACTAAAGTTCACGGAGAATGTCAAGGCTTACAAATATTAAGTTATAACTAAACAAGTGTGCACAGAATTTATAAACAAGTATTATAACCATACTTAAATTTAGATATGCCTCATAGTTAACAAAATATCCTCATGTCTACTGTATCATCTGATCTCACCTGACTTTTTCTGCCAGGAGTGCTCTCACCTGGGACTCTGTGGCGATTTGATGTCAGCATCTATTTCAATTGGACAGTGTCCTTGCTATACTAGTTGTTGAATATTTTGAATTTTATTCTTTAGATTTTACTGTTATCTTATACTTAAAAAATATTTTAATGTGAAAACTGCAACCGAGAATGACTTGCCCAAACACTCTCAGGTCACAAGGAAGGAGAGTGACACTGAATGAAAATGAGTTTTCAACAAGTCCAGTGCTCTGTCCATGACACCAGCAGTCTTTTGACATTTAGTCTAACCTCAGATCATCTTGGAACAATGAAAGTAAAATCAGGTAGATAGGGCTAATTTCGTAGTTATTCACAATGACTTTACCTATGCTTTGGTCACTTACATGAAATCCCCAAGTGGAGAAATGGTGACCTTTTACACCAAAGGACAAATCTTCGTTATGGATGAGGGGACACTGAAGCATAGGAGAAAGTCTTTATCCAGTGGAGGTGACTGTGTACTGCAGATTTCATGTCACAATTTAATATAGTGGTCTCAGTTCCTTAGAAAACATAGCACATTGTATGTAGATTTGAAGTGACTTTTTTGTTGTCATCTGGGGGAAAAGTTGCTCCTGGAAAAAGAAACAAACAAATCTTATTGTTGGTGATGAAAATGAAGAGCACTGGAAAATATTGTTGTTAGCAACAATTAAAGTTATTATCAAGGGAATTAACTGCTCTCGTGACAATGAGAATATGATGTGGTTGGTTGGGTTTATTATAAGAGAAGAGCCATCATATCCACTGTTTCTTTAATCAACTCAGTGTTAAGTGAGAGTATCCTGGGGAGAGCTGTAAGATTTCAAAACATAGACAAGTAAGTTTAGCTAGCAGAGATTTAGACTAAACATAAATATTTACAGGGCAGAAAAGCACCGGTAGCACATGATATTCCCTCATCAAAGTGCCAAGTGTGCAGCCCAATCAGAATATGAAGTGTGATGCTCCAGTTTGGGGTTATTCTTAGAGTTGTCCAAAGTACAAAGGCCGATTGAAACATAATAAAGGGTGTTGTTTATTGGATGGCTCAGGAGTGCTGATGAAAGGTCCATCCTTACGCCAAAGGCAGTTACACAGAGCAGAGCAGTAACAGGATTTGAGGTGGGCTGAGTGGGGGAAGGGTAGTGCTGAAAGTGGAGGGGCAGGGGACAGAAAACAACACTCACCAAGTTTTCCATTTAAAACTGCTGTCTTAAGATTCCCAAACCCAGATCCATTGACCTGAAATTTAAAAGCAAGTGTAACTGAGCAAAAAAGGAAAAAGGATTCATGGATATGGACAACAGTGTGGGGATTGCTGGGGGAGAGGGGTATAAGGGGACTAAATGGTAATGGAAAAATATATAATAGCAATTATATATTTTAAAAATTCAAAATAAATAGCAAATGAAAATGAGTCCCAAGATTCTTTGACTTTGAAGGTAAGAATGCAAACTATTTTCTTCCTTTCTTCTAACTTTTTGGTTTATTATTATGATAATAAAAGGAAAATTCTTTGTCTCTGACAGGCTGCCTTAGGAACTCCCAAAAACACATTCAAGCTCAGTACACAGTAATTAGTTGCTTTGAATTCTGTGATTCAAATGATGATTAGAAGAAATGAAAAAAAAATGTGCATTTATTCATTCATGTATTTTTTTTCAACAATATAATACATAAGCTTACGGGGATTCTATAAGAAAGTGGCTTGACCCCATTTGAAAGGAGGACAACCCGGAATGAAGCACCTTTTCAGAATTTATATTTGCCTTTAAAAACACGGCTGCCATAAGGTCTCAAACCAGAGGTACAGAGGTCAGTGCATGAAACCAAGGATCAAACTGAGGCCCAGGCTCTCATAAGTTATCATGGGCGCCTCTGTTCCTGTTATTCCTCTTTGAAGACGAAAAACAAAAATCAGTTCATCTAGCCCCACAGTTTCTACAACTTTTCTTCACAGTACTTTGGCTTTAGAAGCAAAAGGATGAAAGAAAAACTCTCTACTCTCTATTCCTTTGGGCCTTTATTTTTAAAATATAAAAGAGATCAAACTTTAATTTATCACTGAGAGTTCTCCAAGGTTCAGTTTCTCCTTTCCTTACCTATATTTTCCTCTCTCATTATAGATTGATGATAGTGAGCAACAGAGCTTTACTTGGACATTGGTATAAAAATAGCAGAAAATACAAGAATTTTGTACAACAGGAGTTGGGATGGAAGAGAAGCTGTGGCTTTAGAGACAAGAAAAAAAGTATAAGAAGTGTGCTTTTCCTCCCAAACTTCTTCGCAGCCAATATTTGTGCTTAAGACTATTAAAAATGTGTCAGCCTCTCTCTCTCTCTCTCTTCTCTCTCTCAAGCAAATGACTAGACACCGGTTGAGGACATATGCTTGGAAAAATGGCCAATGTTAGAATTATTTATCAAGAGCAACCATTTCATTATTTTTAAAGATTGCCCTCTGAAGCTACAGCAAATATTAGGTGTGATTTACTATAAAAGAAACTGAGAGGATGTGCAGCCACCTTTAGATGCCAAATGCCATTTATAAATATGTGTAGAACTAAAAGGATGTCAAGGATTAGATCATCACCAGCAGAATCACCGGGGAATATTTTAAAAATTAGTATGCCTCAAACTCTGATCAGTCATTTTGCTGATGTGATTGAGACCTGTGTTTTCATTTAAAAAAAAGAAAAAAAGAAAAAGAAATTAGGTAATTGTGATGCCCACTCAGAACTGGAACCACTTTTTTCACAGATGGGTAACTGTTTTAGCTACTTACTGCTGCACAATAAATCACCCAACCTTATGTGCTTAACAGAACATGCATTTATTATCTCACAGCCCTGTGGATCAGAAGTCCAGGTACAACTTAACTGGTTCCTTGGTTCATTTTCCAGCAAGGCTGCATTGACTGGTTCCGTTGATTTCAAGCTCAGAGTCTTCTTCCAAGCTCTTATGGTTGTTGGCAGAATTCCTTGTGATTTTAGCACTGAGGTACCAATTTTCCCAGCTGACAGTGAAGGATAGCCCTCTGCTTTTAGAGGGCACCGCAGCTCCTTGCCAGAAGGACCTTCCACGGGCTTTCTCACAGACTACCTTACAAATACAGCAGCTCATGCCTTCAAGCGCAGCTGGAGAATCTCTTGCTACAATCGGCTAAGAAACAATCTTCCTTCATGTAACAATCACAGAGTGACTGTTCCATCTCCTTTGTCAGATCCATGACTAGAAGCAAGGTTGATCCTGCCCACACCCAAGGGAAGTAGATTATACAAATGCTTGACTTATTTGGGGTCACCTCATTGTTTATCCACCATAAGAGTCTAAGTTCCAAGGAGCTCAACTGACTAATTGTGTTTATATAACTAATGGGCAGAATGTGGGTTTTCTTACTAGTTTTAGGTGGTCTGTCAATAGCAAACACAAGTAAAAACAAAATGGTGATTGCTTTAAATACAGCATAAGGGTATAATGCTGACATAGTGACCATGTGTTTCTGCATTTCAATTTATACATGAGGTATAAAAATGATATTTTATAAATTTTATCAAACAAAATGGAAAGCACTCCACTAGAATTCCAATAATCAACCTCACTAAACTACAGAAACAAAAGGACGTTTTGTTGTATGAGTTCTTTGGGGTTATGTTTTTTGCTCTATAATGGCTTGGGAGAATTTGCCTATAAAATGATTAGACTTGATTTTAGTTTGGGTTGAAGGAATGGAGAGGTGGGGGGTAGTGCTTATTGGAGAGTATTTTATTTACTACCAATTCAGTTTATTTAATGGGTATTTGTTTATTCAAGTTTCCTATGTATCCTTTAGCCAGTGTTGTTATTTAATATATTTCTTAAAATTATCTTTTAATAGGCTTTCCAGTATTTTGGTATTCAATATTTCACGGTACTCTAAAATAATGTTTAAATATCAATTATATCTTCAATTATAACCCATTCTCATTCAATCTATTGTTAATGTTGTTTCTATGATTTTTTTCAAGTGTTTCTTTTCATCATTTATCTTTTTTGTGGAATCAGTTTACTCTTGGTGACAATCACTGTGATCCATTTATCAATGTTGTTTTTTTCTTCAATTTCTGCATTCATCCCAAACTTTTATTTTTAATTTTTTACATTCCCTTTTTAAAAATCTACTTTTTAAAGTTAAAAACAAAACTCCCTCATATATAACAGTCAGTAGACATTCCAAAGAATGCATATGAATAAGTGAAAAACATGAGCAACCATTTATTTAATATGTGTCATCTGTCAGACGTAGTGCATTTTGCTTTCTGTAGGTTATTTCATTTAATACTAATAACAATCCTTTTGGTGAAATACGATGGTTATCCCCTTTTACAGATGAAGAAACAACTGTGAAAATAACTGTCTCAAGGTGACAAAGGTAGTGATTGACATCCTGGATTTAAACTAAGGCCATATAGCTTTTAATGAATACAGATAATTATAATGTTATTTTGCCTTTCAAAGAATACATGAATGAAAAAATAGCTATAATGTCTCTTATAGTCACAATTATTCTGAAAATCTAACTGAAACATTGTGAAATTTGACATCATCTTATGCCCTGCACATCTTATTTTGATGCTTTTCAAGGTAGGTAAATTTTAACACCTACTAGAGTACCATAAACATGTTTAAACCTAAATTTTGTTTCCAAACATATTAGGAAATAGATTGTGAGAATGAATGAAAGAAAGATATATACTGACATCAGTTCCTTTTTTGAAATCAGTATATTAACATGTTTCTTATTGAGTTATATGAATTGTGATTATTTATTATACCTCTGATTGAAGACACCAGATAGGATGCTCTCATTATAAATATAATAATTCAGTTCTTGATTGTCAAAATTTCTTTGAGATTTGAAATGCTGATAACACAAATGCAATAAAGAATGCTTTATTCATTTATATCCAGCAAAACAATATTAGAAGATGATACATTCCCTCTTCCTTATGGTTAGCAATTTGGGTCTCATGATTCTATATTACATTTATTATTTGTTGGTATATAATTTGCAAAGATTTTGTTTTTAGCATTAGTGTCACTGCTTTGGCTTTCACTATAAATTATGCATTCACACTCAGATGTTGAAAATATATACTTGGGAAAATAATCATAGTAAATGGCACACAGAAACTGTCAGGTTTGGAAGGAGGCTGGTCAGATGTGCAGATGAGAGCACATATTGATATTGAACCCGTGGGAGCACAGGTGTCTTCTGGATTCTAACAATCAGGAAAGGATTATGGTATCCTCATTCTGCTCAACTTTTTTTAAATTTTTTTTAATTTAATCTTTATTGCATTTTTTCTATTACCTCTTTGTCTGTGATACATTCTGCAAAATCAACAGCAATCATGTGGCAAAATGCACAATTGGAAATAGAGAGTTGAGCTCTTGTTAGAATGGATCCCTAAGATAGACCTGCTGCAGAATGGGAAGCAGATGAGCAGGTTTCTAACAATTTATGAGCCATAATATTTAAGTATTATGCTGCAGGCTTAAATGCAGCTCCAATCAAGCCTGGATGGTGAGCAGAGGTGGAGGGTAGGTATTATAAATGCTAGTAGAGTTCTGAAGACACATTTGCTCACTGTTTGATTCTAAAAACCCTGCCCTTCCTAGTATATACATGTAAGGGATAGTTCATATTTGTCCTGGTATGGCATCTACTACAAAATAAATTCTTTTATTTTAATGATATACTTTAGTTTTTTTCAGGAAGTGTTAGCTCTTTGATTCAGGCTATGGAAAGGCCATAGTGATCAAATGCATCTAGGAAATGTCAACTTGTATCCTCCTTCCACGTCAAAAATCATACTTTATCACTGAATATACCTTAACCTTGCTCTTTGCCCTTATCCAATTATATTAATATCATAGATATAATTGGCTACAGGCTAAATGGGAGTTTCCTTATTTCCTCTAGATGGAACATTATTCTCTTTGCAGCATCTTACTCTGTGGTGAGCATATTCACATCTAAACACAGAGGTGTTTCTACAAGGAAAGTGCAGCTTGGACTAAACATTAAACTAACCATTTTCAAAGTAAATATATCTATCATGTAAGTGAAAAAGAACTTACAAACCAGTGTGAGGTCTGGGTTTTAACCCTTGTTAAACAAAATTTTAGCTGTACCTTGCAACTTCACTAAACATCAGTTTCTACATGTTTAAAAATGATGCATTCTGATCTCACCTTTAACTGGAACCTAATCACCAAAAGAAACAAGCAAGCAAAATATAACCAGAGACATTGAAATTAAGAACAATCTGGCAGTGATCAGAGGGGAGGTGGGAGGGGATAATGGGGAAAAGAGGGGAAGGGTTTTCAGGACACATGGACAAAAACAAGGGTGGGGGAAGCAATGGGAGGGGGGAGGGTTTGGCTGGGGTGGGGGAGTGGTGGGGAGTAACCACAGACAACTGTAATTGAATAACAAGAAAATAATTTTTTAAAAATCAACAAAAAATAAACAAATAAAAATGATGCATTCTAGGTAGATCCTCTTAAATTGTCTTGAGGATAAGGGAAATAATTTTTTATGCTATTCTTCTGGCTGTTCACAGGTAGCCAAACAGGAGTTGTTAAATGAAAAAAAAAAAGCAGAAATATTTAAAATGCACAAAAGAGATTATGATTAATTAAAATTTTAAGTTTCTGCAGAATTTTTTCATTAATTCATTTTAAATATAAGCAGCAATTCACCACTGCTCAATTCCCCACCCTCCCTTTTTTAGGCATCCTTTTTTCCTGGCAGAAGTTCAACAAATTTCGTGGCCTCATGATATGTGGATTATATTTTAACAAAGGGATCCACAGTTCACCAAGTACTGTACCTTTGACTCTAGAGGGAAATAACACTTTTAGGTGGAAACCTGCAATACATTTGGACATCTGCATAATGGCTGAAATTAGCATAGGTTTACATAATACACAACTCCATTAGAATTTTGATGCCTTAGAAAGGAGCAGAGGTATTAAATTTTCTGAAAGAAAGTCTCTGGAGGGTGTGAAGGCCTGAAACAAAATGAACCCAAGGTGAGGGGCATGTTTTGAATGGATGAAAAGACATTAAAAACTGAGTTCATCAAAAAACAAAAATGTGTTTAACTAACAAAAAAGAGGCCCATTGCTGTTTATGTACTACAGCCCTTTTAACCTTTGAAGGATGTTAATAACAGGTGGCCTCTCTCCATTCCGCTTGCTGAGAGGCGATGTAGTATAAACCGATTTATTAGATAAATATCTATGACTGTAGGTACCTCATAGAATTACTTGTGTGGAGGGAGAAGAGAAACATCAGGGAAAGTGATGAGACAAAATGGGAGAAGAAGTGAGGGAGAGTAGAGGAGGGGAGGGAAGATAAGAGTTGGGATGAGGTGGGAAAAATAAATAAGTAAATAAACAGAGAATCTGCTAGACTGTATGGCTTACCAGTCATGTGGTCCCAAAGGTTTCTAGACTGTGGGGCTCTAAATGAACAAAAAGTAACATACTCTGCCAGAGATTCTGAGATCTGCTCAGATTTTCAGCCACACTTCTTACACAGGGTTAGTAAGAAATCGCTCCTGTCCTCCTGTTGGTACTACCAGTGGGAACTTGTACCTGAATTTGTGAGCAAAAGGTAACGGAAGTGCCAAGCTGACCAGGGCTGTGGGTTTCTATAGAGTCCTTCATACTCCATGGGCAACAGTGGAACATGGGAAGGTGATTCCCTAGATGTTCACCACCCAAGATGGCTCTATCACACAAACCCCGTAATTTAAATTTTGTTCCCAACTGAACAGAGTCCATGGATTTAATAATACTTAGTGTGTGTTCCACATTCTTATTAATCAGTCAGCTATACCCTGCTTTTGTCATTCCAGATTGATATTTTGAAAGATGATTTCCTCCTGGAGTTGATTTAAATGCAGCCATAAAGACACTTAACCTTTAGATTGCCTTTGTCTTATTGTGGACAATGGCAGTCACTTCCTTTTTGAAATATTAAGAATGGCTCAATGATACCGGTTAAGTAGGAAATTAATAAACATATAAAATCATAATATGGTAGAAAGTAGAAAGGGAAATGGATTCAGATAGAAAACTTCAGATGAGCTGATGAATAATAACCAGGTGAGTGAGGTCAAAACAAGCCCCCAGGGCCTTCTGATAGCTCTGAGCAAGTTGGAAGGTACAAGCAAAGACAGATGAGTCAGGTTCTGCTCCGAGCAGAACAAGTGATTCAAGGGACTTCCCTGTCTCCTAGAGCTCTGCTTTTCCACCCAAAAAAAGATGAGATGGTCTGTGTGATCCAGTTATCTCTTTCTACAGTAAAGTGCTGCAATTGTTTTTTGACATTGCTTTTTCTGAGCCTCATTTTCCTTATCTGTAAAAATGGGAAGAATGCCTACCTCACAAGGTGACTCTAGGGACTAACAGATAGCAGCTGAATATCTCTCCCAACACTCATTTAGTTGATTCCTGAATTTAGTTATCAAGAGTTCACAGAATGAGTTCAGTTAGTGAGTGGTATAACAGAATCTATTTGAGTTCAGCATTTCATATAGCATGTGGTGAGTTTTGAATAGCAAGGGTTTATGGAAAGTTTTTAGGTCCTGGGTATCTATAGAAGCACCTTGCATATAGGCAACACTCAATAAAAGTTTGCTCTGGTCTCCTTGACCTTGATGACAGGGACAACCTCATTCAACTTTGCATTCCCAGCATCTAGCACAGTGCCTAACAGTCAGCAATACTCAGTGGATGTTTGTGGCCCTGCTGAGCCTTGTGTACTTGGCTTTAAAATGTACTTAACGATATCTGTCTGCCATAGAGATTTTGTAAAGAGTGGGGAAAGATCGTTTCAGAAAAGGTAACATTATAATTCTCATACAGATATAAAATAAATAGTTGGTAAAGATTTTACATAACTCATTAATTTATGAGATAACCAGGAGTGTTATAATCAGTTGAAAGAAAAATATAAAATAAACACATACTTCGTAAACCAGGATTATTGAAATTAATATGCAAATTGAGGTAAAACTAACTTCCCCCACAAGGAAGAGGGAAATCAATTGAACCACTACTGGAGAAAATAAAATTTGTTTACCTATAGAAAATAAGTACTTTGTACTACTAATAGTTATTTAAAATTTAGAGAGTTGTAAATTCTATAAAATTCTTCTATGGAATTAGAATCATATAAATTAGACAATGTATAGTTTTCCATTCAAGCACCAATTTCCCCCATATAAATACATTAGATAATCACGTAAATCAACAAACTGGTGCCTTGTACATAGGAGACTTCCAGTAAGTGGTTATTTGTAAAAATTGTAACAATGAAACAGTAGCAATGAAATAGATTAAATGTTTTGAAGATACAAATCAGAATTGGAACTCTAACATTCGCTTGGTCTATTTCCTAGGTTTGGTGCTCATCCTCCCTTGTAATCCAGGCTTCTCCCCTCCTTTTAAAAAACTATTAGCTCCACTTTTATTTTAAGCATGTACTAGATGAGTACGCAACTTGCTGAACATACCCATTTTCCTCTAAAGTTACCTATTATCATAAAGGGGATTCCTGGAATAACATAAAATAACAATGAGTAAAACTAGAAATGAGACAATTTTGACAAAGGTGTTCGCTTACAAACATTTGTCCAGGAGGTGCCTCTGCCATCATGTCTCTTTGAGCAAGATCAAAGGTAATAGAAAGAGGAGTATGTTTTATGGGAAAAAGAGGAGTAAAATGAGGGAATACTGAAATTGTATCTAACTGGCAAGGGTTCTATTAAGATATATATTTTTGAAGCTGGGGAAATTTTCAAACTTGTTCATTAAAATGAGCAGAGGGTTTTCTGTGGCTGAACAAGCAAGGGTCCCTGGGGAGCTTCGATGTCATCACAAGGATGCTATTGATTGGGAGGAGAGGACTATTATGGTGGATGGTTTCTTAATATAAACCAGTTAATATAAGAAAATGTAAAATGCATACTGTGGTTTAAATACACATGAAATGATTTTGTTGAATTTAGTTAAAAGAGTCCCATTAATCCAAAACAGATGTGAAATTCTAGGCAAATGCAATCATGATGGGGAAACAAAAAATTATGTGGTTAAGGAATTTGACCATAATTATGAAATGATATATCATGAAATGAAACTTATTAGCAATCTTTCCTTGGAATTTACCATAGCTCAAGGCCTAAGTCACACTTTCTGTCTTAGGACAGGTTTAGTGTACAAAATGTTTTAATATTAATTATTTACATAAAACAAAACAATAATCTATGGTTCACTACTGCAGCTGAGTAAGCAAATAATAACAGCAGATTCAGCTTAGCTGGTCTTAAAATCTGACCTCCCCAATTTATACAATTTTCTCCTATGATCTGAAAAATGAAGCTAATAAAAACATCTGTCAGACAGAAAGTTATAGGTAATAAGTACTTAGAAAGGTTGTACTGATTGAATAAGGTTATGTATGTGTACATGCAACTATCATAGCCCCAAGCCCATGGTAACTTCTCAGTTGTCAAATTGCTTTCTACCTTCTCAGGGGATGAAATAACAAGCAAATTTTAATCAAATCTATTACATCAAGTCTGTTATTAATAAACTTTCATAAAGCCTTTCTATTCACCTGGACTTCTACTAGGTGTAATTGCAGAGGAAAAACCACGTTAACATTCAATATGGTTTTTAACAGAAAATCTCTTCATCACTTTCTACCTTACAAATAATAAAAATGGTTGAATATTGTCTAGTGCAAGTAATGGAAATTAAAATCCAATTGTTCAACCAATATTTATTGAGCATTTTGTCTTCCTAAGTATATCCTTTTATTCTTTTGTTTAATTTATTGGGGTGGCATTGGTTAATAAGGTTATAAAGGTTTCAAGTGTATGTTTCTATGATATGTGATCTGTGTGTTGCATTGTACACCCAGCCCCCAAAGTCAAATCATCTTTCGTCACCATATATTTATGTCCTTTTATTCTGTTTTACACAGGAGTTACTGGTGCACAGCTGTGTCTAGAAAACCAATATGGAAACATCCTGAAACTACTTTGGAGTCTCAGTCTCAATATATTGACTGGATTCAAGTTTAGCAACCAGGGAAACTGGTCCATGGACAATTTGCCACAGGTAAGTGAGATATATAACTTATTTCATTAGAATCCTTCAAAGATTCATTGACTGTGGGGTAGTTAATTACATTTCAGATGATTTTAATATTCCTTCAGTACAGCTGACAGTTCCTCTCCTCTCCCATACATACCCAGGTGGATGCCAACATATGGCTAAATGTCTGGCCATTTCATCTTTCATTTGGGCTTCAGACAGTTACAAATGGAGAAAGCAGGGGAGAAGGTACCCACCTCATAAAACTTTTACTAGTGGTGATTTATGCAGAAGGGTGGGAGTCAAACTGTTCCTGGAACAGATGTTTCTTTGCACTGCCCCAGGAGCTGAAAGAGTGGCAGATTGACCTGCCCAGGATTCAGAATGAAACAAGCAGATAAATAGTGATGCCCTTCTGCCTTTTTTTTTTTAAACTGGGGCAGCAGTTTGGTCATTAATGTGTAACAAAGTGTTTGGGAAAGGTAGCCAGCTGGTGAGATTGGAAAGCTTGATGTGGTGACAGCATGGAAATATTTTCTGTTGGGCTACTGTGAAAGTTGAACTTGGCTGAACGAGCAAGTGGGGAAGAATGAAAGTCTGTGTGACTCAAACAAGTGGCAGTTTATGAGCTGGGGGTTGGAGTTGTAGCACCTTCTGTAGCTAAATGTGCCACCACCAGTCAAGGCCACCAGAGCCTACAGACAGCACCTGCCCAGCTCTATGAAATGAAGATAATCTGTTCATTCTTCTGTGGAGTTTTCACTGTGTTGAGGAGAAAATAAAAAAAGCACATCAAATTACAGTGGTATTAAGCTCTGGCAAAGGAGACATTTATACTTGCCATTTTAATTGACAAGTATTTAATTAAATACTTGAATCATTGATGTTATTTTAGTGTTATAAGAACCTCAGGACTATGGCAGGTGAAATTTCTCATACATTTTTCTCTTAATATTTATTCCTCTCTGGGTTGCATGTTTAACAGCTCTCTCTCCTGAATTCCTATCTCAACAGCTTCAGGAAGGTAATTACTTTTCAACAACTTTATCACAGTATGTAGATTGAGCTAAATTGAAGACATGTAACATATGTTTGAGGACACCCCTTTGTTTTGAGAGTCACATAAGGACCTACATATGGAGGGTTTTTGTAGCATGTAATATGCTCTCTAAAGATGAGAAGGCAATGGTAATGTAAAGAAAATGTACCAGCCCTCAAAGCAAACATGAAACAACAAAGAAAAAAAAAGCCCTTAAAGGTGCTTTTTTGTTTGTTTGTTTGTTTGTTTTGTTTTTTGTTAAGTGAATGTGCCCCACTTCTTTGCCATCAATCTTATTACTTCTGTCCATACAGAATGGAGGATATTGTCTTCTCAAGTTAGGCTCTTTTGTGTAGGGAAAGAAAGACTCATATAAGTAACCCAAGTGAAAAGAGAATTATTCCGGTAACCAATGTGGGCTGGAACTGAAACAAAATTCAAAACAAGACAAAAATATATTATTTTTGTAGCATCCTCATGAGCAACAGGGAACTTAACTCTCTATGACTCTACTTCTCCTTATTCCATTTTTTCTCCCTCTCCCTTTTTTTCATTCAACATGATTCTCAGAAGAGTGATTTGAGCTATTGGGTGCACAATAGTTTATTCATTTTCTTTCAATTCAGTAGTATTTTTTTTTTGGTAAGGATATACAACAGTTTGTTTAATTTCTGACCTGTTGAAAGATGTCTTGATACTTTTGCAGTTTGGGACTACTATTTAAAAAGTTGCTATAAGCATTCGTAAACAGATTTTTGTGTGGACATAAGATTTAAACTCATTTCCTAGAAGTGCAATTGCTAGAGAAATTCTAGTTGCATATTTGGGTTTTTTTCCTGCTTGATTCAGATATAATTGACATGTAGCATAGTATAAGTTTAAGGTGTACCATATGATGATTCAATGCTTGTGTACATGGTGAAATATTTACTACAATATGGTTAGTTAATACGTGCTTCATTTCACATAATCGCCATTTTGTGGTTGTTATGGTGACAACATTTAAGATCTACTCTCCTAGCAGCCTTCAACTACACAGTTCAGTCTTGTTAACGATGGCCATCATGCTATACATTAGATTCCCCAGAACTTATTCATCTTTTAGCAGAAAATATGTAACTTCTGACCAATATCTCACTGTTACTCTCACCACCCAGCCCCTGGTAACAATCAGTCTACAATGCCCCGCTTCCCCTTATCAGCAGCTTTACTCTCTGTTGTTTCAATTACCTATGGTCAATGATGGTCCAACAATACTACATAGAAAATTCCAGAAATAAAAAAATGATAAGTTTTAAATGCATGCCATTCTGAGTAGCATGCTGAAATCTTGGCTGTCCCAGTGCACTGTGCATGAAATGTGAATCATCCCTTGGTCCGGTAGATCCACACGGTATATGCTACCCTCCCATTAGTCACTTAGCTCTCTTTGTTAGCAGGTCTGCTATTGCGGTATCACTGTGCTTGTGTTTTAAATAACTCTTATTTTACTTAATAATGGTGCCAAAGTACAAGAGTAGTGAGGCTGGTAATTCAGACATGCCAGGGAGAAGCCATAAAATGTTTCCTTTAAGTGACCAGGTGGGTCCAGTACGATAAGATTATTTTGAGAGAGACAACATATGTATAACTTTTATTACAGTATATCATTCTATTTTTTTCCATTTCCATTTTCCATTTCAATAATGAAATGTATTTGAAATGTAAGAGATTGTTAATCTCTTACTCTGTCCACTTTAAAAATTAAATATTATCATAGGCATGTATGTATAGAAAAAAACAGTATATCTGGGATTTGATACTATCTGTGGTTTCAGACATACACTGGAGGTCTTGAAATGTATCCCACTTAAATCAAAGAGGACTAGTGCACTATCAGTTCCCAAGTTTGACATTTTTAGATTCCACATGTAAGTGAGATCAGGTAGTATTTGTCTCTCTCTGTCTGACTTATTTTACTTAATGTAATGTCCTCAATGTCGATGCCTGTTGTAGCAAATGGCAAGATTTTATTTTTGTTAGGATGAAATAATATTTTATTGCAATTATATAATAAATAATATATTTTGTTTTCTTCATTAATCTATTGACACTTAGGTTGTTTTCATGTCTCGGTTATTGTGAATAATATGGAAATAAACTTGGGAGTTCAGAAAATTGTTTATGATAGTGATTTTATTTTTTTATGAATACCCAAAGGTAGAATTGTTAGATTATATAGTAGCTCTATTTTTAATTCTTTAGGAGTCTCCTTACTATTTTGCACAGTGGCCGCACCAATTTATATTCCTATCAGCAGTACACAGGGGTTCCCTTTTCTCTGTTCTCACCGGCATTTCCTATCTCTTATCTTTTTAATAATAGTCATTCTAAAACAGTTGTAAAATGGCATCGCACTGTGGCTTTGGTTTGGAACAGAAAAGCAGGAAAGAGTTGCCCTTACAGGGAAAGGGAGAGTGGGGTGAGCCACCAGCTTCCTCAGTCTTTTAGGGACACCGCATGAAGGACACTCTTCTGCTTCAGCCCACCCAGAGACTGGCAAAGCTGAGATGCACAGAGACGGCCAGGAACAAGGAGGAAGGGCAGGGGCCACCAGGATTCGCCATGCAGTGGTAGTGACCACGGTTCCCAGTGTTTTGCTCCACAGAGGGCCTGCTAGATTTTGCCACTAAAGAAAGTAGGATGGCTACATCAGACCCCTTATAGGTAGATTTCAATGGTTTTAGCCCCTCTGGTTTTCCATCCTACTGGTTTGCAGATACCATTCCTCTGAGTCCTGCCCTACTATCACCTGGCCCTGGCAGCTCAGAATGCAAACTGGAAGCCAGCCCCCACCTCTGTGACTGCAAGTGCAGAACACCAGCCGAGTCCCACCTGTTGATTTTTGCCGTTGTTGCCTGAGCTTTTGGTGTCATATCCAAAAAGTCATTGTCAAGACTAATGTCAAAAGCTTTATCCCTATTTATCTTGTGGTTTTAATGTTTATTTCACACAAAAAATAGTGATATTTAACATCATTGTTGATGCTTATTTACCAGATTTATATCTTCTTCAGTGAAATCTCTTTTCATGTCTTTGGCCAATTGTTTTAAATGGTTTTTGTTTTGTTTTACTGTTGACTTTTGAGAAATTTTTATGTATTCTATGTGCTAGTCTTGTTACCAAATACTAATTGGGGTTCTACTGCCAGCTGAACTCTAGAGGCTGATGATTGGTGAAAAGAGGAAAGGGGTGGTTTTCTTAAAGGCTACATAATTTTGGAAGGATGGCAGACTTCAGCCTCGGAGCCCATTTCCTCTAAAACAGCCAAAGGAAAAAAATTCTGCCGCTTTTTGCCAGATTAGTTCAAAGCTGTAACTGGAATTTATTCCCCCATTTAAAAATACCATTCTTTGGGAAACATAGGCAGCTTTAGCTGGTTCCCAGCCACAGTCCAGCTTCAGGTGTCTTTTGGAGTCTATGTGTGCTCCACTGTCCTATCTGCTGCATGCCTTACACTGCTTTTTCCTTTGCTCCTGTTTGCCCTCCCAGTGCCTGTGCCCAGTCCTTCTGGCTGTCTGCTCACCAGTGTATCCCTTAGCCAGTCGAGCAGGAGAGCACTGTGCCAGTTGTTCCTGACACAGCCACTTCTTGTGCTGGGAGGGGTTTGGGCTGCTACCAGACCATTCAGCCTCTAGGACCTGCTGGTTTGGGAACCCTCCAGTCCCCAGCTTGTGCCCCTGATAGGGAAAGCAAGGGGAAGGAAAAGGGGAAAAGGGCCAAGACTCTGCCCATCCTTTCCTTAAATGCCCACCCTTTCCTTTGGGCCCCAAATCCTTTGTGCCCTGGAAGCATCCCATTTTTCTAGGCAATCCCAGATAGACTGGTAGGTCTGCCCCTGCCTTGCTGCCATGTCCCTGGAGTGGGTAGGGGTGTTTCTGGCCACATGCAGAGTCTCTATCCAGGGTGGAACGTCACATCCTCATTTGCTTACCCTTCACCTGGGGCTATAGATATCTACCCCACACAGGCTGCAATTTCAGTACAGCTGCCTGCGGCACTTCCTGGCCCCTCCCTTCTCCAGGGCCTGGGGGAGTCCCTCCCCACCCTGCAGCAATCTCACCAGATAAACCCCTGCAACCATCCTTAACAGGCATGTAGTTTGCAAATGCTTTTTCCCATTCCGTAGCTTGTCTTTTCAACCTCTTAATAAGAGTTCATAGAGCATAAGTTTTTAATTGATAAAGCCCCATTTATCAGTGTTTCCCTTTATGGATCTTGCTATACGTATCCAGTCTAAGAACTCTTCCCACAATCCTAAGCCCAAAACATTTTCTTGTATGTTTTCCCTGAAAGTTTTATAGTTTTATGTATTATAGTTGAGTGTATAATTCATTTTGAGTTATTTTTTTTCTATACAATGAAACTTAAGTCAAAGTTCATTTTATTGCATGTGGATGTCAAGGTTGTCTTCTTGGTTTTCACTGCTATTGATTGTCTTTTCTATTCCATTTTAAGTCTTCCCAGTTGTTGGTGTCATGAGTAATTAGTGACTAATATCTGGACGTTTGGGGGATTATATTATGAGATTCTATATCTTATTTAAACCTTCAGTTGTAGCTGGCTTTTCTGATACTGGCCCAGAAGGGGAAGTAGAGGTAGAATTACATCAGGGAAAGTTCATGTTCTTCTGTTGACATACGAATAGTTGGGTGCTCCTTTTTACTATTGGGTGTGGACAGGACTTCCAGCTCCTGCCAGACTTTCACTGATTCCTGCTCAGCTGAGAGGCTTAGGGGAGCCATGTCACTGCTACCCACTTAGACACCGCTGATACCATGGGGGAAGGAGAGGCCTCATTACTGCTATGTGGTCCTGAATGCCCTGACTCTCCATAAAGCCAATCCTGATACCATGTGAGCATGTAGCAGGGATGTCCCTTTGTTACTGCTGAGTGTTTATGGCGGTCCAGGTTCCATGCCATCACCATTGACAATGGTGAAGGGCGGACTTGTTGCTAAAGTCCTGTTTTCCAAGGGGCCTTGTCTGATACCATGCTGGTGGGGAATATGGGGGCAATCCTCATAACTTGGTGGTGGTGAAACCCTAGGTCCCTGCTTTGCTGGCCTGTGTGGGAATAGGGCCACAATTTTTTCCATGATGTCTAGCTAGATGGAAGTAATTTTCATAATTTGCTATCTTCCTAAGCTGTTTTCCTTGTGCTTTGAGCAAGGAGAACAGGCTTTAGTTGTTGTTGTATTAGAGTTTTCATTTGTTTGTTTATTTGTTTTTGTCTGTACCTTGCAACATATCTGGGTTTCTGGCCTCTTCTATATCAACTTTGGGGTACATGAGGCAAAAGGAAAACTTAGGAACTTCCCACCATCTCATCAGTTGGATCTAAGCTTCCTAGATATACAATCTGCCTTTTTACTTTTCAAGTTTTTTTTAATTTTATATATCTGTATCTATATATCATCTGTCCAAATGTATCCAGCCATGTAATATGAAAAACAGAGATATTTATTGAAGAAGATACAAGATACAAGAAACATTGTACATAGGACAATGATACCTCAGCCCCCTTCAAAGTAGGCACCTTAGGACAGCTGCCCCCTTGTATTTTCCTGAATCTAACAGAAGGTCTGAAATAGCTTCCCTTTCAAAGGTGATTTTTGTTATGGGAAAAGCTAGAAGTCACAGAGCACCAAATCTAAACTGTAGTGGGGCTGAGTCACTGGGTGATTTGATATTTTGCTAAAAACTCTGCAGGAGATGTGATGTATGAGTGGGCACATCGTTGTGGAAGCTGCCAGTCACCAGCTGCCCATAGCTGTGACCTTCCGAATCATCCAGATAATTTCCATACAGGAATGAATGTTTAATCTTAGTGCAAAATTTGATACAGATTTGTCACTCTACTCAGTCATTTTGAATGCAATGGCCACAGTACACATGCTCATTCAACAATGTCAACTACCCCCACTGACTAGTACAGTGAAGTTGTCATTGTTCACACATGTGCATTCTAGTTCACTTTCTTTGGCTGCCAGTTTACATGGATGTTGTGCAAACTGTCCTCATTATATTAACAATGGCTGGACTTTTTTGGACAGACTATTTTATATATTTATTTATATATATAACAGACCATTAAACACACACACACACAATTACATAATATCCAGATCTGAAATTGTACTTAATGGTATGAAAACGGATAAGAACATCTACTCTATCCTCCTGGAATTAAAAAGTACCTTGGAAGAATTTTTAAAAAATAATTTGATGGTCTATTTTATTGCTAAATTCCAAAAATGATACTTAACGCAGAGCCATAAAGCTGTAAATATTAAAACAAAACAAAGCAACAGAAAAAGTCCAACTTTTCACTAAGTCCATTCCTCTGTGTTTGGGCAGAAGTAGACACAAATGTCTCAAAGAGATGATTATTTCACATAGTAGTGACTTAAAAATAATGGTTGAATGAAGAAATAATTTCTGAATTAATAAATTTAATGTACTGTCTCCTATGTATTAAATAATATTCTAGGCACTGAGAAGAGCCCATTTATATGACACAGACTGAACTACCAAAGTACATAGAAATATTAGCAGTGCTGACACAGAAAGACTACTGTGCTGTAATATGGAAGGTAGAGCGTTATCTTTCATCTCCTCAGAGCAAGGCAGAGTCTTGTCTACCTTGTCTGCTTCCAGTGCCTGATGTAGCACATTACTCACTGTACATGACTTACTATAGAAGTTTAGCAGAGGCAGAGAGAGTATTAGAGCTACTGGGAAGTTATCTATCTCATATTCTTCAAAAATTCTGAAGAAAGGGAGTTCTCTAATATTTCTAGGTAAAGTATTTTCACATTTCACATTTTTTGGACCAAAGTAGAGCATTTGTTATGTAAATTCTATTCCTACAAATGAACAGAGGTATTTATTGTTTTGGCCTTGGTGGCAGCAGGGGAAAGTTAAGAATAATTCTTCACACATAAACCTATATATATTTAAGATCAAGTGCCCCCTTTATCTCATCGTATGTGCTCTGACCTCAAATGTTAACCACAATAGCAGGATGTTTTACCACACATGTATATAGGCTGGTGATCTATGAGTCCAATGTTAATCCTCCCCATCCTATCACATGCAAGATAAATACATACATACATACATACATACAAACATATAATGAATAAATAAAATAGCTGCATTTGTTAGCAAGATGATGTTTTTAAAGATTTTATTTAGTTTTAGAGAAAGAGGAAAGGAGGAGAAAAGGAAAACAGAGAAACATCAATGTGAGAGAGAAATATCATTTGTATGTGCCCCAACTGGGACCAAACCCACAACCTATGTATGTGCCCTTAATGAGAATCGAACCTGTGACCTTTGGCTTTGTGAATGTTGCCCAACCAACTGAACCACACTGGTCAGGGCATGATGATTTAACATCACTATCCTTTAAGACAGGTATTAATTCTTTACTTAAATATAGCCCAAGGAGGGTCTCTGAATTTTATCAATTTATATCAAGTCTGTAAGGCTGGAGATCATATAAATAATGGCTTTCCAATTACCTCCTGGAGGGACTTTAACCACAAATATAAAAAGCTTTCAACAGAAAGTCAGAATCATAGCTAACCAACTCTTCAGTACTTCATTCCTGGAATGGAGGATGCCAGGCTTAGAGAAACTAGCAAGAACCCCAGTGGAGAGCACCAGAGACCCTGATGCTAAGAACCCTGATGGAGCAGGAACACCACATTTACTGCAAGGCCAGGGCCCTGCTCACAAAAGCACGAGTGTTTTGCTCATTGCAGGCATATGGAAAGAGGTATCTCGTACCTGCATCATAGATACTTAGAGGACATCAACTTTGAGTATTTAATAAGGCAGGGGATGCTCAGGGGGTTTTTTAGTAATGAATATTTATAGGAGCAATTTTTGTTTTTAAAACATCCTGGTTTTTATTAGGTTGGCTTTATCGTAAAAGGCTTGCTCTTTTGGTGAAAAGCTGTCCTTGAGTGCCTCGTGCTGTAAAATACACTGAAAGTGAAGTTTGAAGTAGGCTGAGTTCTGCCTTTTACAAGTCTCAGTGAAGAATAAGGATAGTATATGGAAATAGATTATATTTGTACTAGCTACACCTTGTTTCATGGAAATTGAATTTAATAAGTTTTCTATACAGAAGACTAGAATCAGCACTCATACCTTTAAAACTTCCAGGAATTTGAAACCTTATGGCAGGACTTTAGCTGTC
Source organism: Anoura caudifer (assembly GCA_004027475.1). Classification (NCBI taxonomy): domain Eukaryota; kingdom Metazoa; phylum Chordata; class Mammalia; order Chiroptera; family Phyllostomidae; genus Anoura; species Anoura caudifer. Next base: position 164,831 of record PVKU01001142.1, read on the forward strand.
ATTTGAATGTTAGAGTCACCACGTGTTGAGATGGTCAGGGTGCCATGCAGTGATCAACACAGAAAACAGTTGATACTAATGTACAACTCTGGATTTTAAAGATTCCAATGTTACGAGATTTTGGTAATTGCCCTGTATTATGTTATCTCTTTAAGATAAGATGTTATTATGTTCATATTTAAATTTCTTTTTTCCACATTTTTTATTGTTGTTCAAGTACATCTGTCTCCATTCCCTTGCCCATCACTCCCTCCACCAACCAGCCATCCTAACTTCCCTCCCTTGTTCCTACCCCTCCTTGGTTTTGTCCCTGTATCCGTTATACATGTTCCTGAAAACCCTTACTCCTTTACCCCCAGTATCTCCTCCTACCTCCCCTCTGGTTACTGTCAGTTTGTTCTTAATTTCAATGTTTCTGTTTATATTTTGCTTGCTTGTTTATTTTGCTGATTAGATTCCACTTAGTGGTGAGATCATATGGTATTTGTCTTTCACTGCCTGGCTTATTTCACTCAGCATAATGCTCCCTAGTTCCATCCACGCTATTGCAAAGGGCAGGAGCTCCTTCTTTCTTTCTGCTGCATAGAATTCCATTATGTAAATGTACCATAGTTTTTTGATACATTCATTTACTGATGGGCACTTAGGTTGCTTCCAGCACTTGGCTATTTACCTGGCAATTCCACTGCTGGATTATACCCTAAGAATCCTGAAACACTAATGCAAAAGAACCTGCACACCCCAATGTTCAAAGCAGCACAATTTACAATAGCCAAGTGTTGGAAGCGATATGTTTAAACTTCTTTTAAAAGTACATCTCTATATTATCATAAACAGAAACATTATTAGAAACTCAGAAACAAAAGGATGAGATGACACTTTGTTAAGGAGGGGAGATTAAAGACATTAAAAAGATATGTGTGCAAAAATTGCAGTTACTTCTAATTACAGTCATCCTTAATGTGAGTTTGCAGTTTTTCTGACTGTACAATACATGATTTAGATAGTTTTTCTCAGCCTCCTTCAGATGACCCAGCTGAGGGCTGAGAGGTGATGGGTATGAATTGCAGAGAATATAATCAGAGTGACTGTGTCTTCTTGCTATATTCCAGCTTGTCAAACATTAAATTGTAGAAGTTTTCAGGCAATTTGAAGCACCTTTTAAGAGAAAAATCAATTCATTTCCTATCAGCCTCTTATCCTGGCTGTCCCACTAGGTAAAAACAATTGGCAGTACCTCAATTTTCTCAACTTATTTTTTTCCAGTGACAAATGTGCTAAATATCATGGGAATTCCTTATGCTTGATTTCTCACATTTTACATTTTTACACACCATATTCATGTTGCAAGTATAATGACATATCTCTGCAGTAGAGCAAAATGTTTCACAGTGCACATTTATTGCTAGAGAAACCAAACCATAAACCAGAAATTTCAAGGTACTAAAACAATTTGAGACAAGCATTCTATTCAACCAAATGGTATGCATCAATTTCAGAGAGCAACTCCTAAATTGAGTGCCCTGCACAGAGAAAGCACACCACTAACATATTTTTGAATGAATGGTTGTTTATTTCATGCATTTGGAAATAACAAGGTAGAACCATTGCTATACTGGAAAATCAGCTCTCTGAGGGGGGAAAAACAGCTCTGATTTGTAGAGTTTTCCTGTTTCTGTGGTATAAATACTCCCCCTATGGCTCATTGCAATTATCAATGTGGTGTCACTGAACACAGGTAGGAAGAGATGTACAGAATATTCTCTTGCAGGCTGGTGCAAGCTGGTTCTAGTACCTTACAGGTTAAGAACCTCTGACTTGCTTTCATGTGATCTGAAAAAAGAAAATCATGCTGCCTGATTTCCTGTTGGTTAATTAGTTAATTTGGTATGGGTAATAAGAAAGTGTTACTTTTTTCAGATAGGTTATTTGCAGGAAGAAAAGTTGCAAGAATGCCTCCTCAGGAGTCCCCGTGCTTTTGCTAGCAAATAAAAGTCAAGGGAGGCTTTGAGGATTTTCCTGAAGTTGAAAAAGAAATCTCTTTAACAAGGACCACCTCCTTCAGGGTCTGGGTGCTGTTAAGTGTGCCTTGAAGAATTCTTCTTAGTCACTGCAAGCTCAACAACTGAATAGAAAAGCCTTAGGCGAAGCACTATTTTAGCAACATGATATATGAAGTCTTAGAACTTATAAAAAATTCCCGACCCCCCATTTGAAGTCAAGAAGTTTAGTGCATTTGAGAGTGAAAGATATCTTGAGAACAGTTAAACTGCAATTGAAAGAATCAGTCATTATAGAACTTTTATGCACCAAAGTCTGAGCAGAGCATTTTCACTTACTTGATATTTTTAGTTTAATTCAAGTGCCTTTACTGTGTGTGGTAAAAGTAGGAATTCTTCTATTTGACACAGATTACAATGGCATCACACAGATTATTAAAAATAATACTTTAATAACAATAGCAATCACTATTTGTTTAATATTGACTATGTCCTAGACATATCACACTTATCATTTCACTTAATAATCAACATTATTTATATTTTATAGATGAGGTAATGAGACTCAGACTCAGGAAATGCTATACATGAGGAAATGTTATGCATGAGGTCAAGAACTAAGAAATTATAGAGGCAGAATTGGATAAGAAGTCAATTTTGCTCCAAATTCATTGCTTAGCATCTATTAATTCCCCAAATGTTTACTGAGCACCCACTATGAGCCAAGCACTATTTTGGCTTTGTAGATACAGCAGAGAACTACTCAAATACAAATTCTCATCCTGGCCCTCATCAATGTATATTTTAGTGGGCAGAGACCATCAATAAACAACTAAGTAAAACAAAATAATAAATAAATGCTATGTCAAATAAGTTCTATAGAAAAATATAAAGTAGGAAAGAAACAAGTAGTACTAGCATGGAAGTGCCTTGAAATTTTAAACCGATAGAGGAGACATCACTAAGAAGTTGAGAGGAACCAAAAGAAGGTGAGAGGCTAAGATATGCAAATAACTGGAAGGAAAGAGGTTCAGGTCCAGGAAACAAGGGATGAGGCCTTGAAGTGAAAGTGTGCTTAGTGCATCTGAGGAAACTCAAAGTCTATAAAGTAGCTAAACAGAACTAAGCAACGGAGAAATTGATGAGAGTCGAGGTCCTTAAAGTGAGAAGAATGGAGTAGGGTGCTAGATTCTTTTGGCTTCTCTGTTGAGTAGAGACTGATGGGAAATGAAGGTGAAGGATATGAACATAATTAGCAGGCTATTGCAAAAATCCACATGAAAAATAATTTCATGCACCATACCAGGAGAGGTGCAAGTGTTCAAGAACTGGTTGGATTCTGAATGTATTTGGAGCAGGTATAATTTGGGGGATGATTAAAAATAAGAGGTATTGTAAAAAAAGATGTTCATGTAAGATTTTTGGTCTAGGTAAAGAGAAGCTTAGAATTTCCATTACTGAGATGGAAAATGTGCTAAGTTTAAGATGGAATAGAGGTTAAGAACAAGCTAATATTATCTATGTCAAAGTATAATTATATATTTCAATAAGCTAATCTTTGTAAAAGCACCATAAATGTTGGTTGGTTCTCTTTCTTCATTCTATTCTCAGAGTGATAAAATCATGTCAAGAGTAAGACATAGAGGCTGGCTATAATAAAATTGATGAATTGTGGGTAACTTTTTTCATATACAGAGAATCAGTATTTTGGTTAATTTGACTTAAAAATTAACAGAGGCTGATGTATATTTGTGGTTACAGTTTCTCAGGATAGAAGTAAAAGTCAAGAAGGAAGAGTCAAGAGACATGAAGAAGGTGTGGGGTTGGTCCCACTGAAGTCATTTTGAAGGTCTCTAGAGTTGTTAAGAACAGAAATCAAAGAATCTGGCTGACTTGAAGAGTCATTATCTCTGGATGTGAACCACCCTACTCTAGGTGCCCAGACACAATGTCAAATGCAGGGTCAAGGAGGCAATGGTTGTTCTATCTCAGGTGCTAGTGTGACACTGTCAATAGAAGGTATTAAAGGGCCATCAAAATAAAAAAGATGGCTGTGCCTCTCAGTAGCACTCCCAGGGTGCTCACTGCAAATGGAGGTTGTAGCACAGCACCTTGACCAAGAAGACAGAGTGAATGGGTATTTTCTAAGCAATGCCAGATGCTCCAGAGATTCCCGGAAACAGCTGTGGACAATTTCATGAAGAAAGTAAGTCTTCCACTCTGAGCAAGTTAGTAAGCATCTCATCTGGTCATTTATGAGGTCTCCTTTCCACTCTCTGGTTTGAGATACTGTATGTTCCATAAGACAGACATATCCCCAAGCAATTCCTGCTAAATGGTAACCTGCCCATCCAGAGTCATTCAGGATCTTTATGTGTACTTTGAAAGTTAAATCTCAGTATCACCTCTCTATCCTGAGCTTGCTTTCTTTGTGTGTGGTATTTTGTGAGCTTTTTGTGTGGCATTTTGTGACTTTTGTGGCTTTAAGGATTTAGGTGATTTCTTTTACTTCCTGGATACCATCACCCTTTATATTCACAATCGACCCTAAGATGGTGAAGTTTTCCTATCTCTGATTCTATTTGTTCTTCTTGTAAAAAATATTTGGTGCTTCCAGCTGGCCTTCTCTTACACATGAGTCATACTCCCTGGGCTAAGGATCTCATACTCCTGCCAGGCAGGTTACTTCCTGCTTTCATGTGCCACTCTTCCACAGTGGCTGGAGATGTGTTGGCAGCAGGCTGCTGAGACAGTTGTCCTGTGGGACAGCACCTCCTCCTTGGCATCACTCACACAACCTGGGCCATGAGTGTCAGGTATTGATTATTGTGCTTGACCTGGGAGCGTGTCCACCCTAGACCCTACCAGGCTGCCCCAGGTCCAGAGGAGTAAAGTCTTGCTGCTTATCTGTACCAAGGCCCACCAGACATGGCATATTTTCTTTTTCTCACATGTGCTTTTTACTCATGTATTTTCCTTTTATTCTAGAATCGCCTTCTCCCCACTCCTTCTTTTTAAAATCAGCCTTTTCTTCAATACTGGGGCAAATATAATTTATAGGAACCTTCTCCTGATTGCCCACCAGTGAATATGAGCTCCTTGGACTGTCAATGCATTTTGGTGAATATGTCTTATAATCTCTTTAAGTACACAAATTTATAGTGTGTTTGAGAACATGTTCTTTTTCTCTTACTTGAAAGTGGGCCCCTTAAGTAGTAAGGCTTGAATAGTGTGTCACATAGCTCTCCAAAGCCTGAGTATCCCTAGAGTAGTTGAGAAATTTCATGTGGCCCATAGACCAGAAGTCCGGGATGTATTAGGGAAGGCTTAAGTAAAATCTTCTTGCAGACAACTAGCTTTAATTATAATTGAGATTTAAATTTACTTCAGTAACCAACATCCAGTCAGGGTACTAAAGCTCAGGGTTATAAATTTTATCATTGATCACCAGGATGAAACAGGCAAAATAAGAAAGGACTAGTAAATATTAGCAGGTTGTTAAAGCTATCGGTTTGACTTATATTATTACTATTTTATTTCCTGGGAGAGGGTTGCTGGGAATATCTTTGTAAGACTGCCTTAGGCTATGAGGAAAAGTCTATGAGTTAAAGACAAAAGCCTTTCCATCTGATAATGTGTCTTAAAATTAACAAGGCACCCTTCCCTCTTTTTTCTTTAAATTAGTTGAAGTAAAATCAAATGAATCTAACACAATAGAATCCAGATACGATTGCTATCCGCAAACATTAAGATAAAGCACTTATATTTTAATTATATTTTGTTTATTACGCTATTACACTTGTCTTGAATTTTCCCCCTTTGCCCACCTCCATCCACATAGCACTCCCCACTCCCTCATGCAGTCCTCACACCATTGTTCATGTTCATGGCTCATGATATCAGTTCTTTGTTTCCTCCATTTCCTACACTGTACTTTACATCCCCATGGCTATTCTGTAACTAATAGTTTGTACTTTTTAATCCCCTCCCCTCTTCACTCATTCTCCCCTACCCTGCTCCCCTATATGGCAATCATCAACTTATTTCTAAAGCAAACTATCTCTGCATGTTGGCACAAAAATGATAGGTTCAAGAGTTGAGAGAAAGTTGCATTTATTCCATGTACAGAGAACTAATAAGACTTACATATTTGACCCAGGTGATTTTTTTTCATAGATTATTTGAGAAAAAATATGTTTATTACCATCTCTGAACTCTGAAAACAACTTTTTTTATCTATAATAAATTTAAAGATGCTTTGATAAATATATTAGGCCTGCCCAGAAAGTATCCAGCCATATGATATGAAAACTAGAGACATTTATTGAAGAAAATAAAAGATACTGGAAACATTGCACTTAGGACAATGATGCCTCAGTCCCCTTCAAAGTAGGCACCGTGGGACCTCACACAGTTCCCCCAATCACCATCAGCTGTCCCATCCTATTTTCCTGAATCTCATTGAAGATCTGAAATCTCTTCCTTTTCAAAGGTGATTTTAGTTTTGGGAAAAGCCAGAAGTCACAGGGCACCAAATCTTAGCTATAGAGAGGCTGAGTCAACTGGGGGATTTGATGTTTTGCTAAAAATCTCTCCATAAGATGTGATGCGTGAGTGGACATGTTGTCATGATGAAGCTTGCAATCACCAGTTGCCTAAAGCTGTGGCCTTCTGAATCATCCAAATGATTTCCCTGGAGGAATGTTCAAGCTTAATGCAAAATATGATGCAGACTCACTGCTGTACTTGCTCGGTCATTTTGAATGTGGTACAGAGGTACACAAGGTCACTCAGCAGTGTCTACTACTGGCCCCACTGACTAGTACAGTGAAGTCATCGTTGTTCAGGCATATGAATTCTAGTCCGCTCTCTTTGGCTGCCAGGTTACATTGATGTCGTGTAACTGTTCTCATTATGTTAACACTGGCTAGACTTTTTTCAGACAGACTATATGTATAAAGTTGTAATATCTTCAAAGGTAAGAAATCAAACCACTTTCAGCATAAGAAATGAACACACATTCAGTGACCTTTAGGTTAGAATCACTTAGAATTAGGAATGATACTGCTTTCTGACATTATCTACCCCTTATTCATCAGGCATTCATTCTGAACCTTTCACCTGGTACTAATGCTGTCACTGGCCCTGAAATCCAGGAAAAAAAGTAAAAAAATTAAAAACACCAAAAACCTGGCAGTTAATTGTGGCAATAAAAGGTTTTTAGAGTGTGGCTGGCTATGGTCTGGCACTAAACTCTACCCACTGTTGTTTACAGGAAGGGAGAGGGGAACATACATTTATAGATGACATTATTTACCCAACTTTGCACCCACTTCATTTAGTCTACGAAATGGCTTCTAATTTAGAATTTCTTTTTCTATTTATTTATTTAGTTTTTATAACTTCATTGATTTTATGCCTTTAATACACTTGTGTCAAAACAAAATCCATTATTAAGGAAGTATTAAGTCAAATTTTCTCATGACTTTATATCCCTAAAATTTTGTATGTTAGGGATTAATATACAACATTACATATTAACCTTGTATATTAAAATATTGTATATTATTTGTCTATTTCTGTTAGAATGAGAAGAACCCTCATTTTTAGAACAGGACACTAATGCTCATACATGTAATTTGGACAAACCATTATTTACATCATTACAAAACTCATAGTAAGGGTGTGTGGGGGGGTTATATTTTCACTCCTTTTGCATTTTATAGACATTTCACATTCTATGGACAAAATGGCTTCTCTTTTCTACTTGTCAACATTCTATGGGCCCTACCTGATTATTCATTCATTTGTTTAGCCATGTATTTATTCTACCACTTATTAAAAATAAATATGAATAAGCATTGGGAAAGGAAAGGGCATTAGAAGAAGAAAAAAGATAAAATGGTTGAGAAAAGGGAGCTAAGTAGCCTTGGCAAAGATAAAGAGAGTGAATTTCATTTAGGAAAGAAGAAGCCGAGTCTAGATTAAAACAAACTTCCTTTCTAAACTGTGTTCTTAAGCATTGCACAATGCTTCTTACTTCTGATGAACTCGTTTAATTGATATGTTCCCCTGAAGGTTTTCATTGCAAAAGTATCTTCAGTGCTCAGATCCTCCAGAGTCTCATCTGCAGGGGGAAAGCAACACTGGCTAAAAACCCTACAGCATACTGGGTATTGAAGTCATGGATAAATAAGGTGAAATTACTGACTTTGTGGTATCCAAATCCAGTAAAGGCAAATCCTCCATGGCACTTGTCTATGAGGTTTTGCAATATCTTCCTCCAATCACATGAGTTACTATTGCTGTCAACAGTATTGAAGGCCATGTCTAAAATGCATACTATCTTTCTGTTCATGTTCCCACTTCCTTGTTCTATTCCTGCATGCCTTTCATCTCCATTCTGCATAGCATGGGCTAATCCTAATACCTCCAAAATATAGATATGCAGGGATCAATGCAAAGAGAAGCATCTGGGACAATCTACTTTTTTCCTCACCCCAGTAATTTTTCTGAAGCTTTAGTCAAGTTCCCTGGATCACAAATGCTTCTGTGAATTAGTCTGCATTTGGGCTTTTTGAGGCATTCTTTTTACTAATTCAGTAATATGTCTGGAGTCCAAAAGATCACACAAAATATTTCACTTTTGAGTCTGGACCACCTTTCCAAAAAAAATGCCTAATTTTAAATTCATCCTCTAATACAGAGCCATATTTTTCTTGAACATATATCCATTTAACAAATATTTTTTTAAGAAGCATGTGGTAGTGAGGAGAGCAGTGTAATTTGATCAGTAATTTTGGGGTACAGATCTAGGGATGCCACTTACTATGTAACCCTGGCCAAGTTTCTTAGCTTCTCTGAATTTCAATTTTTTCTTTGATAAAATGGTGGTATTTATACCTGCCTCAAGTGTTTGTTATAAACATTAAATAAAGCAATATTTGCTCAGAGGCTTTGTTGATAGTTTTGTGTTATACAGTAACTGTGAATTATAATTATACTATAGCACACTTTATGCCAGTAGGATCATTGCAGAGCTTCTGAAGACCAGAGAAATTACAATGGGGTCAAATATGCTTTACATGCATAACATAACTGGCAAACAGAAGACAGATAGGGTCAAGTGATTCCACAATACTTCCAGAATGCTATTCCATGTGGGCATTTTCGTAACTCCACCTTACCAATGCTGCACCATTATATCCTTAATACTCACACAATCCTTTGTGTTAGGAAAACATCAGAATGAAGTGAGGAGAGAAGAGAGATGAAGGAGGAACAGCTAAAACCTTTCTGAATCTTCCCCGTTTGTAAATAACTCACAGTATTGGGGAAAAGAGCAGCAAAGAATTTCTAGGGTAAAGCCATTATCTTTCCCATTTTGCAGCCATATGCCAGTCACAATATCGAGCTGTCACATATTGAAATTGCTAGTGTGACATCTTCATCAGTTTCAAACAGACTGCAAACCAGAACAGCTCAGGCAATTACTGGGGCACCATGCTAGCTCCATCCTCCATCTCCGAGGCAGCTTAGGAGAATCCGTGTTCTCCACGCCGCACACATCTCCTGTGTGAGCTAACTTTCATGGGGATCAGCCAGCTCTTGGTGCACACAAATAACCCAATCAGTCCCATATCCATTTTTAACTGTGGTAAGAGCCCAGAAAAGAGCATCAGATAGTCTGCTCATTTCAACGAGCAAACACCAAAGCTTCTTTCTTCCAGCCGTGGAAGTGCACATCAGACATTCAGGGGACAGATGAGGAAAGTCAGAAAACTCTCCCATTGTTCTCTAAAGGAAGTAGAGTGAATTCTTTTATCTGCTTTTAAAGGGCTTATATTTAATTTTTTGTGGCATTATTACTTCACCTTGAGAAATTACACACAGAAATGGAGTTTCTTTTAAATATCTCTGTTTCAAGAAGCACAGAAAGTGTACCCCCAGGGAAAATGAACTTATTCATGAGTGGGCCAGGAAGGTAAAAGGCACATTTCATATAGTAAAACTCTCTTGTCTGTTACAAAGTGGAATAGCTTGTAATTGTGGGAAGCTGTGGGGAATGTTAAGATCATGGATGCTTCAGTCAGTGTAGCCAGAGGCCACTTTAGACTCTGAAAGGCAAGTAGCCAAAGAATGAAATTCAGTTGTACTTTGGTGAGAGTATCTGCTGACAATTGAATTATATTGATATTTTATTGTGTCGCAACTCTAAAGTCAGAATCCCAGTGTAACCAGTTCTGTGTGTATGACCTTGGACAATTTAACCTTTCTCAGATGCAGTATTATGAACTACAATAGTAATAATTGTGAACTGTGCAGTAATGCAATAATATACTTCATATATTATCAACTGGTTGTGAAAGTAACTATATGAAATGTGTAGCTCAGTGTTTGAAATGGACACCAGTGAATGGCAAAAGTGGTGGTAGTGGAAACCTGACTATGAATCAAACAAGTAGCGGGGATGTAGGAGGGGATAATGGAGGGGAGGGGGGAAAGGTTTTCAGGAACGTGTATAAAGGACACATGGATAAAACCAAACTTGGTTAGGATAAAGGGTGGGGATTGGGGATGGCTGGGATGCAGGGGCATGGTAGGGGGGAAATGGAGAAAACTGTACTTAAACAACAATAAAAAAAGTTTAAAAAAAAAAGCAAGGAGATGTATTAAAGTTTTGGATCTCCACAACATATCTATCTTAGTGTATGTATTTTTCCCACTATGATTCTTATACTTACCCCTTTTTTGAGAAATGTTCATAAGATTTTCTTAAATATGGTTTTGACTTTGTCTAAATATAAGAGCTTTTATAATTAAGAATGCATCATAAAATTCACAAAGTTTACAATGATATCTTACTACTAAATGAATCTTACTACAATATTGGTGATTTCAGTATTGAGGAAATATTTTAGAGAGAAAACCTAATTTGATATCTGATATATTCCCTTCTAACATATTAATTGCATTTTAAATAACTCTGGATTATATAATACACAGTCTAAATCTGTATAGACAGATAAAGATGTCTGAATATAATAGAATTAAAGGCAAATTGTGCCCTACCATTAACATCAATCTAGACTGCCATGAGTGGTAGAAGACGCAGGCTGACATGGAAAGAATCAATGAACCCAATGCCATTCCATTTGCATGTGGGGGAGAAATCTGTATGCTCTCAAATGCTTACACTCAGTTTTCTCAATTGAAGTTGCAATGACACAGGTGAGGGACTTAACAAGTAAATGTGTGTGACTTTGAGTGAGTCCATTCTTGTCATCAGAAAGTGTATTTCCTGAAATATATGTCTTTGGGGCCCTAGCAGTCTCTTGCATTATGAAACTAACTTCAACCCATACAAACATGTCTTAGTTGGGAGTTAAAAGGCTGAGAATCAGGTAGGGTGTATGGAAAGATACCTGGTAAAAACCTTATTATATGAAAGATCTAGCCTGGGCAGTTATGCGGTATTTGATTGAGGGAATCAGTATCTCTTTCTTTAAACATTTGGCTTACAAAGGAGCCAGTGAACCTTTGAAAATAATATTTCTGACAAAAAGAAATAGCTACCCAAAGCAATTTGTTTTCAATAGGTGAATGGTCAACTGTTGATAACAGTGTTTGAATTATGGATTGTTATTGTCAGCAAACTGAAATTGGAACCAATTTTTAAACTCTCATAAAAATCAACTTTTATTATTTTTTTCTCTAAAGTTAATAACAAAGGACAAAGATGATTTAATTGCAACTTGCTAAAGGGTATGTAATAAGCTGATCAAAAGATGAGAGCTCAGATTTTTTATTTGTATTTTTAGCACAAAAGGCCAGAATTTATTTAGATATCAAGTGAAATAAAAGTGGAATTTCTTGTTGAGAAAATGCATATTTTTTCTACTTTATATAAACACAGATAAGTATAGAAATTAACCATTGTATTAATGTAACACTCAGATTTTCAACTCCATCACACATAATGAAAATATCTCAAATTCATCAAAGAATTCTCTAACTTCTGATTAGAACTAGATATTTTTTCCTTTCTTACTAGAAAAGTGAAAAATAGCAATAAAAACCGATTGGCCTTGAAAAGACATTCGACATTTTCAAGTGTGTTTCCTACTAATTTTTGGTTAGATCTGCAATGGATTGCCAAAAATATATAAACTTAACACTTGAAAATTTACATTGTGCCTTAACAAATATTGACTAGCAATATCACTGTGAGGTCAGTAGCTACCCCTAATTTATGCATAAGAAAAACCAAGTATGATTAATTGATTTTCACAGCGGGCTTTTACTCTGAAAGAGGCCAAGTTAGGTCTTGTCTTTGGACTCTATGTCCTATGATTATTTTCTAATATCACACAGTGTCTTTTACATGATTATGGTAAATACTAGTTGGTTGCAAATAACTATTTCCAGTATAAAATCTTGCAATTGCTCTAGGGCTTTATAAGTTTCAAGGACATTATGTCCATTAGCCAATTTGATGCTTTACATCCTGGATAAGTGTCCTGGATAGGTTAAGAATCTTGGTTTTATGTATGAAGAAATAAGATCAAGCAGGGTATCAAGTAGCTCCTAACGACCAAGTTGTGACACCATTACAAAAACATGCAATACCTGACACTAAGTCCAGTGCAGCTTCTGTGATAGGACCTGGGATTGAAGCTTTTTTATAGGAGGAAATTCTGATAGTAATGAACAGGAATTTAAATTTAGAGAAATATGTCTTCATGTTTCAACTTCATAATATGTAAGTGCTCCAATGGAAGAATGGAGGCAGAGAAGGAACTGTATTCTCTCAACTATGCATTCTCTCTAGGGAGGCAATCATAGGCTGACTCTAATCTACCCTAAACACCAAAGGGCAGATTCTTCTTCACGTGCCATCTGGAAGGGGGTCTTAGTACTAGAGCAGAGCTTCCTCTTCAGGCAAATGGAGCACACAATGCAGTGTTGCCCCCTGAGCAGCTTAGGCAGAATTTTATTTCCTAAGCACAAAATCCTTTAAAAATTATGTTTTACAGAATGAGGCATACTTCATTCCACTGAAGATTCACTTCATTCCAAAGTCAGGCACTCATTTCCACAATGCTTGATGAACGCATGCTAAAGACATTTAACTGTGGACTCCCATAGTTTCCAATTTTGAAAATCATAATCTATACTTTAACATCAAGCTATTCCTCCTGCCTCATCTAATTAATGATGTCTCTCTCTCCCTTTCTCTGTCTCTGTCTCTCCCTCCTCTCCGCCTCCGCTACTCTCCGCATCCCTCTCCCTCCCCTTCTCTGTCATTCTGTGTTATTACAGGAATTTCTTTTAGAATAAAATGGAATCCTACAGGGTAATGTATGCATTTGTGTAGCAATTTGCAGACCCATCCTAGTATATGGCAAATAAAAAAAGCAGAGCTGAAACTTGTTTGTTTGTTTGTTTTTTTAAAGGAAACTGAGTTACATGGGCGATGAACGATTAAGAAATAGAAAGTGGTGTTAGATCTATGAGGCTTAAATGAAAACACTGAAATATGGAATTTAAAAAGGGGAAATTATTCTTGTTACATAATAAAGAAAATATACCTATTTTATCTATTGAAAATCGCAGGTATGTATGTATCATTCATGCTGATGTGGCATGTAGATGTGGAGTACCTAGACTGAATTAGGGTAGAAGAAATATTCTGCTGAGAAGGCTTCAGGTGGAAAGTGATCCCAAATCGCTGTCCTTTAAACAGAATGATTCTAACACAACCTAGCCAGAGACAAGAGGAGGAATTGTGTATGTGCATCTGGGTAGTGCATATCAGGACAATATGTGGAATGTAATGAGAATGGGGAAAAGACTGTAGAAACCAGATTTTAATAATTGCAAGTTTTATTGTTTCCTTCTTATAGGGCTGGATGCCTGGTGCAGGGACTGAGCAACAACATAAAGGCATTGCACAGCACTGGGCAAAGAGGAGACTTCATTCATTCATTCATTCATTCATTCATTCACTCCTACATTCATTCATGTATTTATTTATTTGTCAAATGTTTATTGAAAAACTATGATATATCAAGCACATATATAGGTACTGGAGACAGCATAGCCAACAGATGTTCTCCTGGAACTTATCTTTGAGTAGGTAAAGACAGAAATAAATAAGATAAATTAAGGAAACACATAGTGTTTTGATGTCTATAAGTGCTAAAGAAAATAATGAAGAAGAGGAAGGGAGCAAATGTCTCACAATTACAACTTTAGATAGAATGACCAGGAAAAGTGTCACTGAGAAGATGCCACTTAGGTAGAGGCAAGAGAAAGGTGGCAAAGGAAGCCATGGGGATATCAGGGCAATGAGCAGTCCAGCAGAGGGAGTGGCAGTTCTGAGGGACAGAAGCACAGCAAGTGAAGAGGAGTGTATCAGAGGATGAGTCCAGGAGGACATGGGCATGGCAAATGGTAGAGAGAGGAGAAGACCAAGTAGGGTTGCGAGCTCCACTGAAAAGAACTCAGTGAAAAATAAAATCATTGAATAATTTTGAGCAGAGGGCAGAAACAATACAACTTATGATTTGATAGGATAACTTTTGGCTGCTCATTTAAGATAAGACTGGGTAAGAGGAAATGAAGACAATTCAGAAAAAGTACATAAGAGAATTTTGAGATGACCCACATAAAGAAGATGATGAGTTAGGATGAAATTGGTGGAGGTGGTGATGGTGGCCATATTCTGGATAATTTTTGAAAATAGGGATGACTGGATTTAATTTACACAGAGTGGCAAGTCACTTTTGCTTAGCTACTTTATTTGGAATATGACAGAGAAGGAATTTAGGAAAATATGAGAAATTTTATAACAGTAAATTATATGATATACAGTGGTTCAAACTGATATGGAATATTTTGATAAAACATGCTATAATAAAACTTTGCAAAAAGTTATTTTAAATTGAGAATGAGGTATAAAATAACATAATGCTTAAGAGCATGGGCTGTATCAATGGATACAGCTATATCAAAGTAGGAGCCATGCCAATTATTAAACATGTGACCATAGGTGCCTTATTTAAAATGCTCTGGAAAAACGACAATAATACTACCAATATCACATAATTATTTGCAATATAACATGACTTGAGTTGCTTATTGTAAAGTTTGGACTATAGCAAATGCTGGCTAAATATTATTATATATTTTTGAAGCTTATTTTTACCTCAGAAATGTGTTTGGTTTAGCAAGAATAAGTCAATAGAACAGGCTTTTATTAGTATATAAATATACTGGACTTGAAATTGAAAGATGTAAGTTCAAATATGATGGTCATTTATTCAGCCATGTGGTTTATAGATTGTAAGGCTTTCAGGTCTCAAGGCTTTTGTCCAGTGTGTTTTCTATTATGCTACTATTTCTCAGGAACACTGCTACCCCAAAGTCTAAAACATTGCATAACTAGGTGATCCTATAATAAGACAACTAGCTAAATTTATTCTTTGCTAAGCAGGGATCCTTTGTTCTGACCAAAGCAATCAGAGTCACTTTTTGGCACAGAGTTGGTGTCTGTGAATCTTGTTGGAACATCATTAAAGAGCCAAACCAAAGACTCAGCTTGTCAAATAAAATACCACTTGGGACATATCAAGATTGATTTTCTATTACTGAACTAAAACTGATGTTACCAGTGTTATTTTTTAGGACAGGATTCTTGACATATAGTTCAGTACCGAATTTGAGGATTTTCCTTTGACCAAAGACTACTACAAACTTTCAAAAAATATTTTCTTTTTTTTCTTTTAATTTTTATTGTTGTTCAATTACAGTTGTCCCCTTTCCCACCATTACTCTTCACCACCCTACCCACTATCCCTCCCACATTCAATCATTCAATTCTCCCTCCACACTGTTGTCTTTGTCCATGGGTCCTTTATAAATGTTCCTTAATGACCCTTCTCCTTCTTTCCTCCATTATTCCCCTCCTCCTTCCCCTCTGGTTACTGTCTGTTTGTTCTTTATTTCCTTGTCTCTGGTTCTATTTTTCTTCCTTGTTTGTTTTATTGATTAGGTTCCATTTGTAGCTGAGATCATATGGTATTTGTTTTTCACTGCCTGGCTTATTTCACTTAGCATAATGCTCTCCAGTTCCATCATGCTGACATGAAGGGTAGGAGTGAGTTTTGTCTTCCTTTCTGCTGCCTAGTGTTCCATTGTGTAAATGTACCACAGTTTCTTGATCCACTCATTCACTGATGGCACTTAGGGTGTTTCCAGCACTTGGCTATTGTAAATTGTGCTGCTATGAACATTGATGTGCATACATTCTTTTGAATTGGTGTTTCAGGATTCTTAGAGTATAATCTCAGCAGCAGAATTGCCGGGTCAAAAAGCAGTTCCATTTTTAGTTTGTTGAAGAAATTCTATACTTTTTTTTTTATGGTGGCTGCACCACTCTGCATTCCTACCAACAATGTACTAGGGTTCCCTTTTCTCTACAACCTTGGTAGCACTTGTTGTTTGTTGACTTGTTTATGATAGCCATTATGACCAGAATGAAGTGGTATCTCATTGTGTATGAAGTGGTATCTCATTACGGTTTTAATTTGCATCTCTCTGATGGCTAGTGATGTTGAAATTCTTTTCATATGTCTCTGGGTCCTCTTATGTCCTCCTTGCAGAAGTGTCTGTTCAGGTTCTTTGCCCATTTTTTAATTGGATTGTTTACCTTGCTGGTGTGGAATATTTGGAGATCAAACCTTGTTCAAGGTTTCTTGGTAAATATATTTTCCCATACAGTTGGGTTGATAACCTTTTGATTTTGCTGATGTTTTCTTTAGCCATGCAGCAGCTTTTTAGTTTGATGAATTCTCATTTGTTTATTCTTTCCTTTATGTCCTTTGCTCTAGGGATGGGAGACCAAGTCAACTGGAGGTACTCATTAAGGCAACTTCATCTTAATCAAGTTATAACCTTCTCTATATCTCAAGTAAGCTGAGGTTAAACAGAAACCTTACAGTGCGTTCAGAATAGGAATTGGGAAACTGCTTGATCATAGAACATTCTTCTTTTTGTTGACAGATAGGATACACTGACCAGAGTAGTATCCAGCTTCATGAGGTACTTTTTTAAAAATGAATGAATAAATGCAATTTACATTGAGATATTCAAGTGGCTTCTGATATCTTGAAATATATTGGGTTGGCCAAAAGTTCATTTGATTTTTTTTTCTGTAAGATGGTTCTAGTCACATTTAGTTGTCTTTAACTTCATTTGCAACAATTTTGTTAGATTGTACTCTAACATCTATCATATCAGTGTACATTTAAAAAAAACCTCCTCAAAATTGGTGAATATTTGTATAGTTATTCTAATATTGATGTTGGAAGTAAACACCCAGCATTTTTGGCCTACAAGGTCTGACCAGAAGGTATCCAGCCATGTAATGTGAAAAATAGGGACATTTATTGAAGAAGATACAAGGAACACTGCACACAGGACAGTGACACCACAGTCCCCTTCAGAGTGGGCACCTTGGAACCTCCCACAGTTCTTCTAATCACCATCAGCTGCCCTATGGTATTTTCCTGAATCTCATTGAAGATTGGACATTTCTTCCCTTGCAAAGGTGATTTTAGTTTTGGGAAAAGCCAGAAGTCACTGTGTGCCAAATCTGGGCTGTAGAGAGGCATTATCACCTGGGGGATTTGAAATTTCACCAAAAAAAATCTCCACAATGTGGGATACATGAGTGGGGATGTTGTCACGATGACACCAACAATCGCCAGTTCCCCAGAGCTGTGGCCTTCTGAACCACCCGAATAGTTTCCGTAAAGGAACGTTCAATCTTAACACAAAATTTGATGCAGATATATTGGTCTACTCACTCAGTCATTTTGAATGTGATGGCCACACAGTACACATGCTCCCTCAATGGTGGCTACCATCCCTTCTAACTAGTGCAGTGAAGTTGTCATTGTTTGCACATATGCATTCCAGTCCACCCTCCTTGGCTGCCAGGTTACATCAGTGTTGCACAACCTATTCTCATTAATAAACAATGGCTGGACTTTTTCCAGAAAGACCTCAGATTATGCTTTATTATTTCAAGAAAGATAAAAGTGCAACTGAAACACAAAAAAGATACGTGCAGGGGAGAAGGTGAATGCTGTGACTGATCGAAACTGTCAAAAGTGGTTTGCGAAGTTTTGTGCTAGAGGTTTCTCACTGGATGATGCTGCGTGGTTGGGCAGACCAGTTGAAGTTTATAAGGATCAAATCAAGACATTAAGTGAAAATAATCAAAGTTATACCACTTGGGATGTAGCTGACATATTCAAAATATCTAAATCAATAAAGCTATTGGTGAAAATGAAAAATGTGTCCTTTATGGGAGAAACAAAATGACTTTTTGGCCAACTCAATAGAAAACAATATTTTTTCCTTTCAGAAGATGCTCTCTCTTCACACATTCTCCACATGCACATACATACACACATGATTTTAAAAACAAAATAAAATAAATTTTCAATGTCTTAAAATTTTTACCATCCAGAAACAGTTGTTTTTAAGTTGTTAAATTTTATAATATAAAGAACAGCTTTATTTTTTTTTATCCTCTCTGTGGGGATTAGAGCAGGGTTTCAATGCTGTTTCAATGTTGTTGAAAAATAAAAGCGTACAGGAGATAATGCTTTTCGGTATGTCCCCTGTGCAGTCTCCAGGGAAGATGTAGCCTCCTATTTTGAAGAGATAATATGCGTGTGCCATTCACATTCAGCTTGTTATCCAGAAGCCAAGAAAGAATGGCATCTAAATAGCCTTTTTTGAGTATGTGGAACATTCATGTAACCTTCAATTAGCAGAAGAAATTAATTTTGTTAATTCGATATCAAAGTTTTGGCAGTTGGCACCAATGCAAAATAAAGATGGTGAACTCCAAAATAATATCACTGTATAAATCATTGGAGTTACTTTAGGCATTCCAAACTTGGGTTAGAACCTAAATAATGATCAAGAAAATGAGTGTAAAATGAAGAAATTTATTTTCATGGATGGGTAAGTAAGCAAAGAAAATTAGGTCAATGAGTGTCCCTATTGCTGGAATAGCCTCAAGAAAATCATTTGAAGTAACTAAGAGAGACAATGGTTTATATCTCTCAGCATTTTATGAACTGTCTTTCTCTCTAACTCCTTTTCTATGAAATAGTCAATAGATGTGGTTTTTAATTTTTTTTTGCATTTTTAAGTTAATTTTTTTCAATTACCATTTACGTTTAATATTATTCTGCATTAGTTGCAGGTGTACAAAATAGTGGTTAGACAATCATATGCTTTGCAAAGTGTTCTCCTTTATATTTCCAGTACCAATTGGCACCATACATAATTATTACAATATTACCGACTATATCCCCTATGCAGAACTTTACATCCCCATGACAAAGTAGTAACTACCAATCTGTACTTCACCTTTTCCACCCAGTCCCCCAAATCCTCTCCCTTCTAACAAAACCAGTACATTCAGTACTGTGTATCTATGTGTCTGTTTCTGTTTTGTTTGTTCATTTATATTGTTGTCTGGATTTCACATATAAGTGAAATAGGTGCCTTCTTTTAAAAAAAGGTTTTGGAAATAAAAGAAAAGTTGCAACCTGTTAGTTAAATGTTATCTATGATTATTTTTAACTGCAAAACATCTATGAATCTCCACTAGACCACATAATATTACAGCACACGTAATAAATTTAACAGTGGAAACCTGTGGTATTTTCTGTTTCTCCTTTATAACTCTTAATATTAGAGAAAATCTGTTCCTATTAGATAATTTGGAAAAGCTGGTCTCCATGATAGCAAAACAGCCTGTTAATTTAGTTACTTCAATAAAATTATGTTTGTCCAGAATGATTTAATTTTATTAGATGGATGTAACTGGCAGCCTTATATAGATATTACCTCAATGTATCCTTCAGAGGGGATGAATATTTCTTTTAAGGGGACAGATTTTGTTCAAAAATTTTAAGAAGTATTTCCTGTGCATGATGACTACTGCTTATTGAGAACTTTCTACAATCCAGATACCATGCTAAGCATTTCACTGGTGTTAACTTAGATAATGCTTTCTTTTTTAATGACTAAAACAACTTGTTAAAGTAGGTGCAATTGTTTTTACCATGTTATGGATGAGAAAACTGAAACAAAATGAGTTTATGGGATTTTCCCTATATACAAACAGTAAGGACATGGGCATATCAAGCCATTCTTTCAGCTGATAATGACTCAGTAACCATCCTTTCCAACTCATTTTACAAATGAAGAAACAGATTTGTCACTTGC
This sequence comes from Anoura caudifer, assembly GCA_004027475.1. NCBI lineage: Eukaryota > Metazoa > Chordata > Mammalia > Chiroptera > Phyllostomidae > Anoura > Anoura caudifer. The sequence continues at coordinate 185,149 of PVKU01001142.1, forward strand.
TAGTTAACAAGACCCTGCAGGTCTTGGTAGATACTGAGAAAGAATATAAAGCTCCTGCAGCCAGAATTTAGTGATATAAAATAGATGTGCAAGTATGTAAATAAAATAACCCCCAACAAACTCACCATCACCCTATCATGTTTAAAAATTGAATAAAGGAATTAGTAAATGGTGGGTTTGTGGGTAGATTTTTTTAAAAGGTAAGTTTTAGCAGATAGATCTTCCTCAAAGGGAGTTTATGATTATTGTGATCTTATAATTGAAATAATCAGTAAGCATAATGGCTGCTAGAGTTTTATTTGCCATAATAAAACTATCTTTTAGCCCTGGATGGTGTAGCTCAGTGGATTGAGCGTGGGCTGTGAACCAAAGGGTCGCAGTTCAATTCCTAGTCAGGGCATATGCCTGGGTTGTGGGCCAGGTCCCCAGTGGGGGCCATGTGAGAGGCAAACACACATTGATGTTTTTCTCCCTCTCTTTCTCCTTTCCTTCTCTTCTCTCTAAAAATAAAGAAATAAAATATTGAAAAACAAACTATTTGTTAGCTAAGTATATTACACATGCTCTATGATGCAGGTATTATGTTTTAGAGTTTACAGAGAGAAGAAGAGGGAAGCTAAGTACTTTGCGCAAAGTCCCACCTTTAAAGAACAATGGAACTTGGGCTCAAACCCTGTGTTCTTCTCTACTCTGTATATTGGCTCCTTTAGCACAAAGTTTAAACAAAATGAGCCTGGGTTAATTAATTCAGATAATTCTCTAAAGTACAGTTTTGGAATTGCATTTCAGTGGAGGAAAAGAACAGCTCCTCTATGTTCAGAGCTATCCAAAAAAACAAAGCTGGAATGTCGCTTGCCTTCCCCGTTGACCTCTCTCACTCTATCTTCCTTCATGGCCAAGGCAAAAGTCTCGTTGTTGTAGGCATAGGGTATATGCGAGGCAGAAGGCAGGAGGAAGGAAGCTATATCCTTGCGAACTGCTCCTATGTTTGCTGTTGTGATTCTCTACAGAATCCTTTGCATAAAATCTTATCCTCATATCCACTGTCATTATGGGTCATACATTCATTCTGTTCTGGTTGCTTACATAGAACTGTGACCAAATAAAACTCTTTCCAATTGGGGAAGTTGATTTGATCATATAAATTTGAAGTTGAAATCCATAAAAATACAATTTTATTAAAATTTTATTTTAAAAAGTTCTGCATAAAAATGCTTAATATTATAAGAAATTTGTTTAAGTAGATGTATATTAGGATAAAGAAAGACTACTGGATTGGAAGCCATGACAGACTAGCTGTAGTTACTTTGTCACTAAATGTTAGTATGGACTTAGATCAAATTGCCTACACATCCTTAGCCTCATGATCTCTGAGAACCCAAGCTACTGAACTAGATTGCTTGGATTAAAATCCCAGCTCTCCATCTAAGATTTGTGGTCTAGGGTCAAATCCTTAATTTCTCTGTGGTTCAGAATTATTATCTGAATAATAATTAATTTAATAATTATTATCTGAAAAATAGAGTACCTATCTCATAAAGATTTTACACAGGTTAATTGAATTAATACATGAAAATCTCCCAGAATAAATAACAGTGATTGAGAGATATTAAGCACTCAATAAATGCTAATAATTATCATTCTAAATCCATTTAACTAATTTAACTGTGTGTAGACACTGAGCAAGGAACTGGAAATAGTAAAAAAAGAATAAGACAAGGTTCTTCCCTCATGAGGCTTATAGTTCAGCATATAACATGTAAACAAATACAGTCATGATTATATTCAATGTGAAGCAAACATAATAAAAATATATTATGATACAGAACTAATTTGGATAAGAAAGCAATTTGCCCCTAAGATTTTGTAACAGATTTCCATTACAGAAAATGATTTAAATTAATGATAGGTGCACAATGGGAAGGTAGGCGTTGGGTTAACAGTAAATGAACAGCAGGTGCAGAGTCATCTAGTATGAAGCTGCATGATGTGTCTTGACAACTAGAGGTAGTTAGTATTACTGATGTAGGGGCGTGGAGAATGGTAAAGAAGGTTAGAGGTATAAACAGGGGCTAGATACAAATTAACTGTATGTTGTATTTGTATTTCCCTGATAATTAGTAATATTGAGAATCTTTCCATATACCCTTTGGCCATATACGTTTTCCTTTGAATAGTGTCTATTCAAGCTCTTTGCCCATTTTTAATTTGAATATTTATTTATTTATTTTTTGTTAGTGAGTTGTAGGAGTGCCTTATATATTTTGAATTTTAACCCATTATCAGATATATGGCTTGCAAATATGTTCCTGTGTTCCCCCCATTCTCTAGATTGTCTTTTATTCTGTTGACTGATTGGTTCACTATGCAAAAGTTTGATAGTGTAAGGTAGTCTCACTTGCCCACTTTGGCTTGTGATGCTTTTGCTTTTTGTGTCAGATCCAAGAAATCATTGCCAAAACCAACAGCATGGCATTTTCTCCCTGTGTTTACTTTTAGGAGTTTTATAGTTTCAGGTCTTACATTTAAGTCTTTAATTCAGTTTGTGTTGATTTTGCCTATAAGATTTTTATGTATGAGATAAGGGATAAGATGATACTTTTATTCTTTTGCATGTAGATATTCAGTTTTCTCAACATCATTTGTTGAAGAGGTTATCTTTCCCTGTTGTGTACCCTTGTCAATCATGTGACTGCATATGCTTGGGTTTATACTGGGCTCTCTGTTCTTTTCCATTGCTCAATCAGTAGGTTTTTATGCATTACTATTCCATTTTTATTACTGTAGTTTTCTAACGTGTTTTGAAGTCAGGTTATGTGAGGTCTCTATCTTTCTTTTCTCAATCTTGTTTTGGCTATTCAGAGTTCTTGTCATTCATATGAATTTTAGAATTTTTTTCTGTTTTTCTCTCTGCAAAAAAATGCCATTGAGATTTTTATAGTAATTATCTTAAATCTGTAGAGTACTTTGGATATCATGAACATTTGACATTACTGAGTTTACATGAATATGGAATGTCTTTTCATTTATTCGTGTTCTTTAATTTCTTTCACCAAAGTTTTTAAAAAATTTTTCAGTGTACTTTTAAAGATTTTATTTCTTTATGTATTTATTTATTTATTTATTTATTTATTTATTTTTAGAGAGAGGAGTAGGGAAGGAGAAAGAGAAGGAGAGAAACATCAATGTGTGGTTGTCTCTCACTCATCCCTCATTGGGGACCTGGTCTGCAACCCAGGCATGTGCCCTGACTGGAAATCGAACAAGCGATCCTTTGGTTCACAGCCCACACTCAATCCACTGAGCTACACCAGCCAGGCTCAGTGTACTTTTATTTTTCATTTTTGTTTAAGGGAAAACATCTATCAATCCCCAGAAAGTGAAAGTCACAGGAGAAAATGATTACTTTTTGGAAATCCATCTTATTGAAAACTTCCTTAGATAATAAATTTTCAGATAATATTTACCTTTGCAAGAATTATTTTTGTTAAATATGTTGATTACTTTAATATTGAAATTTAAATTTTAGGCTGAGGCTTTATGCTTAGATAAATGTTTCTTTCTCTCATTTTCTATATGTGAGTGTGTGTGTGCATGTGTGTGTGCGTCTATAAATGAGCTGTAACGTACAAACTTGCATAAGTAGATTGTGCTTTGTGATGACCCAAGGTCAATACGTAAGGATACAAAGAGCTTTCAGTCAAGCATTATGTAGAACTTTTAGCATCTGCATTCAATAGGCAGAGACTTCTTACAATTTAAATTATTCTGTCAAACTTTTGGAGAGCCATATGTCATTATATATTTTTTCCATAATTTTAATATCTTCCTATAGTAGCCGTTTTCCATTTCAACCTCCAGTTTATTCTGAGCTGTTGTAGCTTGGGAGTCTGCTAGTCACTTTACTGAAATGTGTGTCTAAATTACAAATCAATCAGTTCTCAGTGAGGGCTTGACGGCCTCTTCTGTGTTATAAAGTAAATAAACTCAGCAAAGTCCCTTTATGCCATACAGAGGCTTTTTAAAAATTTTTTCCATATTCTAGAGAATTGGGGTTGCCCCAAATCTCTGTACACAATCCATATCTGCTTACAAGTACGCACTGACATTTAGCCACCGTCTGCTTTGTACGCGAGCTTTGCTTTTCTCATAAACTCTGTTAAGATCTGTATTGAATTTTCTATATTAGCATTCCAAGTTTGTGTCTGCACACCTTATATGTAGTGTTGCTGGGAATTAAACTCACTTGAATATTAAGACAGGAGCCAAAACAATCATAAGATGTGACTGAAGTACAGGAAGCAAATCTTGGCAGTAAGTGGTTCTTTTCTTGCCTGCTTTGGCATGTACTTACAAGCCCACTTCAATTTACACATCAATCTTGAAATGGTAATCCCTTTGGTAGGTATCAAAGTCATTGCTGGTATAATTTTTGGAGGAAAAATTATGCCTCAAAGATTTGATGTTACCATAATGGCATATTTGGTGCTCGAATAACTGCATCTGCATTGCTGCTAGTCATTGTCCTTGGACTCAGCTCCTCTTCCTTCTGTTTTCTTGTCATGTGCCTGCGTTCCCCTTCCTTTAGTCAGAGTGGCTTTGGTGTCTCAGGTGCAACATCTCCCGGTAGAAAGGAGGTGCTATGTTTGTCTTTTGCCATTGTCCTTTTGAGGTTTTCCTTTCTTTTTATCCTCTGTATGAACATCTCTTCTGGGGGAAACATAGTATGGAGGTATGTCTCAACAAAGGCGCATTCATGAATTTCTCAGAGGCATTTCCAAAATGGTATCAGGAGTCATAAATAGAAACAGATATATGGTGAGGCTAATAAAAGTAAGTTTCAAACTCCTTACTTACAGTGTGCCTTCCCAGACCCAACACCGTATTGTGATTTTACGTTATTTTACTTAAAGACCCCTGATTTGGAATAAACTATAATTATTACAAGATCCAGTTTAGACTGTGTGGATGGACATTGCCATGAAGACCGTTGATGACATCTCTTTCTCTTTCCCTTTCCTCCTTTATTTTAACTTGCCATTTCCTTAATTCTTCATTTTCTTTTCTCCATCTCTTCTCATTTTCTTTCTTTTTTTCTTAACGTCTTTCTTATTTTTTATTTTATGATAATTTAGAACATTTTTCTTCTCTTTGTATTCCCATGGTTACCATCAGCGCATTTATCATTCGAGTAAAAATAGCTAAACCTCGGGAGACTAGCATTCATTTTCACTTTTGTTCTTTTCTCATGAACACAATTTGCACACGTTTATTTCCACCCCTATCAAAGCTGTACAGAATACACATCTCCAACTGGGATTTCAAATGAGTTTCTCAAGAAAGAGACCACAATATTTGTACCTGTTAAAATATTTTGTGAGACCAGCAGGGTAAAAACAAATAAAGCTCTCTCAAAAGTTGTTGAAAGTTTCTTCACTTAGTAGATATTCTTACCTTTCTTGATGTAAGAGAAAGATAAGTTAGCCTTACAATTTTATCTTCCAACCTAGAATTGGCCACAGTACAAAAAGATAATTTTTTAATTATTTGAACAAGATATATTCTCATACATGTATTCTTGACCATAAGAAGAAAGTGTCAATGTAATTATAAAGAGAATGTCAAGTAATTCACCACACATCAGAAAAAATATTTAAGTACCTTCTGTTAATTAGGACCATGATGGATTAGACCCAAATTTACAAATGAATAAATTTTTGGTGATATGTTAAATGATAAAATGATGATGATGATGATGATGATGATGATGATGAAATGAAAGTAGAGTTACTGGTGCAAAATAATTAGATGTGCCAATTGACTGATTTCTGAATGTGATTGATCATCAGAAATAACCTAGCCATATTTTTTTTTAATTTTAATAGTAGTTCATGGGCTTTACTCCAGATATACTGAATAAGAACCTCTAGAGTTGCAGACATAGAACTTATACTTTTAAAAATATCCGCAGGTAATTATGGTGACCAGCTAGGTTAAAAAATTACTAATGCAGGGAATATAAATTATGGGCCTTTAGAAGAAGAAGAAATAGATTTAGGTTCACATGGCTATGAAGGAGGAAATATTTGGCCAGGGAAAGATTGATAGAACTTGATAAGCATCAAATATTAAGAAAGGAATTTTCAGCAAGAGAAAAGAAAAGAGTAAATATCTGAAGGCAAAAGTTAAAACCATCAGGAAATATTAAAAGGACTCCAAATTGATAAGAAGTAATGACACTTGGTGAGAAAGAGAAGATGAAGCTAGAGCATTAGATAAAGTCTAGATTGTGGAGGACCTTGAAGAGGAAAGGGAAGCACGAAGGGTTTACTTGGTGGGACATCATTGCTTGTTTTAGAGTAGGGTGCACTACCATGAAAGTGCCATTTTAGAAAGATGCATCTATAAGAGTGCAGAGGCTGGGTTGGAGAGGCACTGATACTGGAATTAAAGTCTAATTATTAATAATAAAAATCTAAGTTGTATTTCTATATGAGATAGTAACTGATCTTAATCATGACACTTTCATGACCTTTGCAATTGATTTTCTACATTGATGATTTGTTCGTACAAATATAATCAAATCAAACATGATATTTCCCTACATCAAATATATCAAAACAAGGTATTTTGTTTGTTGCATTCAAATTTCTCATTTGCAAGTGATATAGACTACCAAAATTACAGTAAAGTATCTGGTCCAATGTGGCCCTGGGGAATACAAAGAGATAGGTGATCTCTGGTTTAGAAGTTTGATCAGAAAGATTGGTCTTGGAACTATTGCTCTGTAAATTCTATGAGGTTAAATAATACAATGGTCCTCAACAGAGGCAGACCAAAAAGCTCTAGGGGTGTACAAGCATTTAGTGCAGAGAGTCAGAGATGCTATCTATGTGATAGATAGTCCTGCTAACAAATAGTTGATTACCAAAATGCCAGTATCATCAGAAACACTTAGTAATGAAGTGGTTTTGAATGTGGACTTGGAGTGAAGCCAACCTGGCATTGAGTTCAAGGTCTACTATAATTCCCTGTGTGACTTTGGGCAACTGACTTAACTCTCTATAGGCCTCAGTAAATTCATTTGTTAATGGAAGCCAAAATTTAATAGTTATACACAGAGCTCTTGTGAGAACCTAACAAGATAATTTCTCTAAATGGTTTGGCATAGTGCCTGGGATGTAGAGAAGATTTATCAATGTTAGTGGCCATTGAGTAGCTGTGAAGTCCCTAAGTTGAGATCACATTTTCCATTATTCCTGGCCATTCAGATTTCTTTCAAGTTGATTCTATTCTAAATAGCAAACTATAATAGATGCAGAGATAGAGTGTATGACATCAATTATTTAATAGCATCAGTGTTTATTCTTGTACTGTGCGAGACCACACTGGCCCCACAGTTTTTCACTTGTCACCAAGACTGTGCCTCTAGAAAATCCTGAGTTGAAACTCCCTGACCTTATCTCTGTTGGACATGCACTTTAGCTAATCACCTACCATTGTCTCCTTTGTGCTCAAAGAAAGGCATAGGCCACCATAGGCAAAAAGCTCCCTTTTATCGGAATTTCTTCCCTGAATCCTCATGTGCTCTTCTATCCTGATAAACTCAGCTTGTTTTTGTGGAAATCCTAAAGTACCTTTTATATCCAAATTCCACCCTTCATGTATTCATTCTTCCGACAATTATCCAACAATTATCCATAGGATAACAACTATATGCTAAATGGCATCCCAAGCACCTTAGTGTAGCTGAGGATACAGCTTTGTAATAGACAGAATGAATGTCCTCATCTAGCATTCATTCTAATGGAGGAGGCAAACAATGAACACAATGCCCAGTAAATGGATGTTGTGGGATATTTTTAGAGAGGTGAAAATGTGGTAAAAAAAATGACACAGTGTACTTGGATGAAGAATAATAAGATAGCTGTGGGGAAGTAAGGTATTCTGGAAGGCCTCTCTCTCTGAGAGAACATTTGCTTGAAAACTTGAACAGCCAATGAAAATAAAAATGTTGGGATGGGGATGGTAAAGTGTTCCAAGTAAAGGTCCTGAGTACTGAAAGTCAAGAAACTGGAAAGAAAAAGAAAAGAGAAAAGAGAAAGCCATCATGGCCATTAAACAATGGTACAGGGCAGAATCAGTAGGAAGGCAAGTTCGGAAATGTAGGCAGCAGCCATCCCAAAGCCTGGAGCTAATCCAATGTAAAGCAAGCTTTGCCACCTCCACTGAGCTCTCTACTCAGCGTGGCCCTGCTTAGCTTTCTGAGGGTGAGAAAACCTCCCATGTTTTAATATTACACTCAATATCTTTCCAGCATCCCAACCCCACAAGTCTGGAGCAAAGTGGACTGTAGAGTTCCGTGGTCATGTCATTGTACCCATCTTTCCTTCATGCTAGAACAAGCACCTTGTAACCCTCCCTGGACAACACAAAATTAGAGTTACATGAGAAGATACACCTCTAACAGGGATAAGACCTGTGTACATGGAAAAATAATTGGAAAAAATAATAATAATTAGAAAAGCTAATTAAAGAATGTAGTGTATAACAAAAAAAGGCATACCAATGTATAATAAAGTTCTTAAAGGAAACACGGATGTGTGGGATTCATTGGGACAAGCTGTCTAAATATGCATTGAAAGAAACAGAGAATTTGGACTCACCTGATGATAGAATAGAACATTTTATGTTGTCCTTCATAATAATAACACATATTGTTTTGACCTTCCCTTTCTCACTTGGCACTTAACAGCCAACATGTTTTGAGTGCTTACTAGGCAGCATGCTAAATGCATCGACAGTGTCTGCATAACAGATTGCTTGGGGACACGTCTACCCAAAGTGAGATGATTTTAAGTGGTAATTGAACAATATGTCACATGGCAGTATTTTCACTGATAAATCCCCTAGGTCAATGTATATAAAGGAAAGAATAAACAAATGGGTCTACATCAAACTAAACAGCTTCTGTATGGCTAAAGAAAACATCAGCAAAATGAAAAGGGAACCAATTATATGGGAAAATATTTTTGCCAATGATACCTCAGACAAGGGTTTGATCTCTAAAATATATAACAAACTCACATGACTCCACACCAGGAAATGGGCAAAAGACCTGAACAGGCACTTCTCTAAGGAGGACATACAGAGGGAGCATAGACACACTAAAAAACGCTCAACATCATTAGCAATTAGATAGATGCAAATTAAAACCACAATGAGATACCACTTTACACTGGTCAGAATGGCCATCATAAACAAATTAACAAATAAGTGTTGGAGAGGATGTAGAGAAACGGGGACCCTAGTGCACTGTGGGTGAGAATGCAGACTGGTGTAGCCACTGTGGAAAACAGTATGGAATTTCCTCAAAAAACTAAAGATGGAACTGCCTTTTGATCTAGCAACTATACGCTAAGAATACTGAATCACCAATTCAAAAGAACCTATGCACACCAATGTTCATAGCAGCATTATTTACAATAGCCAAGTGCTAGAAACAGCCTAAGTGCTGGAAACTGCCTAAGTGCCCATCAGTAAATAAGTCAATCAAAAACTGTGGTACATATACGCAATGGAATGCTATGCAGCAGAAAGAAAGAAGGAACTCCTACCCTTCATGACAGCATTGATGAGACTGGAGAGCATTATGCAATGTGAAATAAGCCAGGCAGTAAAAGATCAATATCATATGATCTCACCCATAGTGGAGCCTAATCAACAAAATGAACCAATGAGCAAAATAGAACCAGAGACTTGGAAATAAAGAACAAACTGATAGTGACCATAGGGGCGGGGGAGGGGTAAAGGGGGAAAGGAGGAAAGGGTAAGCAAAAGAGCATGAATGGAGGACTCATGGGAATGGACAATGGAGAGATTGATTGTGGGAAGGGGGTAAGACAGGGTAGGGGTGAGCAATGGAGAAAAATGCAGGGCAACTGTACGTGAACAATAATAAAAAATACACACACACACACACACACACACACACACACATGTTTTACCATGGACCAAAACTATCTTTAAGCTTTCATCTGGTTTGGTGTAAGCCCTCATGTGATTGATTAGAAGAAATCTGGATAAGCACAGGTGCTTTGGAAATCTTTTTATTTATTTTTTGGCTCATGGGAAGAGAATAAAAGCAATGCTTTTGCTCTTAGTTGCAACAAGATATATCCACTCAACATCACTAAAAATAACCAGACTTTCAAATGTCTTATGTGGCTTGTTTTCCCTTAGGGATAGTTTCCCTGCTACTTCAGAGGGAAATTTTTAAAAAGCACCTATGAATGACAAATGATAATGGATTGCATTCTGAAACAGGCATCCAAGCAAATAAAAAAGGCTTTCAAACTTTAATTGATCAAGCCTCACAGCAGTCATCTGGACTTCATGCTTGCTTATAGGCTTGGTGGTAATAAAGCCCTTTCAGGGACAAAGATATTATGCAAACTGTTGGAAAATTGTCTTCCTGTTATTGGCCCCTCAGTGACTGCAATCTCTTTTTATTATTGTATTATTATTGAACTGACTGCTAAGTCAATGTGTACAAAAGGCAGGCAGCCAGGGGACCAGGCAGAGTGAATGGACTTGCCCGATTAAACTTTCCTGAAGCCCTGTCTACTAACTTACCTTCCTCCCTTCTGTACTAGCCCTTGTTCTGCATGTTCTTTTGGTCAGCAGGACTTGAATTGGACTTGAACCTGTAGCAATGGATTTCTTCCTTCCTGCTGGATGGTCCTCAGATCACTTTTGCTACATATGTGACTGTATCTTATGCAAATTTAATATCCGGGTCTTAAAAATAAGGTTGGGTGGTAGAAGAGTCAGGGTGGACTGATGGCAGGACAATGGAGATTATAGAACTGTGAAATACCATTATATAAAACTCCCAGGATATGGGTCTTAAGTACTTTGCAGTTGGAGTAGAAACATTGAACAAAGGGTTTAGAGTCCAATCAGATCTGGGTGGGAATCCAGCCACTTCTGCTGACCTGTGTGATCTTAGACAAGTCAATTACCCATCTGAAGCTTAGTTTCTTGACTAATACAGTATAGATAATAGGAGATAATGAATTTAAGAACATAAAGTACCAAGAAGAAGAAAGAAAGGCTTATTGCCAAATGCTAATTATTCTATCAATACCCTGGGTCCGGTTGCAGAACTTCCCTAAATATAGAGAATAGAGATGATTATCACTCCAAAGATAGTGGTTTTCCTGTGCATATATGTAGCAGTACAAATCTCAATCCACAAATATGGCCCACAATATCGTGTTTCTATTTTTAATTATATTTCTATTTGTTAAGAATACAAGAACTATCTGATTTCTATACTTTTAAATAAATAACCTAAGTTTGAATCTCATTCTTATAGGAATAGAAGATATATTGAACTTGCACATTCTTAGGAGCCACTTCCTAGGTTTTTGCCATGGGTTTTGGGACTTTGTGTCGTGTCAAGATATTGTCCCCTTCCTTGACAGTCATGGTTTCATCACTCTAAAATGCTGAAACTTGCCTTTTTTCCATATCCATGATCCATTCAAGTTTGGTGCCTCTGTGAAGGTTCTGGATGTCATTGGAAACACAGGTCTCTTTGGTGAGGATGGCATCTGTGTCTGGGGCTGTGTGCACTCTGCAGGCATCTCGCTAGCTCTCTGCGTTGCTGTGAAGGCTCTGAGCTCTGCAGGCACTATTCCAGAGCCACATTCTTCCTCAGCTTCTTTATGGCTACTCTGCTTCTGCGAAGAAACACCCTATCCGCCCCTTCTACCTCTTCCAGAGCCCCTCAGTATTTATCTTAAATCTTGGATTACTGGGGAGGAAAAAGCAGCAAGACACATAGGTATGTCTGCCTTCTGTCTCTATAACCCTCCTTGAAGATAGTGAAGTATACAGTTAGCCGTTTGAATAGGGGGAGAGAAAAGGACAAATCAGAGAGCAAAATCCTGATATCTTAATATTTAAAAACATGCTGATTTCCTTTATTATTAAAATGTCACATAGATTATGCATCAAAGAATGTTTCTGTGGGTAAAGAAGGTCAAGGATTGTTTAAAGAAGAGGAAAAAGGGGAGGAAGAGGAGAATGAATGAAAAAATGTTGGGGACCAAGGATGTGGGTTCAGATAAGAAACACTGACATGGTTCCTGATACTGGACTGGGCTTTCAATTCCCTGCACTGGGGTAATTCTAAGACCAACTCCCTCCTCTAAGAATTGAAAAACCTGTGTTCGGTACTTCTCTAATACTTCCGTATTATATTAAGCCAGTCTCTGAAACATCTGGGTAACACCCTATTGCTTGAATGTTTAGTGATCACCCTTTATTGATGAATTTCTAAAATGATACCTAATGTTTTAAAATTTGAAATGTTTATTCTTGGTTTAGCTGAGTAAACACATTGCTCTCTTTTTCAAACATTGTAAACAAAATTTTCTGTGGCCTAGAGTTCAGTCCGTCACTGGGATCCTAGAGAAAAAAATAGAAACAAATTATGCATGGCTAATTAAAAAAGAGTAAATAAATTCTGATGAATCCATATGATAGAAAACTATACAACCATTAAAATTCACTACGTAGGAGAATAAAGTTAGTTCTATTACAATCTTTCTTTGTTATTTATGTCTATATTGTATATATGTGTATCACAACTAAATATTTTGTAACACTCAGCTGAGTATTAAGGAATTTTCTTCCTTTTTTCTTATTTTTTTATTCCCTGATGTGCCTCTAAAATATGAATTAATATTAGAAAATGAGAGAAACACTGTATATTATTGTAATAATTAGTCAGTGCATGTTTAGATGACGATAGCCACCAGAAATTATCCTGAATCAGGGGTGTCTGTCACAGTGTGGAAAACCTGTGTGCATATCCCAGGTTTGTTAAATACCAGGAGTGTGATCTCAGCTAAGGTACTTAACCTCTTTTTATCTTAAAAATGAGGAGATTACTTTCCACCTTGCATTTTGAAGATTAAATGAGAGGAAACACATAAAATATGTATATGTAATCAACCACCCAATAGTTCAGCCATAAACATTTGTAATCTGTTCTTCCTCTTCATTGTTAATTAGGGATGTCGCACAGAGCAGTAGGAAGAGCACAGCGTCTCCAATCAGAGAAACCTGAAAGCAAATAAAACTTTGCAGATATTTGGTATGTCCTAGGACCAGGTCACTAGTATCTCTGAGCTCTTGTTTTCTCATCTATAAAATGAGGATAATAGCTCTACCCCTTCAAAGGCAAGTCCTGAGGATTATGTAAGATGAGGTGCACAGAGAACGCAACATAATACAGGACTGAGCACGTTAGTAAGGGTAATGAATGTTAGCTCCTTCTATCTTTCCTGGCCATTTAAGAAGCTAACATTTAAATGAAGAATGGTTAGTCTTCTACAGGGATTGTAAAGATAAATGGGCTCATAGGGTGAGGGAGGGCAACCAGAGTTAGGGAGTCCTTGCTGGAAAACGAAGAGGGATAAGAGTTATGATGTTGCAGGTGACACATTTGAGCTCCCAGAGCTTCAGCCACATGGTTACTGATTTTGCGCATTGCAATGAATATGATCTACATATTTCAAAGAAGATTTTTCTTCTAAAATTATCTTTTCTTGCTTTATTTCAGTCACATTTAAATTATTTTAAAGTTTTAAATAACTCTAAAGGGTATTTTGAGATTTTCAGTTAAATTAAAAGAAAGCATGGGCTTTAAAAATGTGAAAAAAAGCTGAGTGTTTGATTTTCATATTCAGGGGGAAGAAATTTTAGAAGACAGAGTACATCCCTAAGCAATTTTTAGTACCCTATATGTAGGAAACACCTGTTCAGAAAAGTCTTAAATATCATATATGACTCTCATTTTGCCGATGGGCAAACTGAGGCATAGAATAAGTCATTGTTTCATCCAGAGACAACTGAATTCGAGAACTAAAATCTAAACTGGCTGAGTAGCAGAATTTTCTAATCATTACACATTTCTGTCTCTGTGCTTTTCTCTCTATTTGTTGTTCATTTGACATATATAAATATATATTTACATGTATACTCACACTAGATAGAGATGTGAGTTTAGAGGTTATCTTGTACATATAATTGATGATTTGTGTCCTATGATACCCCTGTGCGTATGTGCAAGCATGGGAGAATATGTAAGGTACAGAGAGAGAAAAACAAACTCTCTTGTCCATGAGAGGTTATTAGTTCACACCCTCTCTTCAAAACTGTTTGAGCCAAGGTGGCTTTGAAAACTACATTTTTATTCCTGGTCATGTAATTATCCCCATGTTGGGTCCCTCTAAAACAATCTCTTCCTTTGTTTGACAGATTTGCATAATGTCTCTGTGGCTTCTCTCTGCTCCTGTCCTGAACATTCAGACTGTGAATAATAAAGCCTGAGAGGCTGTGCTGGCTTGAAGTTGCCAGTTGAAAAATTGCAATTTGTATTGATTAGTGAATTCCTCTTCTTCAACAGCCTATTGCAAAGCCCCACGGGAGTCAAGAGTTTCTGCTATATTATTCCAAGGGCACTCTTGAGAGAAAGAATGTGTTTTCAGTAAGATTAAGCCCTCCATCCCAAAGAAGAGGAAGCACATCCTAAAGCGTTACTTAAAATAGTTAGCATTCTTTCAACCAAAGACAAGATATGCCAGGCAGAGCTGGCTTGTTTTTGTTTTTTCATAGTTTACAGGACTGCTGTTTGTCTTTCTCTGGATCGGACCATAGAAGTTATCTTCAGTCTCCCAGAGGGAGACAGAAGGTTGAGGGGCCTAATCCACTGGGAGGAAAGAGATTGCCCAGTTAGAGTTTACAAAACCTGGGTGTTAGTCCCCTGTCTGCTATTTATTGAGCGTGATTTAAGGCAAGTTACTGAAACTTCCTTTGTAGGTTTGTCATGTGTAAAAAGGCAGGACTTCCTAGTATGGTGTGGAAAGGACACAGAGTAGCCCTGATTCCTCGTCCCACAGGCCTTTTGCCCACAGGTTTTGCTTTCTTTGGAATGTGCAGTGGTCCCCAAGGTGTGTTTCCCAGACCAGCAGGGCAAGCAACAATGAGAATATGGAAATGTGTGACTTATGCACGTTCTCCGGTCTATCACAGCTGTATCCATTAGCAACTGGGAAAGGGGCTCAGCAGTCTCATCTTTTAGTTGTCCCTCCAGGTGACTCCATGCGAACAACACTGGCAAAACACTGTCCTGGTAACTCCAATTTATCCCTTCCTGGAGAAAACCTTCTCTGCCCTCTCCTGCTAGATCAAATGTCCCCATCATGTGTCAGTTGTCATTTACAATTAATTGTGTGAGTATTTAATTGCTCCATAAGGTCAGGGCAATGCTTGTGTTGGTTCATCATTGTACCCCCATGCAGCAAGACACCTGCTACATAGTAGGCATGCAATAACCATTTGTCATCTAGATGAACGCTAATAGCCTTGAACAAATTATTTAAACTTGCTCAGATTCAATTTACTTCTTTTTAAAATAAGCACAATAAAACATACCTTGGGAGATGGTGAGCTAAGAAATTATCAATTGAAATCTCAGTCAACCAACCCAATGTCTTGAATTTTTTTAATTCTATACACACACACATATGCACACATACACATGCATTTACATGCACATGCACACATATACATGCATTTATATATTTATATATAAATATACATGTATATATTTTTTATTTTTACTGGAAACCCTATTTTGTTTCTGGGTATCAAATTTAGTTTGAGTCTTCCTTGTGTTTTCTTCCCAACACTGGGTTGAACCACCGCTCTACTAGTATATATTACAAAGAACATTGGTGACTCAGAATGCACGTGGAAGGTAGCTAATCCTCCAAATTTAGGACCTCAGTGACCTGCTAAATCGCTTATATTTTCAACCCAAGTTATAGCCCTGAGAAATCAGGCTCTCTATGCTTTTCTGTGATTTATTTTTTAGAAATCTGTATGCAAAGGCCATATAATGCTATCTGCCTCTGCCCGATTGTCCCCATTCTGTTCTGATGTCTCTCCTGCACCCGTGACACTGCCAGAATATCAGCCAACCTCTGCTCTACAACCCTGAAGCCTCTCTGCTCCCATCCCCCATTGCCTATGTCCTTTCAGCCCACAGGAATCTCTTCTTCACTGTAGGCTAATCTTTCTTCCTCCATGTTTTAGTCTAAAGCCTCTGAATTCTCTCTCCTTTACTTTTGGCCAGTGCATTTTCTAACAATATTTTTCTCTCCATTTCGGGACTTAAGCTTTTTGAAACAGAAGTCTGGAAAACAAGAAAGTGTTTCTTTTTTTTTTTTTTACCCTCCCTTCTTCCTCTACCTAAGATGACAGTCAGTTCACCGGTTTCTACCTGAGGTGGGGAAAATACTATCATCAAAATAAAATACTAGGCTTCCATACCCATGTTTCTCACATGGGGACAACTTCATCCTCCTGATGACATTTGGTAATCTCTGGAGACATTTTCCTTATCACCACTTAGGGGGATGGTCCAGTGGCTTTGCTGAGCAGAGGTCAGTGATGTTGCTAAACATCGTTCCATGCACAAGACTGCCACCGCCACAAAGAGTTACCAGGTCCAAAGTTTCAGCAGTGTCAGGGCCAGGTTGAAAAACCCTGCTCCACACAAAGCTATGCAATAAGTACTGTGGAGAGTGGCACCAAGCTGGTGTTTAATCGGTGATTTTTGTCTTTAAGTCTTAGTTTCTCCCATCTCTGATATCCCTACAACCTTAGCATGTTGGAGACACTTTGGACGCTTTGTTCTGTCACAGACCTTAGCACAAAGCACAAGTCTTAGCCTTTAGCCACACTCCTAGTGAGCAGATCTACATGCCACCTGTCTAAGTTGCTTTTCTGCCCTAAAAGCCACACATTTTATTACTTTTACTTGTCCCCATTGCAAATTAATTTGTTAGAAAAAGTGGGACTAAAGTCTGACTGCACTTCAATGTATTCACTATTAAATGAGAAAGGAGAAGTTAATATACTGCAACTATAGAGCATGATGCCACTGGCTAGATAGCTGAGTGCAGAGCGCTAAGGCAGCAGGGCAGAGGAGCAGACTGAATAGCAGGTGAAAGTGCACGGGGCAAGAACACAGTGAGGTTTACTTAGTGAGATGATGCTGAGTTCAGGTAAGTAGGAATTTTCAGTGAGAAAAATGAGGAGTGGAATATGTCAGGCAAGGGGGATATATCAAGGTGTGCCCAAGACACAGAGATGAGAAAGCTGGTTAAAAGTTGGCAGGCAGGCCACAAAATTTGTTGAAGTCAGGGCAAAATGAAACACAGAGTCCCTTATTTGAAAAGCAGGAAAGTGTTACCATGAAACATATTAAAAGGTAAAATGGTATTTTCTTTCTTCTCCAGTCTCTTTCTTTTGACCTTTCCTAGTATTTTGTATGTGCTATTCATTATTACAGCAACTATGGTATAAGTTAGAGTTGAATGGGTAAAATTAAAGAATGAGTAAGAAGAAATAGGTGATTTAAGTTGTCTGGGATGAAGTTGTCTGGCACAGGTAGGAACCCTTGTGGCAGAAGGTCATGGGATGGGCATTTGGATGGAAAAGATATAAAACTGAACCAGGGGAGAAGTAGGTACCAGAAAAAAGTTCACTAAATAATATTTTTAAAAACCTCTAGGCATCGGGTTAAGCACGTCTGTGAATGAAATTGATGATTTATTTTTTCTTTTAAATAAAATGGTTTAAGTATAGCAAAAGTCATTGTTAGTGCTATCTGTGGCTTACAACACATATATAACAACCAATGTACTAATAATCTGATATTATAATGTTGCAATTGTAAAATCATTAAAATTGGTCTGAAAGTAGAACAGAATTTAAAACGTTGTATTAAAATATTAGTTTACATATTTCCTTTTAGTACATATAGATCAGAAGTAATATTTTTGTGCTATAGAGACATCATTATGCATGCCCCCCTTTTTTAATTTAATATTACCTATAAATATTTTCTGTCTAGCTGCCTGGTCTTCATCTTCATTTTTTATGGCTACATGATAACTCATAGAAGAGAAGAGTTCTTATTTTTATTAGACTTTCCTCACTGTGGGATAACCGGGTTTATTTTCTTGGCATTCCTGAATATATATACAATTTCAGTAAACTTCAATATTTCATACATATAATTTTAACCTTCTTGTCGATATTTAGGCACCATTTTAAGTCATTTTTGCTTTGGAGCTAACTGGGTAACATACCATACTTAAAACTTAAAAACAAAACAGAATTAACATACACTATTGTCAATAAAATTAAAACATAACAATACAAATAAATAAAAGTATAAGCTCCAACCCTGCTAAGAATATGTTAGGTTTAAAATATAAAGAAAATGAACTCAGCTGATGGCTAGTATTTGAAGACAAGTGCATTAATGAAAATCATCAATATTATTAGAAACATTTCAAATGAAATAGCATAGTCCAATGCCCAGAAGGTGTTTTAATCATCAATTTTACAAAAGAGAACTCTAGTGTCATAGGAAATAAATTACCACAATTTACCCTGAGTTATAGTTCACTGGTGCTTCCAGAGTTGAACACACTGATATCTGATGGGGCAATTTTCTCCTGGCGTAATTAGCCAGTTCAGACTTGTTAAAGCACATTTGCTATGCCCCAAAGGTTACGGTTTCGGGGAGGAGATCGAAAAGGATTGAAAGGGATGCAAACAGCAAGACCAGGCTTGATGCATGGAGGAGGTAAACAATTTAGGAAAAATACCAATATTGCTTGCTTACACAATTATTCACTGAAACAGGTGTCTTTTAGTACAAGGTCATGTTTAAGTGGCAATAATGCATCTGAAATAGTTCATTTAACAAAAAGAAGCAGTGTTATTGAGTCCATGGTAGCTGTCAAAACTCGTTTAACTACTTCAGAACAAAACATTGAGAAGCAAGAGTTTAAAGTGAATGTCTATTTATCTAATTTTTCATCAAAGGAAAATCCTGTGTATCCAAGCTGAGATTTTTTGACTGGACTCTTACTGATGTGAAACACTTCATCAGCAGCATTTCTTTGAAGTACTAAGCTATTCAAGATTGGGAAATTGAGATTTGGCTTTTAAGGGGGAATTTACATTTGTGTTTCATTGTATAGATGAAATGTGTCATCAAGTTATTCTATGAAGAAAGTCAGTGTGTTTATTTATTTGTTTTGGTTATGGATACTTATTACAAAAGTGGATAAGATAAAGTGTATTGCTGATTTATTTCGAGAAAGGAAAACTTCAGGTAATGAATGCACATATTTCATTTTCAGAGGACAGCTGGTAAAATTCAGTGGGTTGCAATAATTTTAAATTATTTTCTATATTCCCTTCCCTTTCTTTGTCCTTGAAAAATGGAAGAGCAGTAATATAAATGTGGTGGTACTAAATTTAAGGAACAGTTAGAATTTTCTTGTTTAATAAATGAACACCGGAAACTTTCAGGAATATCATCCATGAATAAAGAAGACATTATTGCAAGCTCAGATGCATTGCCAGATATCTACCTCAGTTTTCTAATGTTTTGTTCCAAGGTTTGCCATGATCCTAAGAACATTTAGATAATTATTATTTAGATAATTATAATTACATAAACATTTACATAATTATGATTTTATTTTCTCCTTAGGGGAAAAATAAAGATTGACTTGGGTCAAAATATTAAATCCGTAATGAAGTTTCTGTTTATTCTTCTGCTGGCATCTCCAAAGCCAGAAAACAGCAGATTTTTTTGCTCGGAAGAGATAGGTCTTAGCAGACATTTCTTTTTCTTTTTCTCCAGCTTTAGTGAGCTATATTTGACATAAACATAAAGTTTAACGGGTACCAGAGTTGTTTTGATAGCATACATTGCAGAATGATTACCACCATAGTGTCAGCTTGACAACTTTATCACATCACATAATTACCATTTTTTATTTGTGATGAGAACATGTAAGATTTATTTTCTTAGCAAACTACAGCTGTTCTATCCTGTGGTCACTGTATTAAAAACATTTGGCTTGGCTTCCTTCTTTCATTTCTACAATTAAAAGAGTGGACATATTTCCAGGGTCATATTTCTTTGCTCATTTGTTTAACCGCTCAGAGTCAGGAAAATAAAAATAAATTGGAAAAAAAATGAAATAAAAGGAGAGAAACTATATTTTTTTCCTTCGTGTTTGCTATTTTTTATGTGATTTATCAGGTTAATTTTATAAGTAGAAAAATGTGCCCATTAACTAAAGTGCAGGGAAATGCAGCCACATTTTACAGTCTACCCGCCTGCAGTATCCAATTCACGGCTGTGTGAAGGTTTTCCATCTACTATGTATGAGAGTGGTGTAGCTTAAAAATACTTATTCCCAAAAATATGTCATTCTTATGATTACTATTGTTTGCCGTTGATGAAACAATTCTGTCTTCTGAATAAGAACTCTCAGCATGTTTTACTCAGCCTTAGGTCTTGCAGGAAACCATTTTTTTTATTTTTTAGATAAAATCCAGCTAGCATGGATTAAATTCACAGAGCCAGTTAATAGTAAACTTCAGGTTAGAACTCAAATATTTCCGAATCTAGTTATATGCTGTTTCCAATGCGTAAATTTTTCTTCTGGTAAGATGACTTTGGAGCCCTGTTAGTGTAAAAATAGAGTGATAGACACATCTTGGCTTGCCTGGGACTTCACTAATTTCAGCGCTGAAAGCAAATCTCAGTTCCCAGGAAACCACTTAGTCCCAGGGAAACCTGGGTGATTGGTCACACCATGACATACACTTCATTTTCTTGCTCTCTCTTATTCACACATACACTAGTGGGCTGGAAACCTGAGATTTCCATAACCTGTATTGTGTTTGCTTTCTTTCATACTCTGTGGTGAAAAGGGATGACTGTATGGCCCTGAAATATGGACAAAAGGGGCATCTTCCTTGGGCTCATCCTTTGGAGGAGACTGTTATGACCTCCCGTTGCCTGTGCCCCAGTCCATGGGGTGATTAGTCTTGCAGCCATTAGGTTGTGCCCATACAGAGATCATGCCCCCTTTCTAGACAACTCCAGGTACCAGACACCTTGGAGATCGCATGCCTCCTTCTGAGGTGTGCACAGACCTCTTCACCAACATATGAGCATATCCACTGTCAAGGTGGCCAAGGGCAGCTATTGTAAGACCTGGTGAGGAGCATGTGGAAGGTGTTGAATGAGTGAGTCCAGGTATCTTCATGTGCACACATTGCCCAGTGATGTGGGAAGGGGCTCAGGTGAAAAGAAAGGGGAGGGTGAAGCCAGGAATTAGAGCCACAGCTTCACCCTGCCCTATCCTAAGTTCCTGCCCTGATTTCTAAGCCTTTAGAGAATTCTAAATTCTAAACCTGGCCTTCTAGTTAATATGAAGGGGCACGTGTCAACATGGGAGGCTTCATATATTATATTCTATAGTTGGCTAGCTTGATTTGTAATTTAAAAATATGTATCCATATGGTGTTTGGGTTTGTGTTTGTACAGTTGTCTCAGGCTCTGCAACCCTTATGAGAGAGCCTGACTGCTGCCTTCCTCGGGCCAGGTATGTGCCTGGTATCACCCCAGATGCATGAAGAAATGCTGGCTCTCTAAGCAACAATCAGATAAACTGCTGATGCATACATACTCATTATGCCTGCTCTTTATGCCAAGCTTTCAGGGTCCATTTTGTACTCCTTTGGAGCCCGACTCCATTATCCCAGCTTGCCAATAGCTTCAAACAATTGGAGTCATCAGGAGATTTGGTGGACTCTCAGGTTAACTCCATTATTGAAAGTAAATAAAAAGTCTCTTCCCGAGACAGGTAAAAATGGAGGGAGTCGTCACTGTGAGATGGATGTGGCAGCACTGGTCGAACTGCATTTATCTGGGGAGAATGATTTTCTCTGACACAGTTCAAGTGGAAAAGCTATATATTTTAAATATATTTTATGTTTCATATCATACTTGTTTCTCTCCCACACACAAACATATACTCTCACTTTTCAACTGTACACATTGCTACTTCACTAAATTACTGAGCTACTTTAACACAGTAGCCACATTTCAGACAGGGTAGCACTAAAAACCTAACAAATAGCAGTAGCCACTCTTCACTGAGGGTGGAAAAATGCATCAACTTTGAGCTAAATTATTTACATCCATTGTCACAGTTAAGTCTTACAACAGCATGATGTCTGTGTGGTTCCATTATGTAACTGAGGAAACTGAGGCATAAGAGTGTATCTTACCCACGTAACATCATTAGTAGGTAGCAATTTGTGCTCTGTCAAACCATTAGTTAATGAATTCATCCAGGAAATATTGATCGCCAACCATTCAATTGGCTTGTGCCAGGTTCTCTAATGTACTGGGTAAATGGACAATGAAAACAATTTTTTATGAAACTCTCATCTGGAAGGCTTAGGATTTAGGGGGAAATCAGAAGAGGGGCACTGAACTCAATCTTGGGTGGACCAAATATTTGAAAAGTTTTTCGTGTAGAATGAAGCTGAGTCTCACAGGTGAAGCAGGTAGTACTGAAGACTGATGGAACAAGGACAGATGTGTCAGAGGAAGGCAGCAGTGTATGCAAAGTCATGGAAGCATGGATGTTTCTGGAAAGTGATTTTTAGAGAATGGGAATTGCTTTTCTGTAGTCAGAGGGGCTATGGAGGAAGGACAGATGAAGGCAGAGCATTTAAAAGAAGATGAGAATATAAAGAAACACCCCCCGATCTTAAAAATACCAGTGGACTCTGGTCTTCACAGGTTCATAGATATAGAGATCATCACCACAGGAAGAACTCTTGAAAGCTTTCTATTCTCTATAGTATCTTAAAAATGAAGAATTGAAACCTGGATATGCTCATAGTTAAGTGACTTGCTCAGTCTCAGAACTAAAAAAAAAAAAAAAAAAAAAAAGTAGAATGCTATTCTTCTGAATCCTCAATCCCAATGCTCAAGGCTCTAGTAGTCACCCTTGATACTATTGTTTTATTTTCCTTTAACTGACCTAGCAAACACATTCAAATATGATTTAGTGAATATTCTCTCACTGCAAACTGGATATGAGTGAACACACTTTTGTAGAAGACCGAATGAATGTGGATAGATGGATGGGGGGCAGTTATTCATTAGCAAAAAGATTTATAGCCATTTCATTTTCAATAGTCATCTCACTTTTTGAATGTAAAATACTATTATAATGGCAACTATCATTTGCACGTAGAATATGTTTTTTGAAAGGTGGTCAAACTCATGTTAAATTTGAGATCCCTCAGATTTTCTTATTCTGTACTGTTCCCATCTCAACCAGTCTGGTCTCAATTTCAGGACCAATCCTAACTCTATATGGAAGGAATCAAGTGTCAACATTTTAGATAGACAACCTGATTTAAGTAGGCAGACTTTTGTCTTGTTCCCCAAACTGGGACCCCGCCTTCTATTTTGATAGGGCCCTCATACTATTACCTAGCCCTGCCTTTCTCTTTCCAGTCTTCTCCAGCTATGTGTTGTGCTCTAAACTCCAGCCTGTAATAGAACTCCATTTTTTATCTATGATATTGTTGTTCCAGCCACCTTTTTGTATTTCTAAGCACATATACTCATGAATGAGCCCTTTTCACTTTCTGGGACATAATAGAATTCTCCATTAAATGTCTCTGATATGTGCCAACATACTGAGCTATCATCTGCTCTAACTCTTTCCCTCAGATTGCATTCATCTGGATGGGCAGGGATAACTCTGGCACCTTTAAATTACTATCTCTGAAAAAAACATTTATATTTCCCATTAGAACTTAACTGCTTTATGCATGCCTTATGTTGAATCAGGTAGCATTCTTTTTATAATGTAGGATGTGGTAGTTCTTTGTTAAGGATTGGGATAATGGAGTGGTGGAGACTAAGAAAGGACCAAGGAGATTGTGTAGTGAGATTCCTTCAGGAGGAAATACAATTCCAGGCAGTAGAGGTCAAGGGAAGCCTGCGGTTTGGTGAAGTAGTCCATTGTATCAGGGGAAAATTCATTTATTTGAGGAACACAATGAACAACTGCTCTAGAGATGGGTTCTTTTTGCCAAGTTAGTTGGAACACCTGGTAAACTCCCCTTTTATTCTTAAAACTGGGCTTCTGTATTTACCCACCTCTCATAAAGAAAGGTTGCCAAAGAAATCCAAAGCCCGTGTTGTGGGAAAATGTTCTAAGCCACAGGAAATATTAGAAGATCTGTAATTGTCAGAAAGAAAAGATGGGAAGACAATATAATGGAAAATTCAGGATTAGATATTGTTTTATTTAGAAAGAGCCTCTGAACTATTTCTGATTTTAAATAAACCAGGACTGTATACAAAGAAATCATTTGGCTGGGTGTCAAGAGCCCTGTGTTCCAGACACACTTCTCATTATAACTGGTTCTGGAATGTGCTCTTGACCAAATCAGCTGAGGTAGCTCTCCTAGCTTGACCAGCTAGATATTAAAGGGAACTAAGAGTTTTATTTTTATAGCCCTATTTACCTTAAAAATTCTGTTCTATGAAGGAACATAAATATTCTCTATAAACACTATTAGTCAACATTGCCTGTCATAATATGAGCAAAGACAATATGCCTAAAATATTTTTAAAAACAGTTTGTGGGTATTGAACATTAGTATGCATTTTAGTTTTTAGTTTTGTAATTCAAGCATATGTAACTCAATGTAGTACAAACATTAATTGAAGCATAACCATTTTCTCACTGAAAGCCTTATTTCCATTCCAGCTTCCTGTAGTCTTTTTTCTGCCCAGCAGCTGGGATGATCTTCCTAAAGCCTAAGTAAGATGATTATATTCTATTCTTTGATACTGTTCTCTTTGAGTCCCTCTTGGGACAACATCCAAGCATCTTGTTGTGGTCTCAATAGTCATCTCTACACACAGGGCCCTGCTACCCACTCTGATCGTGTTGCCTACCACATGTTACCTCTCTACTACGTTCAAACCACAAGAGCCTCTTCCAACCCTTCAGATGCCTCTTATCTGTATAATCCTAAACCATCCCTTATTTAGGATTATTGCACATGCTGGTCTTCCTGCCTTGGATTTCTTCTCTGAGATCCCAGCGTCACTGGTTCCTCCACATCATTCAGGTCTCAGCTGCATCACTTTGCAAAGACCTTCTCCAACCAACCCAGCTAACACACTGCCTATTGCTGAGCCTTCTTTACCTTGATTCCTTATTTTCTTTCTACAAATCATCCATATTCTACCTCCTATTTTTGGCCTGATCATAACTATTTGTTTTCTCTCATCAAGATGTGGACCCCATGCTGGCAGGGACTTTATCTTGTCCACTGAGGTATATCTTGTGTTCAGGGTAATGTTCTGCATGTGGTTGTCAGTCCAAGAATATTCATTAAATGAATGGCTATGTTTCCTTGGAAGCAAATTCAGCCATAATTATCTAGATCAGATCCTGTATATGCTGTTTATAGAAGCCATGATTAAATATCTTATTTTATAGCATTAATGCAATTTTTTTCTAATCTTATTATATATTCATGAGGCTACTGAGGTACAAAAGACAGAAACTTAGAGACACTGTTTACATGCTGGACATCATAATATATAGTTTTGTAATAGTGAAAAGGATATCAAAATAAAACTCTATAGAATGTTGTGTATGAATACGTTTATAGATTTTTCTGGTCTTTAAAAAGATAATTCTTGAATCTAATTCTTCTTAATTTCTTTATTTTGTGTTTAATAAATCAGAGATTTTAGTGCATGCTACTCTTGTATAGTCAATATTCACAATGGCTGATAACAAATCAAAGAATCTGTTTAAATATTTGGGATCTTGGAAGGCAAAAGGGATAAGAGTGTCTTTAGAGCAGACATTATAAAGAAAAACGATCAGATTCCAGAAAGATACAGTGTGAAAGGAAATAAATCCATAACCTATATCGGGCCTCTGTGATGGAATTAACAGCACCTCTGTATCATGAATGAACATGTAATTTCCCCCAAACAGAATACTTGTTAGGGACTTTCTTCACTCTTTACATGGTGGTGGCATTACAGCTGTACAAATACAAGGTGTAAACTCTTCAGGTGGAGTGACATATACAACCCCTTTACTTATCTAGAAGTACAACCAGCCTGTCATTAGAGTACACCTGTACCACCAGTGACAACAGCATCTCTCTGCCCGGCCACCCTTGGCCACCTAGCCCCGTGAAAGTCTCCCATGTCGAACAGGCTTTGAGCTGGGCACTGTTAGGTCTTCCAGCCACAGAATTCTAGCCTTTTCTGCCATACTGAGTTCAGTCTCATCTAATTTTAATTTGCCAGTATTGATTTTTCCTCAATATTCAAGTGGCATTTATTTAATCCAAAACTTTGAGAACTTCAAAGATGCATAGAAAAATAACTCATGTCTGATCACACCACTCAGATATTGTACTATTTTGGTACATGTTTTTCTAGTACTCATATGTATGGCTATATATGGATATATTTACTTAGAGTGTATGTGTACATGTATACATGTGTATATGTCTGTATAGTAATAAATACAATATGTCCATCTTATATATGAACATATTCTATATCAGTAATGTTTAAATTAATGCATTATTTACATACACATAGTTTGTAAAATATCATATTTTACAAACTATGGTAACTAATCTAATTTGTTTTTACTCTGAACATTTTCTATGTCTATAAATATTCCTGAAAACATGAATTTCATGATTTTTCAGTATTCAACTGTGTAATTATATCATTTATTTTTATCTCATTTAGTTTATTTTATAAAATATTATGAATACTTGACTTTTAAAGAGTCCCATTAGCACACGTAGATAAAAGAAGCCCATCTTCATCAGTAGAGTGGTTGGACTCAGAGTGATCACTTTCTTTGTTCCAGCCATTGTACTAGAAACTTTATGTATATTATGTCATTTAATCTTCAAACATCCCTGTAGAGTAGGTATTGTTATTCCCATTTTATAGTCAAGTATTACAGTCAAGAAAAGATATACAAATATATATATACTCACATAGAAACATTCACATACACACACAGTGACTTGGAAGTTTCCCTAAATTTGGTCATATTGCCTTTAAGAGTTAATACATGTGCTCAGGAAAGAGTTTTCAGTCTCTTGTAATAAATACAGTTTTGGAAGTCTGTATAAGTTAGGGAACAACAGACGCTCAGAACTGTTTAGGTAGGACACTAAATTTTTCTGACTTAACCCTACTGTTCTGCAGAAGAGAAGCCTGGACTCAGATAATCATGTTCACATATTAGTTTCAGCATCAGAGTTTAAATCCAGGCTAAGTTATAGCATCATTTGTTCATTAATTGTTTCTTCAATGATTATTTAGTACCTACTATGGGCTGAACAATATATAAAGTCCCACGCACATCGGTAGACCAAATCATCTGTTCTCCCTGAGATAAACTCAACAGTTCGTTATCCCTAAGACACTTTTTTATGCATTAAGTCTGAATCAATGTATAGTTTCTCTAGCAAGATCATTTAATTATTTCCTTTCAACCTCTCTCTTATGTCATGCGATGAGTGTCTCATAGGTGACTGCGTGGATTATATGCCTGTACAATAGGCATTGATAAATTTCTTCCTTTCTAAGCTCATGATTCTAGGGTCGGGGTACTTTTCTGTTCTCTTTGCTGTGTGGTGAATACTGGGTTTTAGGTATGGGCCAGAAAGAGTTTCTTCCCATTCTAACCATAACTCCAATAGTATCAAGCAAGTCAGATTGGGGTAAGTGCTGACATAAAGATGATACTGCTTATGTATTGCTCTGTAACAAACTATGCCCAAATTTAGTGGTTTAAAACTACAAAAATGTGTTATTTCATGCTCTCTGTGACCCAGAAGTCCAGGGATGGCTTAGCTGGCTCCTCTGGCTCAGGGGCTCTCCCGATCCTGAAATCACGGTGTTAACTGGGACTATAGTTGTATCAAGGCTTAGCTGGGGAGGAACCACATCCAAACTCACTCATGTGTTTGTGCCTTATGTGCAGTAGAATTGAGGTCTCAGGTCCTCTCAGGAAGATGGTAAAGATATCAGATCCTTTTCCTGTTGTTGTCTCCTTAAAATGACTCAAACATAGCAGTTTTATTCTTCCAGAGATAGGGTTCTGGCAGAAAGAGTCAGTTGTGGCTAGCAAGATGGAAAGTGCATTATTTTTATAATGCAGTCTCAGAAGTAACATCCCACCACTTCTGCTGTATTCTATTTATTTGAAGCAAATCACTAGGTACCACACACTTTCAAGAGGAGAGGATTACACAGGGACAGAAATACTGGAATTGGGAATTATGGGGAGCCATTTAAGTAGTTGCCCTGCACAGAAATAAATCAAAGAGAAAGAATGGATTATTATGACTAGGGATTTCCAAACCATCTTCATTGAAAATATGGTATTTGAACTTGACTTTGAAGAATATAACCTTAATGTGAAGAAGGATTTCACAAGGAAACACACAGGAGGAAAAAGGGACCAGACTAAAAAAGGCACACAGGAATCCAAGTTCTGGGACTCATTCATATTCAAATGACATTGCAGAGATACTACCACATGCTAGAGACATAGTCTGCTGGGCTATGCATAGGACAAACCCAATGTCTTATCTGACTCTCAAATAAGACAGACCGTTGGTCTAAGAAAGACCATTAACCCAGTGTTCTTACTACTGCTAAATGATGCTACATCATTTTTCTAAACCAGTAACTGTATATCAAACTTCCTTATAGAATCCTAGGGCTGGAGATTATTACAAGAATTCATGCAGTTTATCTCATTTTCTGGAAAAAGAATAGACTTCAGTGTCAGAAATACCTGAATTCCCGTTTGGGCCACTTATCAGCCCTTTTCCCAACTCATTAACCTTGCTAAATCCAAGTGCCCATAGCTATAAAATGGAGCAATTATAACTACAACAAACTGCTTTTGGGAGGATTAAAGATTCAGCATTTGTGAAAACATATTAACACCCAGTATATAACACACATTCAATATGCTCTGCCTCATTTGCCTTTCTTCTGCACTTCTTTGCCTCTTTTTCCCATATTCATTTAGAAATTCTTATTTTACAAAAAAGAAAAGGTGATTACCCTGTTTTTAAATGCCCACAGAGGGAAGTTAGCCACGTTTGCATCATTCTAAGCTTTGACATGTTTGTTCTCCTAGAAGCAAAGGTTTAAGAACTTTAAAATTAGGACAAAATTAACTCCGTTTTAATTCCATTATGCTTAGTTAATATAGTGCACATCATACACACTCATTAGATGCTTCTTAATTGAGTTATTTTTCACCTTGTAGTCAAAACTAATATAACTCCCCTGAAAGGTAAAACTAACACACCAGTAATTGTACAAAATCTAGAGAACTATAATGAGTACTAAGCAAACAGATGGTTAGTTTAAATGAATTAAGATACTGTGTGTTTTTATCTTAAGAAAGACATTAATACCTGGGCTAATTATAGATACAGCACTGCCTGACACATTGTAATTTGTGCTTCTATTCTGATTTCTTTTTTTATTCAAAGAAGTTACGTCCCTTTGCATGAGGAGTTCCATGCAAACTCTGGCTAAACTTAATTTCAATATTTTAAAATGCTAGCTTTAATCTGTACCTGCCTAAGAAGGAAAAATGATATTGCTGCTTGAGTTCATTAGCAATAAAAGAATGAAATGATATAACAAAAAGTAGATGCATACACATGTTGTCCTTGTCTAGGCCTCTTTCATGTACAGAAAGCATTTTTCCATCATCATTGTCCAATGTAAAGATCACATGACATCACCTACCTAATCGTTACAGATTTTGATTTGTCTTAATCTGATATATATATATATAATAGAAACTTAATATTCAATATATAAACATTATAAATTGTTGATCTTATGGGAGGAATCCTAAATGACTGAACAGTTTTGATGTACAGCTAGTATGAAAAGTGATTGGTGTCACATAATTATGTGCAGAATTAGATATTGAACCAACCAGTTGAATATCCAGCATGCAAACCCGAAATGCAGCTTTTTTCTATTTCATTTCATTTCTCTCTCTCTCTTTTTTTTTAGTAAAAGTGGTAAAAAAAATTGGAGGAAAATATGTGATATTAGTAAAAGAAAATGCCCTTGGGAAATTTGAAAAGGCAGTTAATTTAGGAAGATAAATAAATAGAAGAGATATGTCATTTTAAGTGAAATATCAATCTTAGTTGAGTAACTTAAGGATCTTTATAAAAGTTTCTATGATATGAATTTGAAAGTATTTGAAGTTTCATTGGGCATTTCTAAAGATTTAGGCGTTTTTGCGCTGGCTGGTATAGCTCAGTGGATTGGTTGTGGGCCTGTGTACCAAAGGGTCACTGGTTCGATTCCCAGTCAGGGCACATGCCTGGATTGCTGGCAAGGTCCCCAGTAGGGCACTCATGAGAGGCAACCGCACATTGATGTTTCTCTCACTCTCTTTCACCCTCCCTTCCCCTCTCTCTAAAACGAAATAAATAAAACCTTTAAAAAAGATATAAGAGCTTTCATAGATTACCAATTTATAGAGATTTTTCTTTTTCCTCTATGGTCAGAAATGTAACCAAAGAGCAAGGACTTTTTATACAAAATGAATTTTTATGGGACTTAGAAAACTGTTTTGTTCATTAAGGTGGTGTATCTGTTTGGGAAATCCAAGAAATGTATGGCAAGGTAGAATCCAATTCATAAGAAATTTATCATAGGGAAACATCTCTGAAGAAGAATGGGAGGGATAAAGGTAGGAGCCTTCAGACAGTAAAATAGATCCTATATCTATGAAAGAAGGGAGGGGGGGGAAGGGATTAGGGAGGAAGAACCCCAACTGCAGTAGCTCTGTGAGAACATCTCAGACGGGCTGTTGGGCTGCGGCAGAATTCCCTTCAATGAGAACCCTATTCAGCAGAAATGAGCTAACTCTAGTGCCCTCTTCAAACTCAGTCACTGAGAAAGAGCAGTGTTGAAACAGCGTGACTTTCTTGTAAAATCTACAATGGACCCTGAACTTGTAGTCCTGGAGGCTGTCAGCTAACTGCAGACTTCTCACAGCAGGTTTTCATGAAAGGAGACCTCAGTGGTCCACTCCTGAGGCTGCCGTAGTCTGGCCCTTGTACAACATAGACCGCTTCTCCAGCCACATTAGGGGAGCAAACCCGTCATGGTTGCTGTGGGCTTCACCTCCTCAGAGGAGAATATACTACAGTTCACTGCGGTTACAATTTCAGGGCAGCAAATGCTATTAACATATCCCTCCTATACTATCTATTTTAGATTCTCCCCATCCTCAGCTATCGCGTAACAGATACTGGTGACTCATCAGGTGGTGTGGCCCACACCCAAACTGAGTGGTCTAAGCTTCTAGAATTTACACTTGTCCCAGGCTATTTTTGTTGCATGTGTCCATTCATAGTTAAAGCTGTGCAAGAAATACCCGGAGGCACCCCATGGGTCACAGGTTCCATACATATTCCTCTGTACCTACATCCTATAGCAGCAGCCATACTTCCTCTTACCAACAAGGGTCAAATACCCCTGCCTAACAAATTGGTGACTTGTCTTCTTATCTGCAGAATGAGTCTGAGTGCCTTGGGGTTAACTCATAAGTTAGGGGACCTTTCTTTGTCCCATGGAAATAAATATTCCCTCATAGGGACTTTAACTCCTAACCAGAAGAGCATAACATTTAGAGGATACAAAGGGAAAAATACAAAGGCCCTCCCATAGGTCATTGGGAATGCTGGTAAATGGGGCCACAGAATTGTTCAGTTGTTATTTCTGAGCTAAGAGTCTATAGTTTGGGTTGATATGCCTAGAAGGTGGTACAACCCTCTCACTCTCATGGCTATTAATAAGCCCAGTCCTGTGTCCACCTCTCCAACCATGAGCCTCTCCCATCGGAGAAGAGCAACCACTGAACTTCTTCATAATTTGAGTGTCTCTTTTGCCAGTGCATATCCAATAGCCTGGGTCAGTTATGTGTTCTCTGGGCCTTCCTATAGGGAAGAGTCCTCTGGTGGGTGTTCTGGACTCACATAATACATTTATTCCAGCATGCCTACAAGCATGAGTTTTTTCACTCACTTCTTTTCTGTTTTACAAGGTAATCTAGGCACTTGAACTTCATTCAGCATTGGCCATTACACTCTCTAGGCTTCTCAGGGCCACCCTATTAGTGAATTTGCCTATTACACAGGGTCCTTGCCAGTACATTAAATCCTCTGTCCTAAGGAAATGCTCCCACATCTACAAATTCAGTTGTATGTCCTGGCCCGGTTTGATAAACCACCCTCAAAATCCAATCCTAGGTATTCTCTGGCTCTTGGGGATATGTATTAGCTAATTGCTGCAGCTTCCTTGGAGTACAATCTCTTTTCTTAGTTTTCAGGCCAATTTACACTGAAATGTACCCCTTAGTTATTAACTTGGCAGATGAGATGAAGCAGCAGCAGCTCCTAAGAGCAGCACCTACTGCCTTGAGGGGGCTGAGCTCTGTAGCACCTTCCTGCACAAGGGAAGCAATTAGGGGAAGTCCTCACTGACAGGCGTGGGCCATGTCTTTAGGCTAGGAGGGTTCAAAAGACTCTGCAAAGCTAAATCCCTCAAGAGCTTTTTCTCCAGATGTCCATGTTCCATGTTTCATAGTTCAAGATTATCCAAATCTGCATGATAGATCTGCCAGGACTGAGCATGTATTTGTCTCAGGAGCTCTGTGCCTTCAACTATTCAGGCTCGTATTTGCTATGGGCTATGTCTGCTCTTCCACTGCAGGAAATAAGGACTTCTTTGTGTGTGCCTCACATTTAGCCTTTAACTGTTTATTAACCACCTTTACTTTCTCATTATCCTTCTTCCTGGTCTGCATAAAATTTAATAGCAGCCAACCCACACTACCATCCTTATAGGTATTGTTATTCCCACACATTTTCAGAGTTTGAATCATCTCATGCTCAAGGGCATCGTCCTCTACCACGTTATTTACCACCAATGTAGTCTTCAGCCATGGGTCCATGGCAGTGGGCCAGGGACTCTCCTTGTCCTGTATTCCACATTATACATGGTGCTTCCTGCCAGCTGGGTAGGGAGTAATAGAATCTAAAAACCTCATTATGCCACCTGCTTTCTCAGACCACACTCTATACCAGCAGTGTCTGTTTGGGTCATCTAAGGAGCTGAACCCAAAAGAAAATTGGATGAACAAGATATTTATTGATAGAAGTGCCTGTGAGTGATGAAGAAGAAAGGGAACAGGAGTAGATGGAAAGAGCTTTCCACCCACAAAATGAGCCTGTAAAGAGCAAGCAAGGGAAGGAATGATGACTGAGTAGAAAGAGCTTGGGAAGAAACACTACACTAAAAAAACCTGAGTCGGATGGAGAGACCTCGAGCAAAAATAGCCCATTTGAGGAGGTGGAAGTTGGACAGGAACAGTTCACCTTTAACGTACCCACTTAGCTCAGTCATTGGCGTGGGGCAGTCCTGAACAAACAATGTCAATGAGAATTCTGAAGAAGGTGTCCTCTAGTCTAGTAGTTTGGTATAATGGAAAAAAAGAAGTACAAGATCTAGTCTAGAATAAGATAAATATGAGTTTTTATCACAGCTCACTTTCACTAGACTTGTGATAGCACAAGTTACTTAATATTTATGGGGATCTATGTCCTCATATATAATACAAAAGCAATATTACCTTGTTCAAAATTTGTAATTACTCAATATGAAGTTTTTAAAATTACACAGTATAATGACTGATATATAGTAGGTTTTGAAAATGTCATTGCCCACCCTTGCATCAAATTTCTCTCCTCTCTAGTCTATTTTAATTTACCCTGCATTTTAAGTAGGGGTAATAATAGTTTCTTTCAAAGACACAAATCTTTAAAAAAATTATAATTGCATTTTTTGGTCAACATTAGAAAATTTAGTTTCTTCAAGTTGGTAATTAAAACAATGTACCAATTAGAAGTTTTAACAATTGTTATGGAGCATGTACACTTTCCCTTGGCAATTTAATTTTTTAATTTTTTTGATATTCTTACCTTTTTAGATAAAAGTTTTACAGTTTGGAAATCTCTATGCCTCTAGTCCTGGCAGAAGACATATAAATCGATTATGTACTCTCTGTACTACCCATGTATGTGATATTTCCATACACACAAGTGTAAGTTTATTTTATACTTTCAGTATAAAATCTAATAACAGTGTTTGTTAAAAACATGTCTGCTGTCTCAGGACTATAAAATCATTGCTCTATGTACTCTGCTATGGGTAACAGATTACAAGCATTCTTCCATTTCAGCTCCATTAAAGATTATATTAAGAAATCTTGACTAATGGCTACCAAACCACTAATACTCACTTCAAATCAATACTTTATTAAATCATTTGCGTGTATATGCTTTTGTGCTTTTGTTACCTAAGTAATGGTATGTTTAACCTTCTTTAGGGGGTCTACCAGACAATTAAAATACACACACAAAAAAGAAAAAAATACAAGTAAACCAACCAAAACTATTAACCTCAGAACAAAGAATGAAGATAATCCATCAGTGAGCAAATAGATAATGTGAGGATATTGCTGGCAGAAGCCTTAGAGGTCACATAGTCTAACCACCTTAGTTTGTACATGTGCAGAGAGGTTAAGTCACTTGCCAAAGGTGACTCAGGGAGGTAGCAGCAGGCCTTGGACACAAAGTCACATCTTCAAACCCCAGACACAGAAGTTTTTCCCTGTATGAATCTGGTATATGTGTAGTAAGAATACCATGTCTTATGAGCCAACATGAGCCATCTGGAATACACAGGAGGAACAGAGACCCTTTCCCTTATTTTCCCAAGTTTAGTGGATATCAGTTTCTGTGATAACAGTACTTCAGGAAGACAAAGTTATCTAAATACACTAATATGTTACACTGGGAAAAGAAAAAAGAAAAAGCATTGGATATTTATTGATCTTTTGTCCTTGAAAAGAATCATATGTAAACAAGCTCATGTTTTTCTTAAAGTAGCTCTCTGAAGTGGTATGTTTCATTTCCCTTCTTTTTAAAAAATAATTAATTTATTAGTTACAATTAGTTACTATATCATTACAATATATAATATGTAATAAGGTCAGCATAAATAATTTGATTTAATTTCTTTGACCATTATTAGGAAATGCTTATCATACAGAAATCTGTGTCCCTGAATAAGCCAACTAGATAGAAATTAATCTGTCTACAGAGCATCACTAAAAACAAACTAGTGAAGATCTGAGTAGAGTTATGAAGCAAAAATGGGTGTTTATCAGTTCAGTGGACATCTGATAATATTGAATGGCTTTATAGGAATGTCTTCACTTTCTTCATGAAGGATATATACAAAATTATTCTATGGGTATTATTTATACATGTGGCAAGTGAGGGCCTTTGCATGTGTGTCTGTGTCCATGAGTTATGCGTATATGTTCTTTGACTAACCCCTTTACCTTCTTTTACCTAGCCCCTCTCCCCTCTGACCATGGTCAGTCCATTCCATGTGTTCATGCCTCATTTTCCTTCTTAACTGGTATAACAATCAAGGCTCAGAGGATTAAATGGCTTGTTCAAGTGTTTATAAATGCAGTTTATAAAATAATTTATAAATATCTTATTTTTATATTGTGTATGTTTTATATACAGGGTCTGGCAGAAGTAATGCCTGCTTGAGTGTGGTTGGTAGGGTAATAATATGGGTGTAATACTTTATAGTTTTAATTTGAACATTTCACCTAAAATATCCTATGGTGTGCTTGAGTGTGATGTTTCAGAATTACATGCTTTTATTTTGTAATAAAAAGGGGTGCTATTTGTGCTAGACCCTGTATTTATATATTATTAAATACTTTATATGTATATTATAAATATTTTGTATGATAAAATGTAGTTTATAAATGGAGATTATCTGTAACTTCAAAACTCTGACTCCTTCAGCACTTCTCAAAGAGAGTATTTGGTTGGTGGACACTGATTCAGGCTTGGGTAATCACTTTTGAACTTTCACAATGAATGGCATCATGTATAACCACATACACAACAAATGGTGGAATTATAGCTCAAACACAAGTTTTCTGACTCCAAAGCTCCTTCCCTTTTCTCAAAATCACTCTCATTTTCTCCCTTGTTTATGTTAGTAAGTTTCCAAATGCATTTCTACCCTAAATATCATCATACAAATGAAACAGGAAAAGTATGAAAAAGTTAAACTTTTATTATGGACCCACATATACCCATATGCACCCCCACATATACCACTGCCTGGTTAGTTAAGCTAATGGATCATTCTGTTCCATCCTTGGCATAATGCTGCTCTAGGAAACTAGCAAGTATTTAATTGATTTCAGAATTCCTCCCTTGGTTATGGTGGGTCTTAGGGTCACAATGTTTGCTTCTGTGCATGTATAATCTTGTCATGGGGTCTGATGTTTGCTCTATGTGTTCAATTGTTCTGTAGTACCCATTTAATATGGAATTACTCTGATGGTATTTTCTCCTGTAGGAGAAATTGCCATTTATTCTAAATGGCAATAGATACCTGGCGGTTGAGAGCAATCCTATAACTAGTCACCTAGAATATTCCCAGAACATAGGTCTTCAGACAGGCTAAAAGAATTGGAAGAAAAACTATAAAGTTGACTCTTAATTGTGGATATGACTCATACTTTGCTCTTGCTGTATGAAGGTGTCAAGATGTCCAGGAGATAATTCGTCCACTGAGGCAGCCATAAACTCTGACATGGGTAATTCAGGAATAAACTGAAGATGTTTTGCTGATATCTACATATTTATTTAATTTTACTTCCACCCCAATCCATTTTAAAATTGCGTCTGTCTAAGTTAAGAGGAAGCAAAGTCCACCTTCACAGACACAATTAGTTAAGATTAGAAAGGTAAATCGTTATTTATTTGTTTTACATTTACTTTCATGTTGTTTCATACTACATTCTTCTTTAACTATTTGTTTATCTTTTCTACCCTGAACCAAAATACTAATTTTAGGTAGATACTTAATATTTAGAAGTTAACACATTTTTTTCACCGCAGGTACATTCTTTTGTTCTTGTGATTTTAACAAAAAAAAATGCACATATTTTGAAGTCCAAAAAATTAGAACAGTAAGGGGACATTGTGTACTTTTGGGAGCAGGGATTACATAATGATGACAGAATTAATCAAAGTGAGAGAACCAAGTAGAAAAAGATGCTTAGGGAGATAGATAGCAGTTTTCCTTAATGAACAGATTCTTCTTAACCTTGAATTATTTTCCTTCTAGGGGAAAAAAACAAAACATAAGAATACTGGCTTTGGATATTTTAACTGCAGCAGGTGGTTAGCGCTAATATAGCCATAAAATAAGACAACATCTAAATGAAGCAAACACCCCTTTCAGAATTACTCTGCATGTTGACACTCTTACTTCAGCAATAACTGGACAGAGTTTAAGTAGGATTTGTCCAATTATCTAGTCTCCAAAATATGAAATTAAAGGGCTTCAATATTTTAAAAATTTGTTATCATCTTAAATGTGTTTTTATTCAGTCAGTAGATTCATTTTAATTCCAACTCCTAATAAGTTGTGTGCTTTTCATTTAGCATTCCATTCTATTTGAATCTTGAAACCTGTATTTCTGAGCAATAATTGTGGTGCAAAACAATTATGATCGTTGGTGTACAAAGACAGATCTTTTCATGAATAATTCAAGTATACCGAGTGAATCATTTTTATAGTGGGATAGGATTAATCTTGGTGGTGTTGCTTTAGCATATTCTATGGGTTTAATTATTATTAATCTGGATAAATTTTAACTTTAAAAATGCTAATTTTGTTCACCCGGTC
This sequence comes from Anoura caudifer, assembly GCA_004027475.1. NCBI lineage: Eukaryota > Metazoa > Chordata > Mammalia > Chiroptera > Phyllostomidae > Anoura > Anoura caudifer. The sequence goes on from PVKU01001142.1 coordinate 223,067, forward strand.
TCCTGGCTCATTAATCTCTTCAATAGTGCCACTTAGGATAAAATGGCTCATCGAACAATAGTGATTCAATCATAAATATGTGGAAGTGGAATAGCAGCCACAGTGAAGGCTCATAGGATTTCAACCATTTTTCACTTCTCAGCATTCTTCATTTTTAATAATGTCAGTTGTTGGAGATTTTTTCACTTCATTAAAATATAATTATCCATTAATGTGACTTTTATTTTTCTCATACACATGCACAGACATGATGTGAGTACACACACACACACCTCTTCAGAGATCACAGAAATGTCAGAGAGCTTCACCTTTCCTCACCTAGAGGATGAGCATAATGCCTGCCCCACATACTTCAAAGAGGGCTTGAGATTGATGGTTGTTGAAATAATAAAGTGTAAAAATAATGCAAGCTGGTATGATTATTGTTATCGTTAGGAACTGCTTTGTTTCCAAATCACAAAGACAAATTTTTCAGTTCAATGGCACTTTTTGCATACGATAATCTCATGTTCCAGATGCTGCATTTTTGTGCTTTATGCACAATATGCAAAATCTTCACTGTAACCCATCTAGATCATTGCCATTATCTGTACTTTACATATGAGAAAATCTAGGAGACCAAGTGACCTACTCAAAATCGAGACAGTGGTGGAGCCAAGATTCAAGTCAGGTCGGCTCCTAAGTCCTTGTTCTTTCTGCATATTTCTTTTGCTTGAACCTCATTCTAATGTTTGCAATTGGTTCTCATGTAAAAAATATATAAGACTAATGCACAATTTCTGTTATTGAATTGAGACTAAAAATAACCATGATTTTATTTTAATCTTAGTATGTGCTAATGGCATTACATAAACCATATCAGTTAACCATCATTTTTTGTTTTGATTTTTTAAATTTTGTTTTGTTTCCTTTTATGGATGTGGAGACAGGAAAAATAATGACATATGTTGCCTCAAATTATCTATAGGTTACTAGGATGTGGCAGAAATGCACTTCTAATTCTGGCCTCTTTGACTCTGAAACTCTTTCAATCATTGTCTATGAAAGTGTTTCATGAAAGGGAACATACTTTGCAAATTCTTTGGTTATTATAGCGCTTTGATTTTTGGTCTTTTGTCCATTGTAATTAGCCATCAACTTGAACTCTAGAGGTGTCTATCATCTTTTTTTTTATACTATTTTATCCTAATTTTTGCTTTGGCCATGGTCACACTGCTAACTCCTTATGACTAAATGTGACAGCCCCAGGGAGCCAACTGCTTGGTCACTCATCCACAAAGCCCAGTACTTGGAGAGCAAGTGATTTGCAATTGATCCTCCTGATTTACAAAAAGGAGGATCAATTGTACTGTAGCGTCCATTGAGACATGTACAATACCCATTTTCACATGTGATTTATGTCATTAGGGCCAAACAGCTGATAATCTTTCTGAGGCTATGGACCAAATTTTTAGGCTAATGAATGAAAATTCTGCAGGATTTATTCCTATTGCTAACTCTTTCTCTTTCTACAACCTCTCTCTAGTTTTTTTTTAGTCTCACTAAAGGAAAAATCTATGGCTTCAGATTTATCATAACAAAGAGAAATCAGAGAAAAGCTAGAGCCATCTGTTTTCTGTAAATTAAATGTTTTGATTAGAGACCCCAGTAGGATATATGCTCCAGAAAGCATGGTATATTATATAAAAGAACATTATTTCTTGCTATGATTAAAATATGCCAGACTTGGAACTTCCTCTTTTAACTGTTAGTTTGAAACTTCCTGTTTTAACTGTTAGTTCTCTGTTTTATTTTTGTCTTTAGAAGTATCAGAGTAAGATGAAGTCAGGGATATAGATGGAATTTCTTTTCTTTTATTGTTGTTCAAGTACAGTTGTCTCCACTTTTCCACCACCACTTTCCCTTGCCCCACCCATCCCCACCTCCCACCTTCGCTCCTTCCTCCCTTTGGCTTTGTCCATGGGTCCTTTATACATGTTCCTTGATGACCCTTTCCCCTCTTTCTTCCCTTACCCTGCCCCGTCTGGCTACTGTCAGTTTGTTATTTCAATGTCTCTGGTTTTATTTTGCTTGCTTCTTTGTTTTGTCATTTACATTCCACTTAAGGGAGAGAGCTAACGAGAGAGAAAAAATAATTTAATCATCTCATTTTTGATTGGGTCAAAGTGAATAGTTTACCATTTTTGTTCCTTATAAAAGTTTTTAAAGGAATATTTTAAATAAATTCATCTCAAGGTCTAAATTTTTAAAGCATGATTACTTGTTATTGCATTGCTTTCCTGAGCATTTATACTTCATTGCCAGTAATATTACCTGTTGCTTCCCTAAACTTTTTGTAGAAGAGGACATTGCCCCATTTCTTTAAAGTTGTAAATTAAGCTGTTAAAAGCTCCTTGTTTGTCCTTCAGAAATATCTACATCTGAGTGCTAGTAGGAAAAGTTTATGGAAAACACATCATGCAATGGGAGGAACATGATGCAGGCCTTTGAATCCAGAGGAAGAGCCGTAATGATACTGTGCTTGAATAGGGATATGGAGTTCCTGAAATACCAGGAAGAGCATTTTAGAGAGAGATTTTTCACACAAGTATACATGTTGTTGGCACCTCTGACACAGAATTAGATTATTAAGATTAAAGCGACAATTCAAAAGTAACATGTGCTCCCTGGCCAGGGCTGTTCTTTCTTCCTTCACAGGAGTCAGCCACCTGCCCAGACTGGAATGTAGATAATTAGTAGATTTGAGATAAACAAGGTGACATACCTTTTTCTACATTTTTGCGCTTTTTTTAATAAGCAATTTTGACTCTTTGTTGGTTGCATTATGTGCTGGCCGCCCCACCCTCCAGAAATGCACCGTCACTACTCCCAAAACAACCTTCGGGTGCCTTCATTTCTTTGCCTGTGTTATTCTCTGTCTCCCCTTATTATAGTTAGACCCTTTTTATCTATTTTTCTTTTTGCTGTTTTTCTATTTCTCCTATGATAGGCTCTTCCATTCTCTGTAGGGGTCCTTATTTCACGCACTTATACTATTGTGATACATTAAAAATTTGTGTGTCATTGGAGGGGGATCTAGAAAGTCTGATATTTTTCTGTAAAATAAAAGAAATACATATTCCCCTTAGAGAATTGAGAAAAGACAAAAACGACATTTAAAAAATTCTTGTAATTCTCCCTCCCAGAGTTAACCTTTGCTGCCATATGTGTAGATTTTTGTTTCTGAAAATGTCTGGGTGGAGTTCTAGCAGTTTGGTGCAGATATTTATGTTGGTTTGAGTTTAAATGTAGGTTATATGCAGTGACATTTCCATGTTCAACAGCCAGCTCCCAGGGGGCAAAATGTATGCATGTGTGTACATATGTACATATTTCATGAAACTTTCTGATATAAAGGATATTTAACATGCAATTTACAGATAACAGTAAAATATAACATACTCTTTATTGTAAAATTTCATGTGGCCAATTGATTCTCACAGAAGGCTTTTGCTGATTTTTACTGAAGTCTTGCATCTATAGCCAACCTGTCGTTGCAAATGACAAATGAGTGTTTATACAATATGAATATTTATTAAGCTTTCAATTTACATTAGCATATAAGACAAAAGTGAAACAACACAGACATAGTGAAACTTCATTAGTTTGTAAATGAAATGAGCAGCTTCTTTGTTGAATTAGATAATAATGTTCAAATATTGGAAGAATAATTCTCAATTTGTAGTTCTATCAACAATGTAATTTCTACAGACATGAGACTCTAAGTGTAATATGCATTATTAACATTTTCTTCATCACTTTTTAATCATTCATTCTCTACGGGGTTGTGATATGGCCCTAGGAAGGCAAAAACTCCTTTTAAGTTGGGGTAAAAAAAATGTTGCTCTTTTATGTATAAAGCATAGATATGTATACAGTACCTAAAGAGTAATATATCTGTTGTTTAAATATTTTATGTGGGGGTGGGACAGTTGAGGTAATAATATCTAAAAGGGCTTCTTAGGGTGGTGGAGACAAAAAATGTTTAGAAATACTTATATTTAGACCCAATCAACAAAACAAGGCCTAAAGCCCTGATTTGTAGTGTTTGCTGATTTCTGTGGTATAAATACTCCCATCATGGCCAATTTCAAGCTACATATGCCGTATCCCTGAACACAGAGTTGGGAAAACAGGCAGGTAGCATACCATTATATTTTCCCACCATGTAAGCATAATAGATGTAAAGAAACTCAAGAGTTTTAAGTATTTTAACCTACTTTATTAAAGTGGATGTTTATATAATTTTGTTTTTATTATAGGCTTTATTTAAATAACCAGCTCTCAAAAATTCCTGAAAATTTAGCTATCGTCTTTCGTGAGCAGGTGTGAGCCAGTTCCTACATACAATGAGATGGTAAATGCAAAATCATCTGGGGGCTGCCTTGTAGCCCCCAAAGAGACAGCATTTTTTTCTGCCCTATTAGAGGAAGGCCTAGAGAGGGCCCAGCAGTTTCTGTTAGTTGACTGACATAATACATATTTTGTGTACATCTTTAAATTAAAAAAATTAGTATATACTTCCAGAATTAGGCTTATTGGGTTTAAGGTATAAACCAAGTTTTGAATCTGATGACTAATATAAAATTATTTCTACTAAAGTGATATTAAATTACACTCTTTCTAGTAGGGTAGGAGATTCTTATTTCACTACATATTATACTTTTCAAAAATGTTATCATAAGAAAATTATGGGATCTCCTTATTGATTGAATAACAAATCTAAAAGTAAAAATTTTCATATGCCAATTGGAGATTTTATTGCACCAAACAATAAACCACATGAAAGATAATGAAAACCTTAGTTCCAAATACTTAAGGGTTATTTGAAATATACCTAAATGTGTTTTTCCTTTACACTTGAAGTGTTTAGGTCTTTCATATTGTAGGAGATGTTATTTATAAATCACTGATCTACTTTTAGTGACAGAATTCTCTCTGCTAGTATAGAAAATATCATGCTTACTAATGTAACAGTTTTATAAGCCATGTTGTTTTTTATGATAATAATAATAGAGAAAAGCATAATGCCAGAATCTGTTTTGATTAAAATTGTGCCATATTGAGAATCTAGAGAGATATTAAAAGTTGTCCTGGATTTGATGTATATGAAAATACTATTTGAATATAAAGATTTTTAAATGTATTCCCCTAAAAAATATTGAAACACATTTTTACTTGCAAGCATTTTATATGTAGTTATATGCATTTAAAAATTTCTTCAAAATCTGCCATTATATATTGTTTTATTTTTATATTTCAGGACTAAAGTAGATTATTGAGTGTCAGGAACTTTGCTGAATGGTGTATCAGAACTCAGATAGACACATAATACTTAGTTAAAGTCACACTATTATTTTAGAATAATTGCAAAACATTATTTAGTATTATTGGTCCAAGTTGATATAATTTTAAGGTGAAAACAACTGCTTATATAATATATACCCTTCATCATCATTTTATAGATGTGCAGATGAAGTAGACAAAAAATGTCTTGCTGAAATTCAAAATTCTGTTTGGGATGGTGATGTATCTTGGCGTGTGTCTCTTGACTCTTGAATTCTCCTTTTAGCCACTCAACCATAGATCTGCTGTTAATACAAGTTCTAGAACCAAGCAATACATTTGATTTTCATAGGAAACTTGCTGCGGAATGAATATATGAAGCCCTCATGAATGAGGTTAATGTGCTTATCAGAAAAAGCATGAGAGACTTCTCTCTCTCAGCCACATGAGAATACAGTGAGCAGACATCCATTTTCAAACTAGAAAGAAGGCCAGGAACCAAATCAGCTAGCACCATAATCATGGACTTTTCAGTCTTCAGAAAAGAAATTTCTACTGGTTAAGCCACTCAAATGGACTAGGAGGAACTTGAGTGTTTTAAACTCTGTATGACATGGATGTAAGAATTCAGAGTCTGAGCTAGATCAGAGAGGAAGAAAGCCTGGCATGGGAGTGGTGTGTCAATCTCTGTGATCCTCCCTATGTGGCAGATGACTGACCATTCAAAACACCAGGAAAGAAGTGGATGTGTGTTTCTTCTTGCTTCCTCTTCATTAAATATAACAGACAAAAGAAATCAGTCAACACTCTCCAACATGGGAGTGGTACCTCTTTGTGAGTAAATATTCATTGAACAGATTTTCCCCAACTTCAACCATAATTGGGAGCATGTTAGGCCTCCCACCCAAAATTTAGAGTTTCAGGCTGTGTGGTATGAACAACCCCCTGGTGATCCTTACTGTGCAAATAAATCAAGGGTGATGCTGGTGAACTTGTACCCAAAAGGTAGCCTGTGAGTCACTGCTGGGTTGTGATATACTGTCAATAACACTTGCATTTTGAGAAGCTGGGTTGACAGATGCAAATGACATTGTTCAGGCTTATGAATGTCAATATTCACCCATGTGTCTCTCTGCACTTCCTGCTTCTCCACTTATGAAAATAAGACTTTCAGTTAGTTTGGAGGCTGACAGGACATTAAAGAGCCTTTTGTTGGGTTGTCTTTACAATACATAGTCTTTTTGTGTCCTTTTCTTAAGAAAGATCCTTATGAGACTGATATGAAGGTGTGGAAACATAAATGACCTTTAGTTACATCTGAGTTAGTCTCTGTATCCATAACAGAGATGGGATGTTCTGAGATGGGATGAATTTAAGGTGAAATCTAGATAAACCTCCACATCAAAAGAGAAGAACAGGATTGTTTTGAGGATAGAGGCAGTCATGAGATCAAGGGCTAAGAATTAAAAGTCTGTCTTGGTCTCATTATTAAATTATCTGATTAATATTATTGAATAATACATATTAACTAATTTATAGTGAATAAACTTGTTGACCTCTCACTGTATAATTTCCACATCAGGTCCCTTGATATCTGTAACCTATTAGCTTTATAGGCATGTCATTATTATTATTCAATTAAAGTTCTAGGTGTCTTGGGGAGACATGAGGAGAAGGTGATAATTATGTTTAAAACATTGCCATTCCATTGTTATTATCAAATTGAAAGCATGTCTGTTTAATTTTGTCAGTGAACATTTTCATATAATACATATTTCAACAATAATGAGAGTTTATACTCTGATGTAATTTGCTACAATATTATTAGCATCTAAGTATTACCTAATGATATTGTAGCCTATAATTATGCAGTGTTTAAAGATTTCTCCCCCATATATTTTTACTTTTATTTTTCTCTCAATATTTAGTTCACTAGACCCCTGGAATTTAATTTATGAGTAGATGCTATCTCCACAACGTCATTAGTAAACAAGCTATTATTTACAAAGTAGTGATTATCATATGGAGAAACTGATAAGCTTACAAATTCTCCCAGAACTAAGAACACAGGACTCTTATTTCCTGGCATGATTAATTAACTGTTGATGACCTGTGCTTCCAGAATGTAAAGTTAGTTTTTCTTATGCATATAACTGAACACCAGCTGCTTACAAGCTCTATAAGTCCTGTGGTTGGACTTACCGGTCCTGTGGTTAGACTCCCAGGTGAGATGGCATTGCTGACTCTTTCCACGTACAACCCAACCAATTTTTGGCAGTGCCTATTCTCTGTACCTGTTCCTACCATGGGGGGAAGAGGAAAGGTGGTTCATCCTGTTTACACTTCTGCTGTTTGCACACCTGATTGTCTCAAACCCAACCAAGATGCTATTGCATTTCATGTGAGAAGAGCCATGGCACCTCAAATACTATTTTAGGCAGAGTGTGCTAATCAAACTATATCCTCTCTTGATTGTATCAAGAACACCCTGCCCTGTCTAATGACAGATAATGAGGGAAGGAAAGAGTTGCTTTGATTAGGACAAACATGATTCAAAAAATAGATATTCACTCAACCCATAGGGCATATAGAAGGAACACTTGATTTGAAATTAGATACTGTTGGCTCAAGGAATTCTCTCGGACAGTGGTCAGCTTTGTGACTCTGCAGAGGACATTTAACTCTCTGAGATTCAGGTCCTTGTGAGGTCAGGCGATGCACACATACATACGGCCTACCCGCACTCACCTCATTTATTGTGAAAGGTTGTGGTAAAATGCAAATGAAAAAGCTAATATTAAGTACTTTGTTCCTGTGAACTACTGTAACAAATTGAGCTACCCCACATACTCTCCTGTACTGATCACGGCCCCCTTGCTCTTCCTCGACCTTATTAGTATGCTCCCTCCAAATTGCTCCTGTATTAGTCTGAGAGGGAAGTTATAATAAACTGGCTCATTTAACAACAGAAGTGTCTTCAACAACAGTTCTGGGGTATGGAAGTCTGACATCAAGGTGTTATCAAGGTTGATTCCTTCCAAGCAGTGTGAGGAAAGGATGGGTTCCAGGCCTTTCCATCTGGCTTATACAATAGATAGCTGTCTCCCCCTATGTCTCTTCATTTTTTTCCCCTGTATGTGTCTGTCTCTGTGTCCAGATTTCCTCTTTTCATATTGGATTGGGGCCTACACTAAAGATCTCATTTTAACTTGATTACCTCTATAAAGTTCCTATCACCAAATAAGATCACAATCTGAAGTACTGTTAGGAGACCAACACACCAAGGGACACTAATTCAGTGCACAATCATCCCCAAAGAGCAACATGACCCACTCACTTCTTCCAGGCCTTTCCACTTCAGAGACTCCCTCTCTGGTCACCCCACTTACAATGCACCCCTCTTTCTAGTCACACATGCTCCTTCTTCCTCTTCCCTGCTTTGTTTGGTTTAGTCAATAACACTTCCCACCATTGACACACTGTTTATTTCACTGATTTACCTTGTTTATTTGTCTGCTCATTCCACTCAATAAAAAGCCTTATGGAAGTAGGAGCATTGTTTTTGCTATTCTTTCCTATTTTTCAATCACTAGAACAGTAGGTGGCACATAGTAGATGCTCAACAAATGTTTGCTGCATGAGATGCAAAGAAGACAATGTGGCGCTGCCCTCTGGGGACCCAAGTTTTGAACCACATTATCTTCCCTCTCAGCATCTGAGCGGGCGAGAGCACCCAAGATACCTGTAACTACTGGATTAAACCACCCTCTATTAAGTGTGCCACAGCACACTTAAATTCACCATATTATTCAGGTACATCCTCAGTTGTAAAAGGAGAGGCAGCAGAGATTTTAGGCCACAAGCATTCTAATATTGGAAATAGTAATTTAGGTAGCATCAAAGGCAAGAGAATGAAAGTTAGAGGGCCAGACAGCAGGTGGTGGTGGAAAGATGCCAGGGCATTTCTCAGCTCTGTGAGTTCTCTAGGGACTCAGAGATACTCTCAGCTCACTGCTTATAAGCCTTAAATACCATGCTGGAATCATTCAGTAATAGGACTCATTAAAATAATTATGTTTCTCCATCCAGAATTTGGCTGAAGATCACTTTTGGTGCTTTAGCCATTCAGTGCCATGATTTTAGAAAGAAATCTTAGGCAGGATTTTTTCTTCCCCGGCAAATAAAGCTCATAAAGGTGCCAGCAACAAAATAAATCAGTTATCTGGTGCTCTCAGCTGAATATAGCTGCTGTTATTGTTGGCTGATATGCCTCTGAGGAAAAGACATTTCAGAAAGGACTAAATCTACACGTAGTGTTGCTATAATAAAGCAACATTTAGCAAAAAAAAAAAAAATCAACTTCAGGAACACTAGATTAAGGCCGGAAAGCTAATTTACAAGGAAGGCTGTGCAAAATCCATTATTTCAATGCCATCTATCTGTAATGGACTCAAGTACTGCCAAGGCTAGGTGTGAATTTAAACTATTGCCATTTTTGGTGCAGGCTGCCTGCGTGGCGTGCCAGAAAGAGCTTGCGCTTGTGGCTCTCACAAGTGCAGCTCCACTCTTCAAGAAATCTGCGGTGTTGGTCAAGTCTTAGACTTTCTACACTTGTTTTTCTTTCCTGTCATTAAAATGGAGCTAATGATACCCTCTCCAAATGTATGAGTGAAGGTTAAATTGAATTCCTTGGAGAGAATTCAAAGTCGGTTCTACTTCTGTCATTCTAGTCATTGCTGCTACAAACCTTTCATTTCTTTAGCCTCACCACTAATGGCTCATTTTTTTCATTTCAGCACCAATGTGTTGCAACTATTTCTTTCTATAGGCTGAGTGACTGTGAACACATTGGGTAAGTTCCCTAAGGCTCATTTTTCTCATCTGCACAATGGGAGGTCAATGACAATAATAACGATAAGAGCTAACAAGTAGGAGTGCCTGCCACGTGTGAGGCACTGTGCTGAGTGTCATAGAGCTGGTTCTGTGCTGACCCTGTTTTGCACATGAGGAAACTGGCTTCCAGAGGTTTAGTGACTGGCCCACTATAGTACAGATAGAAAGTGTTACAAATGTAATATAACTAGCAGGATATCTGGTAGAGATTCAATGAGATTAATATTATTACAACATTTAATATTATCAACATCATGACCCTGTCTTCCTGCCACCCACAATCTCTACACTGGGTGTTCTCTGTGAGAACAGGGAGTACAACACAAGTATATTGTTTGTTATTAAGTAGAATGCTTTAACATCACTCAATAAATGCATAAAGAAAGAAAAAAGAAAAATAAAGAAAGAGAAGGGGGAAGGAAGGAAGGAAGGAAGGAAGGAAGGAAGGAAGGAAGGAAGGAAGGAAGGAAGGGAATATTGCTTTGAATATTGCCCTCACATCTCTAACCTGTTGACAATTTCAAGAGCACTGTTAATGTGTGACGTGCCAGACCTATTAACAATCACGGTTTTGGGTGGGAGCATGCAATTCTCCCGTGTGCCTGCACAGCTAACTGTTACAAGACAAGATTCTCTGTTGCTTTAATTACTGCCAAAGCTCTCAACACACAGCTTCAGTCAGCAAGCACCTGCATGAACCCTGAAATATTTTGACATGATCATGTGGACCAGGGCTCTTTACATAGCGATTCTGTAAACTGCCATTTACAGAACAGCATCTCTCACTTTATTATCAGACACTGAAAAATAGCTTTGAGAGGTTAAAGTATGAGAGGGACTATTGTTTTCCCCATGTTTATACTTAGTATATTTCTTAGGCAGTTCCAACATGGCAATGGGGGGTCATCCTGCTGCCAGCATTCCTGAAAGAATAGGCTAAAATATATTTGTGTCTTGTCTGAACCACAAAATCTGTGTTCCCTTCACTCATACTTTCCCCTCTGGTGTTTATTTATTTTTTTCTTTTATCTCCTACACTCTCATGTTTTGAATATGAAAGATGTTTTGGATTTTTTAAAAAATTCAGTGGATATTCAATATAAACAACAATTTTCAGATGACAAACACTTGACAATAATGGGACAATTGGTTTTATCTTTATTATTTTCATGCATTTATTTAGCTATTTATTCCCACCATCTTTTAATTGGCATGTACTTAATGCATACTATTATGTCAAGCCCTGTGCTTAAATTATTGGTGGTCTAATGGGGGAAAGGGGAGAACACATACATATTTGTGATTAAAACATGGTAAGATAATTATTATAACAGATATATGTATAATGTGCTGTGAAAATACAGGAGAGGAATCGCCATCTTCCGTTTGGGAAACCACAGAGGCTTCAGAGAGGAGGTGCTATCCGGGGTGGGTCTTGAAGCCTAGAAGGGAATGAAAAGAGCGTTGTGAGCAGAGCGAATGTCATGGAATTTTAAACCAACAGGTCCAGGGGATAGCCCAAGAGGCACGTGGAGGGTATATTGGCATGGGAAGGGAAAACGAATAGATGAGGTTAGAGAGAGTGAATTGATGAATGTCTAATAGTTTTTAGATTCTAACCATGCACTACCACTTTATAGAAAGAAAGGAAAAGGATGGGAAAAGAAAAAATAAAACACACAAATAGATTGAAAGGTAGATTCACAACATAATATGCACACACATATGCTCATGTATACACATGTGATCGTATCTTAAAATTCTAGTTTCTCGATACTCTAATAGGAGAACAACATATCTAAGTAACTAATGGATTCTCTTCTAGTGGCATGATTTGGTGATGCTGTGTAGTTAGAGACTTTATATCCTCAATGTGATAATGAAGGAGTTAATTCCCCAAGATATAATGTCAAGTATGTTTTACTGTAGTCTAATTGTTTGGCAATTAGAGTATATTTTGGTTGAGCATATATACCTGTGAAGCTTTGCAATCCATGAAGCACGTGCAGGGGGTTTGTGAAGAACCTGTGTGTGGTCAGTCATTTTCAAGCATGTAGCATGAAAGGAAAGAAAATTGTCCTTAGTGAGAAGGAAATCATCATAATTTCAGGTGTCTTGGAGCTTCTCTTTGTAAACCTGAATTGCTACTCTTGGATCCCAATTGTCTTATCCTCCTCGGACCTGGATCTTCCCTCACTCGTGTTAATGTAAAACATGAAACAAAACAAACAAAACACCAACTATCAATGATCAGGTATCTGAAACCCCATCTTCTTTCCTTTGGGACAAGTGTGGGTGTCCTCCAATTAGTACACTACAAAAGAATAATTACTATAAGAAAGCATAAATATTGTTTTGTTTAATTTAGCCTAGTATAGAACTTCAGATGCCTTTTAAGTTGTCTTCTTTAGGAAAGATGATGTGATAGTTTGCTTTAAAAAAGTGCATAAACTTGAGGTAAGTAGGCAACAAGGATTTCCTTTGTCTATCACTGTCTTTCTTCCTATCTATGTAAAGATGCTGGGAACATGTTTATTTGTTTTTCTTCAGAAAACTCTCCTTTGAATGTTAGTGGTATATAGTTTTGGAAGGCAGGATGGTGACTTACCTTACCCCTTTCTATAGAAATATACTTGCATATTCTAATACAATTGAATAGACTTCCAAAATATCACTGCTGACAAAACTCCTTTTAAAATTACTTAAGAAGGAATCAGCTTTGTCATTAATCCCAAAGCCACAAGCCATCTTAATACTTAAAATGTCAAACTCATTCTATTTTTCTTCTTGCTTCAGCTGCTATCACGTGATGTAACAAGAGCATGGTCTACCCTAGGCCATTCTATATTATTTTTCTTGTTAAAAAAATGCAGGACTCAGTTTTAATCTTTGTTTTTCTGCCATCGTTCTGTCTTTCAGGGGGAATCCATACCCACCCTCTTTATCCAGGCTTGGTGAATATTAGAGATTTATTTATTTCAGTTTAGTGAAGGGTTTCTGAAGTTCTGTGTGCATGGCTACCTTTTGTGAATAAGCAAACACAGGGATTATAAGGTAGGCAATGGCCTTCAAGGAGTGTACAGTTTGGGGAGCATATGGTTTGGCATAAACAGAGGCAAAAAGATTTCCATTCAAACACCCGTCACTCTAAGCCAGGGGCTTCAAACTGGCTACTTTGGCCTTTGTACTGTTTGGCCCTCGCAGAAGTTGTTAAATTAGTTGTTGACATTAACAATCACTAGATTATAAAACTATGTAGAAAAGTAGTTGCCAAAAGTTGGGAGACATTTAGCATTATGGTTTTCCCTTTGAGCCCTTATACCAAATTCACATCACTTTGTCATGCCACCTGATTGTCCCTATACCAAATCGAGGTTGCAAGCCTTTGTATGGGGAATATGGTTTTGTGTGGACAAGGAGTTCACAAAGGACAGGGCAAGACCTATGGGTGTGCGAGTGATCAAGGAAGTTTTTCAATAAAAGTAATGCTTGAACTGACCCCGAAAAGAAGGATGGAATTTGAACTGAGGGAGCATCACACACAGGTAAGTTTGGATATGCCTAGGAGACCCACCTTGGCTGGGCAGTGGGAGGGCACAGTTCTGGGGAGAGGACTAAGAAGTATGATTGACAGGGAAGGAAGGGGCAAGGTTTGCAGAGAGTTCTGCCTGACTGACCCACAAGTTTTGATTTTATCCTGGAGATCACAAAGTAAACTAAGGTGATATTTTCATATTATTATGGTGCCTATGGTATATACCAGGTGACCTATAATAATGAAAAGTAAAGCAACCACTACTTAAGCTTTTGGAAGATTCTATTTACAGGAACTTGAAAATCTGTGTGTAAGTACATATAAACAAGTACATAACATAATGATCAGTTTAAATGTATACATTAGCTCATGATATGTAAAGAAAATAATTCAAAATTCAAAGAACAAAGAGGCAATAAAATATAAGAGTGAAAAACATGGTCAGTCACTTGTGTTGCTCTGTGAGAGGAGAGGAAGATAGAATTTGAATGGCTCTGTCAGGTCTGGAGGCTAGGCTTTGGCTCATCCATTTAGAATGTGACCCTCAGACATCTGCATAAATCCAGACCCTCAGAGGGAACTATGAGAATGAATTCACCCACTGGCCAGAAGTTTGTCTGTCTTAACCTGTGTTCTAGGAGGAGGGTAATAGTGGGGAAAGGGCAAGGTAGAGAGAGATCAGATAGATATCCCCCTGTGAACATAGGGTCTTCTTATGCATATTCCCAAGCTAAGTAATTATTATTAAAAAAAATTCCCAGCTGTTATTACCTCTGTTATAAACAAATGGAGAATCTACAATGTGTAGTTTTTAAGAATCTCTATAGATTAAAAGCAATATAAAATACACTCACAATCGAAAACTACAAATCATAGTAAGAAGAAATGTCTTCAGAGTCATAAAGCAGTGGGGCCAAGGCTTTGAGAACTTTAGCTAACAGAATATTTTGGTTACAAAATGAAAGAAAAACAACAATGTTTGAAAAGTTAGCATATTTTAAAAACCAATCATAGAATTATGGCAGAATCACAGTGAGCTCCCTTGTTTAAAGATCACACTTCTCCCATCCAAATACTAATCTAACCTGACTCTGGAAAATGGATACAACTATACTTGAACAACAATTAAAAAAAAAAAAACAAAAAACCCAGGAGAAAAGAACTTAGTTACTGGAAGGTTGCCGGATTGGGGCTGGGCTTGGGGGGGGGGGCGGAAATGGGTGAAGAGATGACAGAATTAAGAAGTACATAATACAGAATAGCCATGGCGAAGTAAACTACTTACTTGCTACTTAGTATAGGAATCGAAATAGCCAAAGAATTTATACACGTGACCCATGGATGTGAATGATTGTGGGAGGGTTGCCTGAGGGAGTAGGGGGCACTGGGTGGAGAAGGGAAAAATGAGGACAACTGTGATAGCATAATCATAGCAAAATATGATTTGAAAAAGATCACCATTCTTTGTAGGGGGAGGAAGTGTGGGTAGTAAATGATTTGCTCACAACAATGCCAGTTTTAGGAGACTTAGAGTAGTGAGCACAGTACAGTACACAGATGATATATTATAGAATGTGTACACTTGAAACCTATAAAGTTTTATTAACCAAAGTCACTCCTATAAATTCAACAAAAAATGTTAAAAATAAATAAATGCAAGAATAAAATGTAGAATTTAAGTCTCTGAATCTAACACCAGTCTTGTACAGTCATGTGCAGAAACACGGTTAGGAAGAAAGAAGAAACAAAGGTGAATTCAATGTTATTTGGTGACTCTCATCAATAGTCACAAAAAAAAACTAAGTAGAGGATATGATTTATAGCAACTCTGTTTACAGAATGAGGGAAATGATGTTAGGGGAAAGTGCAGTGTTGATTTTCCTACCCATAGCATTCTTAGCTTTTATGTATTTATCTGACACTCACTAAGCAGCTATCACAGAGAAAACATCAGAGTTGAACAATGTCATAGGCGAAAGATGACTAGTGAGTCATGGTCTGTCATTTTAAAAATACACAATATAGTGAAGAGAATAAGTAGATATACAAATATTGGGGAGGTAACCAATAGGGACAGAGAACATGCTGTGACGCAGGCTAGCAACTCAGCTAGCCAGCTTTTTCTCCCAACAGAACATTGGGTTTATTATGAAGAGGGGAAGCTCTAACCAAATACCTGATCCTGAGGCAGGATCATTGTTCTGCTAAAGACAACATGTGAGATGAATTTCTTAAGTTGGTCTTGCTCATCTTTCTAAATCTGAAAAGACAGCTTTTACCAACTTTTATGAAAGAGCCCATATATTTAAAACAGACAAAACATCAATCAACCCATTAACCTTAGGTTATAAATTACTGACATTCAGCAAAACCATAATTATTGCCACTTTAAAAGAAGTTTCTGTGTCTTATTCCTACTAGGGGGTGGAGGATCTTTTCAGAAATGCATTACTTAGATAAAAACTGTAATATTGTTCATTTCTGACTCTGTAGGTGCTTTGTTGAGGACACTAATATCAGGAACAAAGTTGTAAAGTCACAATATGGACCTCTGGGCAGCTTAATATGGGTTTTGGGGATAATCGTCAACATATCAGATTTGACACATGGCATCTAGTACAAGTAATACAGCCCACACTCCCCTATTATAGGAGACTAAGGGGCTTATGGAAGAGAAATTCTTCAGAAAGGGTATGTTCCATTTGCCTCCCACCCAAAGTGTTTGAATCTATTTGAACCTATTTTTGCTAAGATCTTGGAGAAGCTTAAAGCTAGGGTCCTGGGTGAACTAGAAATATAAATATATGTATATATGTACATAAATATATTTTATATATACATACATCTACATATATGTAATTTTAAATATATATTAGAAAAAAGACTACATATGTTTTAGATTTATATGTATAAATATATTATACCTATATATTTTTTAATAGTGAGGATTGGAATTGTCAAACTGAATTTGGAAGGAATAGTCTTTCCTAACCCAAATTTCAGAACTCCATAGGTAGATGTATCAGAACACCAGGGAACACTGATCAGCTTTTATCCCCATTCAGGTCTCTCTCCAATTTATAAAATATTTGGTCAAGGTCTACAATGGTCCTGACAAAGGAGCTTCAGAGAAGCCTTTTGAAAGAGAAAGCTTGGCTGTTAGGGTTTGGAAAATAAGAAGCCAGGGGTGAGGTTGACAGGTTGTATGTGGGGAAACAGACAGACCTGACAGTTTATTTTAAGCATTTCAAACTTTGGCAGATCAATTTTCTGAAAGGGTTTCCTTCTGATTGTTCTTTTGAAAGTAAGAACTGCCAGGGCTACAACAGAAAGTTGACACCTATTCAGTTCAGCACTTAGAAAAAGCTAAGAGGGAAAAGAAAGGCTTTCAATTCTTGTCCTCTCTATTTATTGTGGTGCTCAAAGCAGTGAATAGTGGAGTTGGTGCTGAAAAGCATTTCCATTATATTTGCTGCAAAGTCTCTGGGAGTCTCAATGAGCAGGGAGAGTCAGGAAGTGAAACTTTTTCCAATGGGAGAGTTTGAAGGTGCATTCTCACAGCAAACTGAGCTGACATGTCTGATCTGGGCCTCAACCTACATGATGAGAAAATTAAAATAAAACTTTTTAGGTTACTGCTCTACTATAATATTATCACCACATATTATTACATATTATTTTGTTCAGAATTTATTATGCATTTGCTGGTTACATTTTGTCTCTCAAGAATAAAATTTAGAAGGTATCTACTTTTCCATGAGATTAATTTAGAATTTGATTTGGCCATTTATAATTAGTCTTCATCATCATGTATATTACATGACAGATGTTCTTAGATTATGAGATTATGTGTCCATGTTTTTCACCAGATTGTAAGCAAATGAAAAAAGCACTTGATATTCTGTGTAAAGTGTCCAGCATGGTGTTTTGCAGGTTATTATATTCTCAGTAAATATTTAATGAATTGGATCTTTTTAATTGTTCCCATACTTTTTTTTTACACTTTTTTGTGTATTTGAATTGAGCACACATGTGGAGTACAATGGTGAGATAGGCATGGGAATTTTTACAACCGATGAAAGGATGGAGTTTCAAACTCACTTAATCAACATTTATTTAACAGAGGCTATGCTAGGTTCTGAAGTTGTAGAGATAAATGAGACAATCCATGCCCTTTAGGATTCTAGGAGACAAAAGGGACCGAAAAATAGATAGAGATCAATATCAAGTACTAAACATCGAAGAGAGAACTTTCCACGCCCAAGCAACACTAGACAAACTAAAGCATGTGCAAGGGATAATGTACTTTGGACTGGAAGTCACCACTGAGAAGGTAACAGTGTAGAAAGGCATTTTTGAGTGCTGAAAAATGACTCACTGGTGAGAGCTCTGGTTAGTTTATGTCACATGAGCAGGAACATCTTTCTCCATGGGATCCTTAGAACAGAAGAATGCTATTCCAATTCAATTGGCAAAAGCCTATACTTCTTTAAGGATTTATGGAGGGACTAAAATTGAGATCAAAATAACAAGTATGGATGCTTAAAGGTCCACCAAGAGTGATGAGAGCAGACGTTCTTAGACTCTGCTGCCCATTGGAATCACATGGAGAGCATTAAAAAAAAAATTCCTGTCTGTATCTCAGGCCAATTAAACCAGAGTCTCAGGGAATTGGACCTAGTTTCTATGAACTACCTTGATGAGTGCAAAGTATGACCAAGTTTGAGAACAGTTGGGTTCTCAAACAGCTGAGAGGGTCTGGCCATGACCTATTAACAACTTTAACATCTGAGATATGTTTTGGGGGACCTGGCTGGACTTGGAGGTCAAATTCCCTTCATTTAGATATGAGTGCTTTAAATTATTGTGAATTTTTGAGGTTTAACAGTCTTTGTAAAAAGGCCTCACTAAGTTAGCTTTGATTTTGAACTTCCGCTGATTTTCATCTCTTACAACTTCCGTATATAATTTGGGATTTAGAACTATAAAGGGGCAACCATCATGGTCTCTCTGGTGTCACACTGCAGGAGTTCAAATCCTACCTCAGCAGCATTCTAACAAAAATGCCCAGCCTCACATTCTCTTTACAACAGAGATGAAAGTTAAGACCTGTTACCCATTGCTGTAAGGATTGAACAAGGTGGCACTTATAGGGACTGAGAATAGAGCATGGCTGTCACCAAAGCTGGATGTAATGTAATCATTGCCAGTCTCACTTTTATCGAGACAGAATTCAAAACAAACCATCCCCGCCTTTCATAAAATAAGCAGTCATGTTGAGAACTAAAAGATATGACCATTCTTTTAATAAAGGTTGTAAATTTGCTTGCTGTCATTTATCCCTCATGACTAATATTTTGCAGCTCATAATTTGGGAAGGTTTATTCATATATTAAACACATACATCTTAAGCACCTATTACATGGCACTCATTGTTGTAGATGCTGGTGTTAAAGCAGGGAACAAAATAGACCGAAAGTCCAGCTGCCATGAAGCCACCCTCTAGAAGAACTAAAAGAAGAAGTGACCATCCTGTAGAAGAGGCAGCTAACAATTGGGGAGCGGGGCAAGTAGAATATGTTGTATGCTGTGTGATGATAATTACTATGGAACAAACTTAAAATAGAGGAGGGCAGCAAGAAGCACCAGAGGAGCGTGACACAGGTTAACAGCACTGAGCATGATGGTCAGGGAAGGCTGGAGAAGATGGCACTGTGCACCTGCAGGAGGAGAGCAGGAGAGCGTTGCAGAGACTGGAGGAAAGAGCATTCCAGGAAGAGAGATGAGCAAATTAGAAGATTCTGAGGTGGCAAGGCTTGAAAGGCTATTACATAAAAGAATGCTATTATATAAACCAGGAAGCACCATGACCACCCTTGAGTGAATAGGGAGAATATATGCAATAGCAGATGGCTTAAAGCAGAGGTCCCCAGACTGGCATGTGCCAGTCTGTGAAGGAGGGCTTGTAAAAATGCAGACTGCTGGGCCCCATGCCTAGAGTTCCTGATTCATGAGATCTGGGGAGTAAAAGGGTCAGGCCAGGTCCCCAACCCCCAGATTGCTAATGGCCCCATCAGGCCAGTTTCCAACACTCTGGACTGCCTATGACTCAGTTGTCCTGACTCACTTGGTAGCCCCAGGCCTAACTGAAACTCTCTTCCCACCGAGCTTGATAGACAACTGGTGCCAGCCGCAATAGCCATCGCCAGTGGCCAGATTGACCCTCCTGTTCCTGGGAACAGCCCGCACTTTACCTAATCCATTGTCCTGACTCATATCCTGGAACCCTGAGGCACCCATCTGGAAGAACAAGAGACTAATCTGTCCCCTATCCCTTCACAAACCCCATGCTTTTTCTTTTGAAAACCCCACTCCTGCCTGCCTTCCCCCAGTGATGAAGTCAACCGGGACTCAGCCCACCTCTCAGAGCAGCATCAAATAAAGGCACTTGGAACAGATCACCCTGTTCCTCCCACTTCTATTTCTCATGCATTTCTAACAGGGAGGGGCCTGAGAATTGCTTTTCTAACAGGTTCCCAGATGATGGGGTCGGGGTTCTGGGTGGGAGTGGAGGTTGTGCAGTAAGTGGAACATCACAGTGAGAACTAGTAGCTTAGACTGAGAATTAGGGGCAGACGAATCATACTAGGTTTTATAAGACCTTATAAGCGTTTTGGGTTTTACTCTAAGGGAAAAGCACAGTAACTAGAAAGTTTTCATCAAAGCAGTAGCTCAGTGGGATGCATAGGTTATGCATGATCCTTCTGACAAAAGCACAAGGGGTTAGATGCCATGGCTTCCTTGTGATTTGTGTGGGATGGGGTTGCTTCCATGTATATGGAAGTTTTCAAACATTTCAACTCATTTGGTAAGACATATTTCACCTTATCATGAATATTCTGTGTACTTATGTTGTAGTTTATTTACTTGTCTGCTCAAATGAGCTAATGCCAACATCAAATATAACAGTAAATTAGTTCAGTCTTATTTAAACCCAAAGTCCACCTAGTACAAATATAAAGCAGATTATCCAACAACAGGTAATTTGTTCAAAATTTTTTTCATACAATTATGTTGGCATCCCATAGACAGGGTCTGGCATTGGGTTTGTCCCTTTTTGAATAATTTCTTGGGTTAGGCAGGTAAACAATACTACTATTGTCATCACTTTGTTAGACTTTCATGCTATCTTTGGTACAATACCATATTCAGAAGGATAGCCTTTCTTAAGAACAGGAAAAAATAAACCAATCAACATTGCCTGATCAAAGTGTTCTTTGGCTTCATGTTGTAATATTTTAAGGTAGTAGGCTCCGTAACATTTCTCTGAAGTCTTATTTTATGTGGCCTTGTTGAAGGCAAGGTTTATAAAATCACATCTATAAAGGACACCCTTCATGAATAATATGAATCCAGCCAGTGGATCAAGGTAGCCACTGTAGTCGATAAGTGTCTTTGGGCTATTACTGCGCTCCAGTTTTTCCTGTTTATTTTTTTTTTCTATTAATGTTTTCCAGGTAAAAATCATGGGCCTAATTTGTTGGTTCCTTTAATCTTCATTTTGAATTTCTCACTTGTCTAAGCAGAACCTATTTTCCACTACATGTACACACTCACTTGATGCTCATAAAAAACTTTGGAAGCAGGTGTGATTATCATTCTCATTTCGCGGTTGAGGGGACAGAGGCTCAGGGAGGTGGAGTCTTGTGTCTTTGGCCACATGGTTTAAGATGAGAAGCCAGGATTCACTCAAGTTTCCTGGCTCTTCTATGCATTCTGTCTCCCAGCAGGAGCCAGAGAGGGGAGGCTCCAGGATTATGATTGCTATATCCTGCCCTGTATCCCCAATACTCACATGTGATTAACATTAATGTAGCTTCTCTGACTAAGCCTTTCTGAAATGAGAGTGTGAATCCTATACAACAGCTATGAACCTGAGCAGGAAGGCAGGGCAGATAGTGGGGGGAGAAAAAAGCCTGAGATGCTGAATTTTAGTAAAGTCTGAAACCTTTCACATTATGAAATGGTTGTAATTATGAATGACTCTAATTCTTAGCATCTGCTTTTTAATATGCCCAGTCTGACATGTCCAGCTGAATTTCTACATTTTTAAATTGCCTAAATCTCCTCAAAACCAGTAGTTTCAGGATATCAAAACAGACACGTCAACAGTTTTGGTTTAAATAAAAAATGCAATGTGTTTTGATAAGTGAGCCTTATTTTAAGCAACTAAAACAGAATTGCAAGCAGATATATAAGAGATCAGGTTCTGCAATGTCAAGCTAAACCTTTTCTTTAGAGAAGTTTTGGAATATGATAACATGGGGTTATGGGGAAAACAAAGTCTAGAGAATTTCATGGTTGGATTCATCCTCTACTGTGTGAATCATGTGTTGTTTTACTTTTACCCAGTTAAATGCAGTATCTTCCCAAGCAGTGGCTTTCTTTTGCACTGTTAACTCTGCAGAAAATCTAAATGTATTCATTTATTTATTCATTCAACAATTACTTATTCCGATGGAGATTTGTACCACATCAACCCCCCTTTGCCTGACCTCTCAACAGCAGTCAGCCCTATAGCCCTTCCCCTTTAACTTTGTCTCTTACCTTCTAGGTTCCGTTTGTGTCCTAGCTTTTATTCTACCTGTCTGAGCACTCCTTTTCTGTCTTCTTTAATCATCTTGCACCGCCATACCACTCACTGTTGAAGTTCCTCAAGGTTCAGTCTGGAAATTTCTACATTCCTCATGTAATTTGTATTTCCTCTATGCAGTTTGATTCCTCTTTATGGACAGATAGCTTATGAATATATGTATTTTATATATACATATATTCATATAGAAGTCAGAAGCCCTGACTTCTCTTTGTGCCATACACTTATATCTTGAGCTATCTATTCATAATCCATTCAGATGGATCAGTGGGAATTCATGTTTAATGTTTTCCCAAAGAGTAACTCGTAATTTTCTTTCCACACACTTGGAACTCAGAAGTGTCTTCAGAGACCATGATAATACCATCCATACTTGTGTGCAAGCCTGGGACTGGGGATTGTGAAAAATCCCTCCTTTGCCTTCCCCATATTAAATCCATCAGCAGATCCTAGTGATTTAACCCTCCAAGCATCCCTGTCCTGTCCATATTTTCCACTCCTCCCATCACTGCCATCTGCTCATGTCAACATTCCTGATTAAATACCTTAAGCTGTTTATTTCTTAGAGTAAAGATACACATATCATAGTTTTTAAGAATGTACTTTGTTTACTTCTGCTTTTAATTTCAAGTTATATATTCCTTTAATTTTTAAGTAAATGTTTTATTAAAGTATACCATGTTACAGAAAAGTACACAAATATTAGGTAAAACCAACTCTCAGAATCAAGAAACAAAACATTCCCTGTACCCAGAAGTGTCCTGTCTCCCTCCTCTGGCCACTACCCCACAAGGGTGACTGTTGGGAATCGCCTGCCTGGTTTCAGGAGCTGTAACCCCCCCATGGCTAAGGCTGAGTGAGTGACCTTCAGACCATAAGCAACTAAAGAGACAAAGCTTATCTCCCTGGCAGAAGCACAGCTTCTGCTCCTTTTGCTTCATCCATAACTGGCCCCCAACGCTTGATCGGTTAGCCAATGATGGGTAAGATTTCCCAAGGGGGAACAACCTAAGACAGGCATGATCATGTGGAGACCCCAAGGAAGGACTTGAGGGGCTACAGCAAAAGGGGGTGATGGACCCTCGCCTCTCGGCTATCCTGGCATAGCCTGAGTCCCCATTCTGTCTGTGAGAAGTCTCCAAATCTCTTGGCTGCCTTGCTTACTCTGCCTGACTTAAGCCTGAAACAATGACAGAGGGCGGGGCAACTCTGTGCTAGAAAGGGCTGGTTCCCCCAGTGATCAGGCCTAAGAAACAATATATAAAGTCCTGTAAAACCTGCTTTGCTAGGAATGCTCTCAATTAAATGATAAGGGTCTGAGAAGGAAATGAGTTTGTTTCCCAAAGTTTTGTAGCCCTTCAGCTAACAGACCCTGACTGAGAATAAGCCCTCCTAGTTCTTTGTATGCTATCTATTGTTTGATCCTTACTGACTGACAATGATTAATGAACTTTACCTGTATTTCTGTGCAAATTGAAACCCAATAAAAATCTCTCAAGGTAAGGGTCAGGATGCTCTCCTCTTGAGAGAGTGGCCAGGCTGCTCCGAGGTTGCTGCGGTGAGAGCGCCGAATCCCAACCACTAGACCACAGCCACTTTCTTGACCTCTCCCACCACACGTTAGTTCTGCCTGCTTTTCATCTCTATATAAATGGGCATGTGCAGTGCATCGCTGGCTTCTTTTGTTCAGAATTAAGTTGTCCCCACTACACTGAAATATTTCTTTTGTCATACATAAGCTGACTACCAGGTATGGGTTATGTCTGTACTAACCTTTTGTCCCATTGATCTACTTATTTTTGCACCATAACAGACCACACATTGCGTGTATACTAATGCACTGTTTATTCTGTTTTCTTATAGTAGTCATTGTAAGAATACACCACACTTTTAGAATTCTATCTGCATACTGTTGATGAAAAGTTGGGTTGTTTGCAGTTTGAACCATTATAAATAATTCTGCTGTGAACATTCCTGTACATGTGTTTTGGTGACTATACCTATGCCATACTATGGCATATAAATGTAGAGTTAAAGCATGCATGCAATCTGCTTTAGTAGATATTTCTGATATTTTCCAAAATTCATTATGAATTTACACTTCCACCAGCAGCATCATTGAAGAGGCTCAGTGTTTCAGTGTCAGAACTCTTAGCATCTTTTCTTGTTTTTTGTTTGTTTAAAACAGTGGATATAGAGTAATATCAAATTGGGTTTTAATTTGCATTTCCTTTGTGACTAATGAAGAAGTGTTTTCCATTTGTTTATTGGTCTTCGGGATATCCTTTCTCTGTAATTCCTGTCCAAGATTTTTGCTCATTTATTTCTATTGTGTTGTAGACAATTTCACGTGGATTGGAGGGCTATCTGTCATCTTTGTTTTCATGCATCCCGACTGTGAGTCCTCTGTTGATAATACATATTACAAATATATTTTCCCAATCTGTGCCTTTCCTCTTCACTTTCTTAGCTGTATTTTAATGAATAACAGTTATTTTAAGAGTTTATTTCTATTGTGTGTTTCCATTATGACTTATCCCCCTTATATCCCATCCACCTGTACCCCACCCCCTCCAGCCATCACCACATTATTGCATTCCTGTTTATTATAATATTTGTGGTTAGTCTTTTCTGTGTCCTACTTTTTTATACTTGCCCCAATAAAGTAATATTCTATTTTTTCCTAAAATTTGTGTTATTTTACCTGTTTTGAGTCACTGGGTAAACAGTGATACAGTTTGTTGAGATAAAGTCATTTGGAGGTAAGGGAGAGGCAAGAATATTTGGGAGGAGAACTCAAAAGTCATGTTTAGACTTCATAAATTTGAGAGATCTGTGGGACATTCATGTGAAGATGATATTAGACATTTAAATATTTAAATATAAAGAAAGGATGGGGCTAATTATAAATTTTGGAGAGAGCTATGTAACATTTACATTAAACTGATGACAATTAATAGATGCATTTATGGAGAGAATGGAGCGCAGCCGGTGATCCCAAAGTCAACTACAACATCAGAGTCAGGGTTAGGTTATAGGAGTTCAGTTCAACCACTTTTCAAGAATTTACCCATCACTGTAATGAATAGAGCTGGTGGTTCACTTAAATGTTCTTTCTCTTCATTTGAGGTATTATTGGACTTCAACTTTGCAAATTAATGTGATGTCTGATTAATTTATATTATTTTATCTAAAAGTATAAATGTCACTAATACTTCTGAACATTACATCAGAGGGAGAATTGCACCAGTGACAAACTATTGCATTCCATTTTTTTTTTTTTTTTTTTTTAGGATTTGATGATAACCACCTTTGAAATAAATATAAATGTTTAGAGATTTTTTTTCTCTAAGAAATATAAATACTTCAGGGTCAAGGGCACAATAATGAGTGAGTAGAACAGAGGAAGACTTAGGAGTAAACAGTATGGTTTAATTCATTCTCAGCAGGTAAAGAACATGAGAAGAATGAGAAATCCAGTCAGTTTCTGGCACCTGTTTCTATATCAAACAGATGAGCAATTTCCTGATAACTTTCCTTTATTTCTCTCATACATCTTTGATCCTCTCCCATTCAGTAAGAAAGGAAAGTTTACTAGGTAGGCACCATTTTCTATTTACCTACCCAGATAAAAGATTGTGAAAAGATAATGCCAGCATGCAGTTCAAAATTTGGACCTATAAAACCAAACAATTTATGGAGCTTTAGATGAACCCAGCTAATGTTCACCTCTGTCTATATCTTGCATGAGCAGACTAACTGATTATTTATCCAGTCTTATCTTACTCAAAATGAACATTGTCTCAGTTAATTTTAAATAAAACAGTAAACACTTTCTTTTTGCTATGAGAGTCATCGCACTGTTCTGTACTTTCTGTTACAACAGCACTTCTCCGCATTTAAGTGCAGGAATCTTGACCATGGTGTGTGTCCCTCTCCTAGATTACATAGGTCATGTACATAGACCGAGAGCCCTGCGTGCAAGCAGGCACTCTCTGCTTTGTTTTTGTTTTTACTGGCTCTGTTTATTGTCTACTTACTCTGCTATGATGGTATTATCATGAGTTCATATCGAAGTGCTGAAGGCACCTCTGAGAGAGAAACGCTGTATGTCAACACATTCCATCATTTTCTGCTCCATGCCCCAAAGCGGCTCCTAAGAATTTAGTTTTCTGTGGAAATATATTTCAAGTGAAATTTTCTTCATGAGTCCACCCATTACAATAAATCACAGAAGTCAGAAGGGTTCAATGCGGTACAGGGTGCTTAGTAATGTAGGGTAATTATAAATTTTACAGAACTGCAGAAGAAACATAATTTAAAATGAAAAAATGAGAGGCCTGTTGCCTGTAATGTTTCCTTTGAAACTGCAGTTAAGAATTTTTGGCAAAATGAAGTAATAGGGGGACAGATTTGATACAACACAGAGCATTGCTCCATTGAATTATCTCACATTGTCTATAGTT
Source organism: Anoura caudifer (assembly GCA_004027475.1). Lineage (NCBI taxonomy): Eukaryota > Metazoa > Chordata > Mammalia > Chiroptera > Phyllostomidae > Anoura > Anoura caudifer. Next base: position 249,939 of record PVKU01001142.1, read on the forward strand.
CTTTAGCATTTTTACATACATGTGCATCATTATTTTATAAATCCTTAAAACAAAAAAAGTGAAATAGAAACTTATGTCTGTTTTATAGATAAGGAAATCAAAATTGAGAATTTATGGGTCTTATAAGTAAAAGTTGGATTCAATCTAGGTATCAACTTTTTGTCTAATAGTCTTTCCTTGATATTCTTCAACTGCTTCCAGCATTTTCCAATATTAATGATGATTTATGGCTTTATGATATGACTTCTATTAACTCAAATATGTTTATCTGTGTCTAGTTACTTGAATTGCTTTATGAAGAAGTTTATGCAATGAGTTGGAAGTTTCATTGGCATTCTGGTAAATTAAATGGACTATGTTCCTAACTGTCAGATCAAATATTAAAAATAAACACTATTTCCTGAATATGCAGTATTTTTTTCTGAAAGGAGTACTATAAAACAATGTGTCTGGATATCTGCCATCACTTTAAAAATTACTGTGCTACTTGGAGAAGTCTGTCTTGGTGGTGTGATATGCTTGTCAAACCAGAAAGTTCTCAAAGAAGCATTTAACTCATTCCTGCCCTTTCATTTTATTTCTCTACCGATCATTAACATGTAAGCCAAGGCAACTTCATCTTTCCAGTTCTTCAACTCTTTCTTTGATTTCTTTCTCTGAATTGTTCTCTGGTCTGTGATAGAACTTTATTCTATGCTAAAATATGTCTGTCCTCTCATACCCTGGTTCACATCACCATCATTTCTCACTTGGAAAATTCCACCATCTTCCTTTCTGACCTTCCTGTTTCTATATACCCCATCCCATTCCCAGTAATTTTTCAACGGTTCATCCAAAGGACCGGAGGGAGGTGCCCACCTGTCCAAGTTAATCTTAGAGCATAATCTACCTTGCTCAACAATTTCAAACCATTCTGTTATTGGTGTTTTTCTAACTTGACAAATCTGACACTTCCTCTTCCATCTGGCTGAATAGCTCACTCCCATATATTTGTATAACTTGCTCTTTAGATTCCCTGAGGAATCAGTACAAATGCATGTTTTCAGAAGAGGCCTTGCTTGCCTATTCAAACCAAAATGGTGTCTTTTAATTAGTCACTAATTTATTACCTTGTTTATTTCCTGAAAATACCACAATGGGGAAAAAATGTCCTGTTTACATCATAATTTTCTGTTTCTTATATTATGCATTTCATGAGAACAGTGACTATATGTCTTTTCACTGTCCACACACCAGTGTTTGTCACCTAATATATACTCAACAATTATTAGATAAATGCTTATTTGATAAATGAATAAATGAATGAAATAAATGAGTGAATGAATGAATGAGGAGCAACTATCCAAAGCATTAAAACATTCAAAAGAGTCAAAGCAGACTCTTTCTTATCACTTGCTTTTTTCATTAGGGATCATTAAATGACTCATCATCTTTCCTATTACAATGCTTCATGTCTCATGGACCCTTCTTTTTAAATTTAATTATATCGGAATTGCAAGCTATGCAGATATTTTGTCAATTTTTCCTTTCTGACTTGCTTTTTATCAGAGCTGGCATGATTACTTTTGAACATTGATTGCCCTTTCAGCTTTCATAGTGAACCGAAGTTTCATTATTCTCATAATGAAGAAAATTTATTTTTCCTGCACTCTACAAATGGTTACAGGCTTTGTTGATGCTTGTTGTCTCCTTGTCTCTGCTGCTTATGCATTTATATCTTTATAGAAATGGTGATTCAGGCTTGAATATTTCTGCTTTTAAATAGTAAATTTTATTAACAGCAATTAATATTACTTTTAAAAAATCTCCATAACTTCTATTCCTGTCTTGAATTTGTGCCATCAATGTACTAAATGCACAAGAATATCATCCAATAATGAAGCAAAATATCTAGTGCTACTACAAAGTCAATATGGTATTAGTTAGAGAAAACATGCAGAGAGAAATGCGGAAAACCATCATATTGTAAACACATTATGTCTTAGGTGCACTGCACTGGTAACATCTAACCCTAGCAATAGCCAGCCCAATTAAGAAGGGATTATTATACATAATATAATATATATTATACATATTATACATATTAGTATACATATTATAATATGTATACATATCAGTATACATATTATGTATACATATTAGTATACATAATATAATATATATTATATTTCATTGGTGCATATGTTAATGGATTACAAGTTAGTGAAAGCATTACCCAAGGTTTAGTCTAAAATCACTCTGATTTCCTAGTCCCAGGAATTTCTATTTTTTCAGGCTTCCCTTGCAAGTAGAACTCATGTGTGAAGATGAATAGACACTTGTAGTCCTATGTCAGGTCGTCTGACTGGGATTCCTAGGAAGTGGGAGCCATCCTTGCAGCATCCAGCGGCAGAGCAGCTTGGAGAGGAACCGGCCCACCTCTGCCTTTCCAGATATATCATATAATCTTGTGAAATTTCCATTGTCCCCTTATTTTGTCTTTGTTCCTCCAAATGTTATAAATTTGATATCACCTCCCTGTCCTATTTGACAGTCTGTTTTCCCAAATTGATACCTTCCAGGGTAGGCACTGTCAAACAGAACGCTGGGAAAGTTGCTTATTTGACCCTTTTGCTGTCCCATTCTATCTGAGATGACATTGAATCTAAATTGAGATATAATATGGTGCTATCATACTGGGCTTCAATTATTTCACGTATACATTCGGATGTTGTAATTTCTGCTGATCACTAATGCATGTCCAATACTGTCATAATGTGTGCTCTGCAGAGAGGCATCCTAAAATTTCCTGAGGTAACACATTATTCCATTAAATGTGAGACCTGAATCTTGCTTTTCAGAGGAAGTCAAGCCAGAGTCAGTGGGACCAAGTCCCAGGAACAGACCATTATGCAGCCATGTCTATACTGGTCAGTGATGTGCAGCAATTACAAGTCTCTCAGCCTGGCCTACTTAAAGGAAAATGCCCTGCTCTGTACTGTGCTCTGGGCAGTGTGGACTTTCAATAACTAGTGCAGAGTGTCTGCTTGGCACTTTATGACAAATTGCCCTGTGAGATACACTTTGTGTAGAGCTGAGTGGTAATTAAAATGTGGCTGAAGGGTCGAATGCCACTTCAACCATTTCTTACATTAAAAATTTATTTTCAGCTTTATTTTACAGATACCTTTATGCAGAAGTGAAATTGGGTTGGATTCTCAAAGAAGCTTATGTCCTTAACTGAACACCTCTGTTTCATTCCTTGCATGGGTCCCTGTCTGTTTCAGGAAATAAAAAGGAATATTCCCCAGCTGTACCTGGCTTATCTAAACTCTGTCAATATTTGTTATGAGAAATGCCACCATCTTCTTTCTAGAACTTAAAAAGAGAGACAGGAGGTGGCTATTCACTAATCAAATGTATAGATATTTTTAAATGTCTAACAATTCTAAGCAGAGACACTTGTCCTGTTTTAATTTCTGGATTTAATTAGTTTAGCAATCTTGCTCTTAAATTAGAGACCTGTAGGGTAGTTGCAAAATAATGTACTTGAGAGACAGCTGGAATAAGATTTCTTCCTGAATTAGCAGAGTTACTTGGGATAAATCCTTCATCCTTAGAATTGGCATAAATTATAAGAATTTATTAATTTTCAAGTTGAAATTTATTGTCCCTCAAGGTTAAATTTATCTCTCAAGGTTAAATATGATTACCTAAATAAAATACACGGAACATTTTTCAACACAGTGACAGTAGCTATTATAAATTAATGCTATACAAATAAACACTACTATCATACTAGAAATAATTTGATTTCTCAAATATGTTATAAAATGAAAAACATTTCACTATCTCCTTCCCTCAGCAAAAGATTTTTTCACATGTAACTGTGAATATATTCTTAAGCCAGTTTTCTCTTCAATAATCTCAAGTTCTGAATGAAGAGGGTCTGAGTGAATAGGGTTTTGTTTCATGTGTGCCATTGTAAGTGAAAGGAATTTTAGCTACAGGTACAGAGGTACATAAATTTAACATTGCACTCAATTCCAACATTAGATCATTTAAATACCATACATGTTAAAGGCCCTTTTTCTTGGCTGTCCTATTTTATGAAGCCTGATTGGTTCATTCCAAATATGACTGGCATTACTTAAGGGAGATAAAAGAACAGCTGTCTCCCAATAGTGGTTGGAAATCCTACTGTCTCTGAGAATACTATTCCACAGAATATGAGTTACTTTATTCCTGCAAGACACATAGGTAATTATTTAATTATTTTAGCCTAAGAAGTCTTATAGTCTAGTATATATAAACAGACTGAACAAAATTAGAGAAGTACAATTAAAAGTAGGAAAAACAAGCCCACTCTATGAAGTCAAATGTTCTCCAAAAAGATCAGTCATGTCAGCATGCTTCATGGAATAAAAATGAAACACACAAATATTATGTCACTTCAAAACTTGAGCTAAGATTTTCATAGCAAGGCTGGACAACATCATTGCCTTTCACATATAGAAAGTTATTATTTCCCGACTCTGTATTTAAACTATTTTGAAATTTTTTTACAATTTTCATCAATTCTTACAATAACCAAAGTTCACTGAGTTTTCTTCTGGTTGCTGTATATCAGAAACAGCTGTTCTTTTATAATTAAAGAAAAATATGCTTGGTATTGCAAAGTGTCTCCTCTGTTCCTGACGTGGGGGAAAGGTAAAGAAGACCCAGTTAATTAACATGCTTATGCTTACATGTTAATTACATTTTACAACACAGTTTTATTCACTACAGGACTTAGATGTCAACTGAAGTTGAAAAGAGTTCTGTTTTTAGAACATAAAATAGCAATATCTGAACCTAGAATAAATTAAAAGGTGTTATGAACTCCATAAAAAAATTGAAAGCATGTCTATCTCATGGTTGATAGGCACGCAGCAGACTATTTATGGGAGTAAATGTATGGATGTTTTAGTACCAAGGTTTTGGTATGTACACTGAGAACAGATGGAATAGGGGGATTTATTAAACCCTAGTCTTATATTAAGAATTAAATTAATTGGATAAACTTTTAAATTGTGACTTCTTTCCCTGTGTTTCAGCAATTTAGCTTTCAAAAACTAACTTTCTGGACTTTTAGGTGTTTGTATTATTTTTATCATTTTATTGTTTTTGTATCCAAATTCTGAGAAAGGAAGGGATAGATGGAGGTGGGAGAAGAGAGAAATAAGAGAGTACAGAGGATACAAGTAAGGATACAGGCAATTATGAGTAGACACTGTATGGGAAAGGAGAAGTCATAGTTAATAAGGAAAGAAGAATTGAACTACATTTACTGAGGACTAATATTTTTTGTAATAATAGCACTTACCACTTGATAAACTTTGGCTATATGCCAGTTACTCTATGCAGTACTTTCAAAGCCTTTTGTCAAGTAATTCTCATAAACACACTATAAAGTGATATTATGTTTATATGTATTTTACAAATAAAAAAATTGAAGCTTCAATATAGAAAATAACTTGCTCAAGGCCATGGAAATAATAACTTGAAGAGCTGGGAGTTGAGCCAGGATTGATTTGTTTCCAAAGTATAGCTTGAACCACAAGGCTGTACTGAACTGGACTAAGCCCCTTGTGTGCATCATCTCATTGGCCTATGGCAACACATTGGACCTATATCATTATGCTCCCTACTTTGTTCTTAGGTACAGATACTGAAGTTCAGGGAGGCTCATGAACGTATGTGAGTTCACCCAGCAGAGCAAGGGTTTCCACCCAAGCCTGTGCCACTCTTTGCACTGAGGAGCACTTCTATTTGGAGTAGGTAAATTCATAACGATGTTGAGAGCTTAAGCTTAAACAGAACCAAGTAAAGGAAAATTAAGGCCCTACTCTTGGCCTCCTTGGAGATTCCAAGAACAGGGGTGATAGCTGAAAGAACTGACATTTTAAAGGGACTCAAGTCTGGCTCCTTGTCTTGCCTGCTTTTTAAGATATTCTTTACTTCATTTGATTGGTTTCGATCACCCTTTCCTGTGAGTTGTTTTGGGTCCAGAATCTCTTTTATTTGAGTAAGAAAAAGAAAATAGAAGCCAGAAAACTGATTAGAAAAGAAATGAAAGCAATTCTGCCAGTGCCTATCTGTCATGAATCTAGCACTCCTAAGATATATGAGATGGGGAAGACGCTCACCTCTCACGTAGAGGGGTGACATAAAGTCATCTCAGAGACACTCTCTTTAATCTACTCCCCACCTTGCAGCCGGAGGGATCTTTTCAAAATGCAAGACTGATGCTGTCACCTCCTACTTTTGAACCCTTCTGGTAGCTTCCCATTGTTCTAAATGAAGACAAAGCCAGACTTCTATCCACTTTACCAGCCTACATTATATCACACTGCCCCGCATACTTTTTCAGCTACAACTTCACTGTCCTTTCTTTCAGTGTGTGATACTTCTGTGTTGTGTCTGTGCTGTATTCTCTGGCTGGAATGCTTATTCTATGCCTCACTCATGCAGCTTACTGTTATCCACACTTCCCATCAGCTCTACCAGCTTTATTTCTCTGAGAAGCCTCCTTAATTAGTATAAATTACCACCTGAGAAGAATAGTACTTTTTCTTTGGAACAATTGTTATAACGGAATGTTTTTCACTGATATTTGTATTGCCTTGTAAGCTGTAGGCTTGTTGAAGGCAGCAAGCTCATCTGAATTTACTCCCTGTTGTACGGCTAGCTCTAGCCCCATGCCGAACAGATAGCATATACAGCATTGTGGTGGCTGATCTCCAACCCTGACTCTCAGAGAACCCTGCCTCATGGATTCACGTTCCGGGCTGGTCTCCTCCCCTTGCTAAATGTGAGCTGGCCCTGTGATTCACGTTATCATTAGAAAAGGAAGACATGGCACTGTGCCAGTGCTGGGACTAATGGGGCTCGGTGATGACCACTTTTGTGCTTTTGAAGAAGACACATTTCATGTAAAAGTCAGAAACCCTTTTAGAGAAACCCTGTGGAGAAGTCACAGTCCATAAGGAGAGAAGAGGTCCTGAGACTAGAAGAAGAAGGAGAGAGGCCCAACTCCCCCAATGCCTCAGTGAAGCCTCCAATGACTTCGGCCTCACCCCTCATCTGATTACATCTAGACAAAATGCTCCAAGTGGGATTAGAGAAAGAGCTTCCCATGTATGCCCAAGCAACCTGCAGACCTATGGGATACAATGAAATGGTTATTATTTTAAGCTGCTAAGTGTTGTTGCTTGTTATACCAATAGATAACTAAGAAACACATGATACAAATTGTAGTATTTGTGGGTTAATCTAGTTTTCTCATGATTGAATTTTTGGTACTCGGGATGTAAGGAAATGTATCAGGGTAAAGACCAAGAGGGATTTTCTTCTTTTCTGGATCCTACATGCTCGTTAATTGCAAAAGTCTGCTCACGTGGTAGACATGAAACAAACAAACAAACAAACAAACAAAAAAACATATGTAACTTAAATTAACTCTTGCCTCAGTAGGCTGTACATAATAAAAGAATCAATTTAATATGATTATCAAATTTTAGCTGTTTTAATGACAAAATTGCTGATGGCAGGGTCTTAGCCCTTCAAAATATCTCCCCTCTCCTTGATGTTTCTGGGAGTCTCCAAAGGGTTTTTCATATGTGCCCACAAGGAAGTCCCTGGACTCTTCTCCCATCATGCATTTTTGCAGTATCTATTATTTTCCAAGGGGACAAGTCTCTGTTTAGGCTCAGTGGAGTCTCTGATCACATATAGAACTCTAAGCATAAGGGGCCTTTTATTGAAAAAAAAAAAGCCCATCTATTTACTTTTGTTATGTTTTGTTTTGTTTCTATTATATATGGGTGAGGGTAAGGTACTTAGCTCATTGAACCTCAATTTACTTATCTCTGAAATCATATATTCAATATACATGATTTTTATTAGATTTACATAGATGTTTTATGTGAATTCTCCATTATACAGTAAAATTGAGTTAAATGATCGTTATTACAGAGATTTCATTGCAAGTGCATTTGTTTGAAAATGAACTAGGTCTATTTTAGTGACATTGTTAACTTAAATGAGTTATTTAACCCATCTAACTTCATTGTCTATTTTTAAAGCAAAATTGTTAGCAAAACTGAATCATACTATACATACATTGCTTAACCTTTTAATTTAATAATATTTCATATACATTTTCTAATTTCCCACAAAGTTATCTTTAATGACTACGTGGAACACCATAATTATTTAGCCCGTCTCCTGTTGTTGGCTATTACATTATTTCTAACTTGTTGCTATCTTATAATTATGCTAGGATGCCATACTTATATTATGCATTATTTCCTCAAGATACGTTCTTAGAAAGAGGAATTACTGGTTCCACAGTTCTGCTTATTTTAAAACATGTTAACATATATTTCTAAATTGCTTTCCAAAGAGAAAATCAGTTCCACTCCTCCACAGCACTGTATTTATCAAGGTTTGTTTCTTTGTTTGTTTGTTTAATTTTTGTCTGTTAGAGAAATCAAAACCAGTTTTCTCATTTTAAGTGAAAAGCTACAATTTTTAAAACTCATGATTATTATTTATGGAAATGTTTCTCTGCCTTAAGCCAACACTTGAACAATAATAATTACCTTCAACGTACACCTTTTGACAACATTTCACATTTATTATTTCACATAATATCCCCCAGTAGTCCTGGAAGAGAAATAGTGGGGCCAATAATCATTGAAGTATGTCATGAAGAATAACAATTAGTTCTATGAGTTCACGCTCAGACCTTTCACTTTTAAATTTGGGTGAATTCCTTCAGTATGATCTGCCATTCTGAGTCGATATGAAAAAAGGAATTTGTTCCCTAGGACTAATCCTTTCTGGATAAAAATGACAAAGTATTATTTCATTCTGACATTGTGTATAGATAAGCCAGCTGCTGAGTAGATAGTTTATTTCTTCTCAGACTAAGGTGTTTTTGATAGACTTCCATAAACTCAATTATAATGTACCACACAGTACTCTATTATTAATGTTATGTTTAGTTAAATCTAGGCATTGTTTTAGCCAATCCTCTGTCTATCTCTGTTTCTTTGTGTTTTATGTGATTTTTATTATAATGGTGACACATTATAATAAAAATCACAAATTAATTAAACTACAGAAAATGCACAAAGTAAGAGTCACCCATTCCCCTTCCTTTTGCTTTATATCCATCATCACAAGAAGCCACCAGAACAGTATGGTGTTAATTCTTTTGTTTTTTTGTAAGCATATCTTAAACACAATTGGGCTCAATCTGTACCTATTATTCTGTTAGATGCTTTTTGTCATTTGTTATTTTACAGTATTCTATGTTGCTTCAGAGTATGTCACTGGAAGGATATAAGAATTTCAATCTGGCCCATTATTGATAAACATTTATATATGTTTTCAGTATATTCAATATTAAAACATCTGTATACATCTGTATGTTTTTAGATTAACCTTCTAAAAGTGAATTGTTAGATAATCTAAACTGCAAAAATGGAATCAAAGTTTATTTGTATCTAAGGTTTTGACAGGCACTACCATACCCCTTTTCAAAGGCGTATTTCCAACATACATATTGATAGCATGTTAGACCGTCTATACCCACACTCTCACCATCACTATTTTTATTTTTGTTCATGTCAATGATAAAAAAAAATCACTGTTTTAATTTAAGTTAATATGAGGTTAATCATCTTGTTCTGTATTTAGAATTATTTGGATTTTATTTTTAGAAAACTACTGTTTTATACCAATTGCCTGCATTTCTATTCAGTTTTTTTGGCTTTTCTCCCTTGTTTATATGCTTTCTTTGTATACATCTAAAATAGGTGTTTTACCTGATCATGTGTTCTGTGTGTTTCCCAGGCTTTATCTTCCTTTTTATCTATTTATATAATTTTGCTATTGAAAAATGTTATCTTTTTATTTTAAAGGCTTTTGATCTTTTGGCCAAACCTTAAAGGTAATCTTCATTCTGTATTGTTTTAGTCATACTCTATTGCAACAACTTTTCTTATTCCCACTATCTGGTTTTGAGTCTTGATTTAACTAGGTTTTATTGTCAACACTAACAACACATGTTTAGGGGCATCCATTCCATATGATTAACATATGTGTGTGTTTGTATGTGTATTTTTATACTTCTTCTGATTATTATAGAAGCTGTTTTTTCCACCATTATTCATTAAATAATCCTAAATAATGTATTAAAATTTTATGGGTTTGAAATGACATCTTTATCTTATAAATTTAAATTAATTTAAAAGTATCTTGTAGTTTTTAAATGTCTATTTAGGTATCAGTTCATTCCTGTGGAATATTCTTCCATTTTAATTACTACAATAGTCTGAGAGAGATACTTCATATCTGGTAGAGCTAATTTCACCCAATTTCTCTTCTTATTTTTTCCATGGCTATCCTTATGTTATTCTTTCATGTAAATATGAGAATTATGTTTTTTTTTCCCAAGTGAGAACACAAACATGGCGGTTTGATGAATACTTTCACAGCAAAGCATTGGTACAGTGGGAAGGAGAACAGGTGCTATTTCTTTTGGCCGTGTTCCCATTGGCTGTGGAAACTGATAAATAGTTTAGATTTTAGCAACTTGCTTTATCGAATTGTTTACAGTTTTATTCATTAGTAGCTCTTTCACTCATCAGAGAGAATTTTCATGTAATGAAATGGGCTAATTCAGTTTACTGAAACTGTGTGAAGGGAGTAAAAAGAGACATTTTCATGCAGTAGTTTAAGATTTTTGCTCAAATGAAAAGGCACGCAGCTGCTTATGCTCTGCCGCCTCTTGGATTCTCAAAGAAACTAAGAAGGCAAAGAAACGACTTACACAGAGAGACCGGGGAGTCAGAGCCTGCACTGCCTTCCACTTCATCTTATCATTACAAGTTGAATTAACTTCAATTAACTGGTACGAGGAAGCCCACTTAAGAAAAAATTAGAGACACTAAATGCAAGTAAAAATGAAGAACATAGTAAATGCATGACTATCGTCCCAAACATAGGACATTTCTAACTCATGTATAGGTTAAGCTCTAAAAGTTCAATCTAACTCTGTGGTTTAACCCTTGAATGTATTTGTTCACTATATAAGAGTATGTTAAAAATGAGGTTTCCTGGAAAAGTCCAAGATAGATTAGATGCAATATTTCAATGACACTTTCCCACGTGTAGATTTTTAAAGGAAATTAGGGAAAAGTTTCAAGTCATTTGGAATTCCAAACAGATAAACTGTATTGGGAAAGGGGTCAGAATGTGAAGGAAATGAGAGTTTGGAAATGAGTTTGTGTTGAAGTGAGCCATTGTGAGGCTTTGAGTTCCACTTCCTCTTTGAGAGGACAGTAACTGTATCCTCTTTCCCACTCCAAACCTAGTAAGGTGGGTTTCAAGAGGATCCTCCAGATAATATTGCAAGGTGTGTCCTACATTTTGGGGCCTGATGCCTGACTTATAGCTGAGAAAGGGAAAGTCAGCTCCCAGAAGTGTTTGACCCCTACCCTGGAAATCTTGACTACAAAAAAAGGGGGGGGGGTACTATTTATTTCTAGGTGAGACCAAGAAGATGCCCTCTATTAAGGTAAGTGTTCATACCCAGAGTTCATGGCACACAGGGAGGCAAGAGGGCTTGCAGGATCCACAGTAAGAGGTTGCCTGAGACCTTGTTCATCAGGACTGTCTGAGTCAGTAGACCTGAGCAGAAGGAGACCGGAGGTCTAATGCTGTAAGGGAAAGAGGAGGAAGAAAATACAAGGTAGCAGGACAGTGTTGCATCTGTTCAGGCAAATGCAGAATGCAGGAAGTCAGCAGTGAAACTGGAGAAGCCAGTGCAAAGCTCTACATCAGAGAAAAATGTAAGCCAGGCCCACCTGGAGCCTCCAGCTAGACACACCTGCCTCACGAAAAAACCACCAGCCACCACCAGCTGAATAAAAACTGACCTGCCTTACCTGTTTTCCTTCTCTCTGCCCTGTTCTCCCGGTTCCCAAATTTGACCAATTAGCTCAACATTTAAAAAGTGGAGGAAGAATACACAGGGGGGAAAATACACTTTCCTTCTCCCACTGCGAGACTCCAGCCCAAAGTTGGTCCAGACTGTGGAAAGAAAAAAAAATACAATTTTCTTTTAAGGCAAACTCAAATGTGAAATTTTAATTAATATTTTGGACTAAAACTGCCAACACTGTGTTGCTTAAAGTGATCCCAGGGCTGCTATTATCTAAAAAAGGAGACAGAAAAGTCATGAACCTTGTTATGGTGTTTCCCAGGCAAAGGGGGCATTTATATTCTCTAAATGCAGCATAAGATGACAGAAAGAAATGTTTTAGTAACAATATATTTTTCTCTGTCAGTTGTCAGTTCAGCAGTCAGGCAACAAATAAAGGAAGAGCGTGAAATTATAATTTAATATTATTTTAAGCCCAAAATAGTTATTTCAACCTCTAATGTAGCTGAAATATGGGGGAGTCCTGGCCATATATCTTCCTTCCTCAAGACTCACCTCATTCTGCCTAACCTCAAACCTTGAATCTTGAGCCTTGCTTCCACTCAACTGGGTTTCCTGTACAGACTTGAAGTCATTAAACTAAGATCCGAGCCCTGTAGTTCTGCATTCTAGCCACCTGGAAAACAGACCCTTGACACACTTCATTCACCCGAGCCTGTATGAGGACTGAGGGCAGATCGTTATGACCGTTTCTCCATCAACAGTCTCCTCAATGGCAACAACCTGACCCCCCATGACATGTTCCCATCCCCCAGGGACTCTGTCTCAGAAGGGTTTGTACACAGAATATTTCTATTTCTTCAAACTCACAAGGGTTATATTTATGTAGCTATTCTCCCATCCATCCATTCACTCATTCATTTATCCTTTTCTTAATTACTCACTTAATATTTATAGGGTATTTTACAACATGCCAGATGGCGAAAGTTCAAACGAGCCCCCCCTCAAATTTGTTCTAAGATACTAAATGGGAAGTTTTAAGTCTTGCAATTGTGGCCAAAATTAATAGATAAGCATTTGTCACCCATCTTCATCATTTAAATAGACAGTTAAATGAGGAAGAAGATAATAAAGATGCTTTCTTTGGAGAGGACAGGATTTACTGCCAAACAATCTCTAAAAAGTGAGTTGACAGGTGGTGATCTGGGGAGTGTACCAAAGCACAGAATGTTGCAAAAAAAAAAAAAAAAATCCATTGCAATAGATGGAACGTTTGTGTCCCCCAAAATTCACACGTTGAAATTCTACCCGTCAATGTGGCATTGATAAGAGGTGAGACCTTTGAGAGGTAATTAGGTCCTGAGTGTGGAGCCTTCATCAGTGAGATCAGTGTGCTTACAAGAGAGTCCTCAGGGAGTAGCCTCAGTCTCTTCCCACCATGTGGGGACACAGTGAGAAGATGGCCATATGTGAACCAGGGGGTGAGCTCCCACCAGATACTGGCTTTGACAGTGCCTTGAACTTGGACTTACTAGCTTCCAGAACTGTGCATAATAAATGTTTATTGTTTAAACCACCTATTCTGTGGCACTGTGATACGACAGCCTGAGATTACCAAGGTATCCATACAACATCACAAAAGAGACCATCAAGTTTCTCAGGAGAGAAAAATCCAGGATCTGGAAATCTACTTTTTCTATAGCATTAAATCTGAATTATAACTAAACCCATGAAATAAGGACTTTTTAACCCCTTTTTTTCTAATTCTCACTCTCCACTGTGTCTAAGCCTTAGGTGGATAGAATTAGAAATCTGAGGGTGTAGTAAAATGATGGTTCATGGAAGAGAATAGACAAACAACATGCTAATTCATCCCCTTCAACCTTTCAGGCCCAGGTCTTGCCAAGAGTTGTGATGGGAAATAGAGAATTTTTCAATTTAATTTAAAAAATCAAAGTTTTGAAAATAGGTAGTATTGGGCTTTGTGGTACCTGACAATGTTCCTAGGAAATGTAGTAAAATTCTTTTAGGATTTCATAGTAACATTTTAAATTAATTTTTAACATTTTAATGAATTAATTAACATTAATTTTACAGTTCAGCCTGTTTAGCAAATTGGTTGTACACTATTTTTAGGAGTTCAGTGGCTATGAAGGCAGAGAGACAGTATATAAATTAAAATGCAATTCATTTATTCAACCAATATTTAATAACTATACACTATATGTTAGGCATTGTTCTAGTTATTGGGAATATAACCCTAGCATTGTGTTAGATGCTTTAATATAGGTTTGAGAAAAGATGCTTTGAGCCCTGGCTGGTGTAGCTTAGTGGATTGAGTGCAGGCCTATGAACCAAGGGGTCACCGGTTTGATTCCCAGTCAGGGCACATGCCTGGGTTGCAGGCCAGGTCCCCGGTTTGGGGCACTCGAGAGGCAACCACACAGTGATGTTTCTCTCCCTCTCTCTCCTTCTCTTCCTCTCTCTCTCTCTCTCTCTCTCTCTCTATATATATATATATATATATATATATATATATATATATATATAATCTTTAAAAAAGGAAAAGAAAAGGTGCTTTGAAATTGAAGAAGCAGTTAGATTTGCAGGAAGGATTCGTTGAGGTAATGTTTGTATATATATTGACAGAAGTAGAAGTTTGCCAAGGTAGAAACTGCCAGGCAGCAGAAACACTGTATGAAGACAGAAAAAAGGGGAAGGTTGAAACAGCATGGTAAGGCATGTGCTAGGAGTCAGCACAGTGTCTTGGGGAAAACAAGGAAATTGAGTCAAAAAAGATCTAAGTTTATGTCAAGGTGGTATCTTAGCATCTGAGTACCAGCTGACATTTTGTAAGCCTCTTTGTGCTGCATTTCCCATACCGCCCAAGTTTTCCTCAACTATTAGAGCTCATGAGTAAAACATACCTCACCTGGCATTACGCTCATGCTTCCTCTTCTCTCAGGTCACTGCTGTGTCACCCCTTGATATGTCTGAAGCTGTCAAGGCCATTGGTGGTGCTCTGATCTCTCCTATCATGTACTTGTTGAAGTCAGGGAGAATGCTTTAATGACAGTTTTCCATATGGGAGAACATTTCCATTGGAAAATTCACATTTCTTTTCCCTCAATGGGAATTTTTTACCTTTATTTTAGATCGAGAAAAGGATAGCCCTCCAACCAAGCAGAGAAGCAAACTAAGTCATGATTAAGGAGTGAGCCTTGTCATAGACTATTCATATATTTTTAGCCCTAAAGCAGAGCTACGTATGTACAGAGGCATATGTATATATGTAAATAATCCTACATTTTCTTTGTTGAACAATGTTTATTATCTATCACACTCTGGGCTAAATATTAGATACTTTATCTTATTTCAGTCTTCCAACACTCTTGTCAAGAAGGCATTGTGATCCGTAACCATGACTAAGTTGCTGATCTGAATGGTAAAGTGAATGATCCACTATCACACACATAATAATTCACATACACTGCATGTATGTACACTACGTGCATTTTACCCACTACACAGCACTGCTTTTTTGTCTATATTATTCTTTGTTATAGACATTCCCACCTAATTCCCAGAATCTTATGCTAATCTGGGGGATGTGAGCATGACTCCCCTCCCCCCATGAAACAATCAATTATACCTGCTCTCTGATTTCCACTTAGCATCCCTGCCTTGGTCCATATACTTTCACAAATTTCACAGACCAACCCTGTTGTTCGTCCTAGGGCCTGACCCCTTAATGGATCCACTCACTTCACTTTCCATGCGTTTCCTTGACCTTTATGTAAATAGATCTTAGTTGTTCTCTTGACAAATGTGGTTATATCTATATCATTATCTTTGTCATCATCCTTATTTTGACTAGAAAGTAGAGCATCTTTTGTGGTTCTTTTATTGATGTCAATGATGTAGAAGCATGTGAAAATCAGTCACTTAAAAAGCAAGTCTACAGTTTGTTTCTCACTCATAGAAGGAACTGCGCACTGCAGGGGATTTACTCTTTGCAGTGGTCAATTACACTGCCATTTTAATTGGAAGCCTTACTCCAAAAGCCAAGCGTGTGATGCATGGTTCTGTCCAATTAATGTGACACTCATTGAACAGGATGCTTGAAAATGTAGATGCATTTTCTTACTCTGTCAGTACGTTTTTTTTTCTGGTGCCATATGGAAACTGTATAAGTTTAGTCTAGGGGATTGACAGGTTATTTCTTTAGACAGCGGAGCCGGGACATGCATTTAAGTACTGTCAATTTTGGCATCAAATCTGCACAGTCTCTGCCAAGGCTGACATCTCCCTCTCCCCGCCTCTCTCCAGCAGGGAAGCTCCCCTGAAATGCCACTGAAAATCATTCTTTCTGTTGTGCCTGGAATTTGTTAATTCCTTTGAGGCAGGCAACAATTCCTAAATCCTTAGTCACTATAACAGCACCTATCACCAAATTAGTAATGTAGAATTCAAAGTTCACTGACTACATGGGTACAGTGGACAAGCAATCATAACCTTCTACCACCTCAAAGTTTTGACAGTTATTTAAATACACTCTGTGGGGTGATTGGCTTTTTCACTATCATTGAGTTCTAAAGGCGGTTTTTCTGATAAATCCCACTTTGCCCAGTAGGTATGATCCAAAGTCATCTTGTATACATGAATTTCATATGACTAGCACCATAGTATAAACATCCCTGAGGGGTTTAATTACACTAAGACATTACCATCATTGTTTTGAACATAAGCATCATTTCCACAACACCTATTTCATGGTGAGTATTTTGCATTTATTCTGCGTTAATTCTTACCACATCATTGTTATTTAGTGATCGTCACCATTCTCCTTATGAAAAAACCAAGGGACAAATATGTTTAATCTTCCAAGTCCTTAAACCTAAGAATGAATAGTTTTTTTAATCAAAGTTTACTAATAAGAACCAAAAGCTTTCTTTCTCATCACAGATTTTCAATATTAAAATTTTAATAAAGAAGGGTGGGAGTAGAAGACAGAAAACTGTACAAGAACAACAATTAAAATAAAATAAATTTAATTAATTAATTAATAAAGAAATTATTTTTAAATGCATAACCCTATGTAATGCAAAATATCACTAAAATTGCAACTAGCATGCTCTTTTAAATTTTTGTAGCATTTATGGCAGTAAGAGTAGTGTGGGAGAAAGGACAAACAAAAAGATACTTTTAATGTGGGTGTTACATTTGGGCCACTGCTCTAGAATTTATTCAGTCTAATTCCCATGTGGTATAAATTCTAATTATGTGGTTGAGAGAGGATCACTCATTTGCCTAAATTCAGGTTTTATGTAGAGGTTAACTCTGGGGCCTGAACTGAATTATTCTGACTCATTGTGCAAAAGTAGAGTAGTCCAAATGCCTTGACTTTGAACTCCCTTCTGGGTAGTCTTGGTAACAACTCAAATACTCATACAAACTTAGTCTTGCTAAAAAAAAAGATTAATGACATAGATAAAATTTATATTTTGTCAGTTAATTTTAACTAAAGTTTATACTAACTAAAAGGCTAATGCACTTTTATTACAAGTATATTTTCTTACAAACTAAAAGGCAAAACCAGAAATAATGGCTATAAATAAAAATCTTAAGAGGATTTTTTTAAAGTTTGCATTCAGTTTTCATAAGAAGTGAAATCTTCACTCCACCACTTGAAAAAAAAAAAAAACACAACAGATTGTCCTGTGGACTTATGCAAGGTCAAATCCCTTGATTTTCATTTCTTGAACACCTTGGGAGAAGGAGGGGCCAAAATACTAAGAGAGACTTTTTGTGACTTCTAATGATTTCTGGTTTAATGATCCCAGGTAGCTGAGACCAACCAAGTCTGGATGGGGCCAAGTGGCAGCTGTGATGCAGATGGCAATCATATTGTCATGGCCCTTCCATCCACCCGGAAAGTTCAGCCCTACGGTTTGTGATAGAGATGTAACATCTTGTAGCACAGAATGGGAACTTGGCCTCCACCAAGCCAATGAGGCTATAGGCATTTCTACCTTCTTCATTTTGAACTTTACTTTTTAGGTTTGCCGTTGTCAAAGATATCTGTCTCACCTTCACAATGAAGAGGCAAATATGACTTGAAGGTATCAGAGTATCAGTGAAGAATACCTGATAAAATTTTTTGATACATTTATTTTTTCTTTATGGATAATGGTCCATCAGTTTTGACAGTTTAGAGCAACTGCTTGACCACACTTCTCTTCTTTTTCTCTCTGTCATCCTCCCCGCACCATCTCACTCTCAAATATGTGGTTCAATAGCAAAACTTGAACAGTAGATGGTTATTGAGAAGAATAATGGTCTCTGGGACTCATGAGAGACACCAAGATAAACACAATTTGCTTAGCACTTTTGTCTCTAGACAATGGCCATCAATTTCCAGAGCATTTATATAAAAGCAGTTTTGGAATTGGTCAGAAGTCTGAGCTGTAGGGATGTGCTAGTGAAGTTGAGACAGACAGAAGACAAATACATATGACTTTAATCTCAATCACAATTTTTTACCTTGAGGCAAAGGGCAATTGGATTATCATGGACCTGAGCATTGACATACATAAACACACTGTCTTGAGATTTAGGATATGTGTTTTCCTCTTCAGAAGAGATTCACTTTAATCATTATCACTGTCGCTGATGAATCTTTCTCACATCCCTCAGGTGTATATGGAGGCAGAAAATTAAAATCCTTTTGCTTTTTTTGTTGTACATTTTTTCTCTGGTACATTCTTAAAAAGAAAAGTGAATTTGAGTATTTGGTGAGAACAAAAAGAACATGAAAGAGGGTTGGTCACGATCAATGTGAAGTGTTAAAAATTATCATCTCTCCATTTGATAATTTTAAAAAGCTCCTGGTCAGACCAAAGACAATTTTTGGGAATAAATTATATCCATGTCCATAGAAATATGTGATCAAATCTAAAATAATTCATATAGGCCAAGGAGATAAAAATAGAGTCATATTTTCTTCCTTTTTTCCTTCATTTCTTGTTGTCATTTAAGTTTTTGTTTTCTGTTTTTAGAATTTTATACAAACTATGTCCCAATTCTGTTTGTCAATGTAGTGCAGTAACCATTAGTAGAAATCAAATTCAGTTCCAGTACAGAATCTGGGGGATTATTTTACCCAATTTTGTAATTTGAGCACTCCTAGCAACAACAATTAAGAGATAAGCAGTAGAAGCTTTCTAATTTGAGGTAGTCCTACGTTCTGTCATTGTTAATGACCTGTCACAGTGTTTACGCCATTCTCCCCCTCCCACACTTGCCTTGATGGCATCTTTCTAAGCCTTGATCTAAGCCTTATCTTAGGGAAAGAACTTAACATGTAATATCTTAAATTTATTTCAATCTTCCTTTTTTACTGTATTTGATTTAGTGAATTACATGTATCATTCCTGAGATAGTGGTATTCTATTCCACTCAAAGTATATTTGTTTGAATATGATGTTTTTAATTTCTGACCTCTATATCATTATAAGTATATCACTTATTTACAGTAATAAACTGTTTCATACAGTGGTTTGCTGTGCAGCATGGCATCCAGGCAAAGAGATGTGCAGTACATTCTTGGCAACTCTGGACTATTTTGAAAGTAGAAGGACTAGTGCCTATCTTCTCAGAAGAGCAGAGATCTCTGCCTCATATATTATAAATTTATCATCTTTACCAATGCATATCATTTACCAACTGATTATATCTATGTAAGTACTATAAATTTGAATTGCTGCTTTTGTTTACTAGATGTATGGCCATTGTTTTATTTATGTTTATATAAAATAAGATCACAGAAAACCACCTTTGCACAAAGTAATTTATGCAAGTCCCCTAATTCTGTACCCAGTATGAAAATGTCAACACACATCAACTCCTGTCTCTCAACATCATCACTATTTTCTATGATATCTTGAATTGCAATTTCTAGAAATATTAACCAGGCAATTTCAAACATATAAAAGATTTTATATGATAGAAATAAATATATATTTCAAAAATTATTTGTTTTCTGATTTTAAAAGCAATGCATGTGCTTTGTAGAATGTTTAGAAACTAAAGGGTGCATTATAAAATACAAGTAAGAATAACTTGAGTACTATGAGAAATGGATAGACCACTTGATCTAAGTGATATTAGATATCTTTTTAGAGAAATTATAAAGCTTTCAGTAGGCCCAATATCAGGGAGCCCTTATTACCCCTAGACTTGCAAGGGGATGTGCTAGTAGTGACATAAAATGGGCTGCTTGATAGAAGCCTTGGTCTTCCCTGGGCGAATACAGCCAAGCCACAATGGCCTACCAGCAATGGAGGAAACTGAGACCCTGATGTGACCCTCCTATGACCCCTGAAAGTCCTGCCAGGACCTGCTGTTGCCTGAACCCAAAAAGTAGCCACAAAGCAAGGGAACCAAGTACAGGAAAATCAGTAGATCTAGGGAGATTAAGAGAAGCCAGTCAACCCCCAGAATAACTTGGTCTTTATAACAGTAACACCATATTTCATCTTGGTTCACTTAATAACTTCACTCGCTATTGCTGAGAATTAGGCTCAGATTTATTTCTGATGTCATTATGAATCACAATGTAAAGCGTTTCTGTAATTTGCCATTTGAATGAGATATTGATACTTTCTCTTTTCATAATTCATAATTAAGTATCTAAGACTTTCTCTATATTCCAGCATAACTTGTCTGAACCACTTGAACAACATAGATACACATTAGTCACACTGGCTGACTTCCTACCTTTAGTCAATTAATCTGAAAATTTCCCAATCATCTTTAGGAATAAATTCCCAGTCACTTTAATCATCAGCTGCACTTTTATTTTATTTCTTTTTCATTAGAGTTTTTGTATTCTTATGACCAACACACCATGCAGTTGTATTGGTTATTTTTTTTTTAATTTTAAATATCAGAAATGGAATCTAAGCTAGTTTATTTGTTTATTTTTATTATTCAAATACAGTTGTCTCTATTTTTACCCCACCATGTCCCCCGCCCCACCCATCCCTGCCTCCCACCTTCAAACCTACTCTTTTTGGCTTTGTCCATGTGTCCTTCATGCATGTTTCTTGATGGCCCTTCCCTTGCTATCCCCTATTATCCTCCCCAACCCGGTTACTGTCAGTTTATTCTTTATTTTATTGTCTCCAGTTATATTTTGCTTGCTTGTTTCTTTTGTTGATTAGGTTCCATTTATAGTTGGGGTCATGTGGTATTTGTCTTTCACCACCTGACTTATTTCACTTAGCATGATGCTCTCTAGTTCCATCCATGCTGTTGTGAAGAGAAGGAGCTCCTTCCTTCTTTCTGCTGTGTAGTATCCCATGGTGTAAATGTACCAGTTTTTTGATCCACTCATTTACTGATGGGCATTTAGGTGGCTTCCAGCACTTGGCTATTGTAAATTGTGCTTCTATGAACATTGGAGTGCATAAGTTCTATTGAATTGGTGTTTCAGGATTCTTAGGGTGTAAGCCCAGCATTTGGGAGTCCTAGAAGAGAACATAGGAAAGAAAATCTCAGATATCCTGCACAGCTATATTTTCACTGATATGTCCCCTAGAGCAAGTGACATAAAGAAAAGGTAAACAAATGGAACCTCATCAAAGTAAAAAACTTCTGCACAGCTAAAGAACATGGCATTAAAATGAAAAGAGAACCAACCACATGGGAATCCAAGCTAGCTTAAACAAAAGACTTTATTGACTTGAATATCTTTAAATTATACAAGTGTAATTAGGAATAGGGCATAGCTGAATCTGGGAGCTCAAAATTAATATCATAATTAGTATTTTTTCTTATGTGATGATTACAAGTAAAGATAGATCTATCTAAATCTACTATCTATTACATATTTGTCTCTCTATCCACCCATTTCCATAGCTAACTATTACATATGTAATAGCTATGTATTACATATTTGTCTATCTATCCACCCATTTGTAACTACATGGGTAGAAATATTTGTTATACCTATATTTATATATGTATTTACATGTTGCCTCTGTTTTCCACTGATTGGCTTTTATTAAAGTGGGCATTCTTCATATACAGAAGTTGCAAAGACGACTGTGGGCAGTTACAGATGATAATCTAAATCTCAGCAACCCAGCAGAAAGAGAAAACCTTTGGCATTTATAGAAAAAGACTCTATGATGATTCTCATAGCCCACCTTGGGCCATTTCATCATCAATGATTAAGTCACTACAAACAGAGAGGGGATACATGTGAGGCACATGTAAAAGCTGTTGAAGTTTTGCTTTTGCATGTTTATCTGCATATTTTGTGGCATTTTTGTGAGGTACACACTGGGTTTTTGTGACATGACTCTACTATGTAGTGGAATCTCTTAGAGGACAGAGAATGTCAGTCTGGGAGGAAATGGACCACTTGTTTGAAACCAACCTAGTCAATAGCCAAGTTGCAGCAGGAAAAGATAAGAATCATTTACTAAAAGACAGATAATAACTTGTATTGTGGCTTATTTACTAGAAAAGATTTTAAAAGAAACCAAAGAAAGTTCAAAAAAATGTAAGAAAAGTGTCTTTGAAATAAAACATTTTCTCCAAAATGTCTTCCAAATAAAATGAAAAGTAAATAAATCACATTAACCATGGGAGCTGGAAGCAAAGTGGTCTTTCATAGTTATAATTTATATATCTGTAAAAATCTACTGTAAATGAATCTTAACCACTAACCAATCATTAAAGTAATAAAGGTTTCTAGAATTATGATACAAATAGTATTAAATCTCTGACACATTCGTTGAATGATGAATGTGTAAATGAAAATACAATTCAGTTCAACAAATCTTTCAAACCAATGAAATAAAACTATGGTTTTGCTTGTTTTATAAACACTTTCAATGATATGTGTAAAAAGTTGCTTACTAACCTCCTAAATTTTGTATCTGAATTTTCTAGTGCCATCTCCTTAAAGATTATCACTAGACCATAGAGGTAAGACACTATAGTCTCTAAACCTCATGAATTGTGTCAATCCAAACTATAAGTGTATCTGCTGTGGGTAGCATTCAAACAAGCCCTCTGAATTAGGAAAATGTGGGTTGTAATATGATGTGGTGGGAAGAAATCTAAGACAGCTCCTAAGATTCCTGCCTCCTTGTGTACTCTCCCTCTCTAAACCCCTGCATTTCGGTGTGGGTGGGGCTATGAAAATGATAGGCTATCACACTCGTGACAGGATAAATTACATAGCAAAGCTGAAAGAATGTTTCAGATGTAATTAAAGTCTCTAATAATTTGACTTTTCATTATTCAAAGGAAGCATATGCTAGCCAGACCTGACCCTAATAAAGCGACCTTAGTCAGATGACCTTAATCAGGTGATCCCTTTGGAAGATGGTCTAGAGGTGACAGAGAAGAGGCAGCACCAAAGCACTCTGAGCCTTGGAGCTGTAAACTGGCCATGCTACGGAGAGGCTAACACTAGGAGCTTAAAGTCTCGCTGCTACAATGATCAGAAATGAAGTCTGCCAACAAACAGTGAGGTTGGAAGAGGACTTTGAGCCTCAAATGAAATTGCCGCTCTAGCCATCTCCTTGATTGCAGCCTTGTTAGACCCTGAGCGGGACTAAAATAAGGTGTGTCCTAGAAGACCAGCTTCCAGGTCTGTGGAAACTGAAAGGTCATGAATGCACTGTTAATCTAAGCTGCTAAATTTGTGGTAATTTGTTACCCAGCAATAGAAAGCTAACAATCATGGCTTCTTCACATTTTGAAAATAGAAAGTTACTTACCATTTCCACATCTAAATTTTCCCATTCTCAAAATAGTCTGTATTGAGATAAGCAGTGCAATCACTCAGGGGCTATCTGTACTTCTAAAAGAAAGTCATCCTATTCATGAGCTTTCTCATAAAAAGCAAAAATTCCCCTTCTGTGTTTGTTTTGCATTTCTCAAATGCTATTTTTTACAATCCTGAAAGTCATTGCATTCTAGATCATGGTTCCAACGTTAAAGCACAGTCTTGTGTAAGGAACTTGGAAATGAAAAGATGGGACCTGCTCAGGAGTTCCATCCTCAGTGTTAGTCATTTTGATATCTTTACCAGTAGAGAAGGAGAAGCATCTTTCCCAGGTGCCACAGTACAACTCACTCCTCAGCCTCAAGGTGTAACAGAGGGTTAGCTAAGTAATTATGGACAAGAATTTTCAAAAGGAGATAGGCGCAACATACATGCATTTACTACAAGGTCAATTTATAGGTTATCCTGAGACATCCAGAATTTCATTAGAGAAGCCCAGCTTGAAATTGTGTCATGTCCAATGCCACTAATGTAAGGTGATGTCTTTGGGTGCAGGAGTGGTGAAAAGACAGATGAGTGCTTTATCTAATAATAACTCAAAGATCAATGTGAGCTTGGCAAAGTACCGCTGAAAGGTAGAGGGGAAAAAAAATCACAAGTTTTTGAGTAAACTCCAACTTATGGGATCAAATATTTGATGTAAAAATACTACATTTCATTTTTATTTATACATTTTATTTATTTACATGTTTTATACATATGTAGACTTATTTGTATATATAAATATATATTTATGCAATTTATTAACTCAACACATTCATTGAATACCTAGTATATGCCAGATACTGAAACGAAAATGATATAGTGATAAAGGAGAACTCATTTTCTATAAGGCAATTGGGAGGAGAAAGTGGGTATTTACAGCAATATATTTCTATTAGACAATGATTTTAAAGGCCTATCTACATACTTACATTTTTAGTACCCATGGCTCCTTAATAGAGGTTCAGAAACCCACTCAGTGCTTAACAAATGTACGTGAAATGAATGAATTCTGTCACTACTTATCACAGCAGAAATCACAAAATCTGGTCAATAGAATTATCCTACTTCTCTGCCTTATCACATATCTTCAAACAATCAATTAATAAGAGGAAGCTGACATATTAGACTTTCATAGCAGGATGTGAAAGAGCAAATGATACAAAAAGTACATGTTGCTGAAGGATAAAGCAAATCCCAAGTACTGTGAGTTTTCCATTGTTTCTGGGAGAAATGGTAGCTTTGATCTTTGAATAACACATATTTTGGAATACTTAATATCTTCCAGGTGCTATCTAGCAACTACAGACACAGGAAAAAAGTTAAAAGTTCTGCCCTCAAGGATTAAGCTCATATATAAATAAAAACAGACCAGCATTGTAAAGGTGAATGTGTAACATATTTTGCAAGGATTATATAAGAGACCCACCAAACCCAGAGAGTGTGTGAGTGTGTGTGTGGGCAGAGAGAAGGGACAGTGGAGGGGGTCAAGTAAAGATTACCAGAAGTGGTAATACCTACAGTGAGTTTTGAAAAGTGAATAGGAGTTAGTAGAAGCAGAAAAGACATCCCAAGCAGAGAGAGACATTAAAATACGGAGATCACGAAAACACTGAAGAGAATGAACTTTAAAAAAAGCAAAACTCTTTCCTTTATTTCCCTTGCTTTAGGGACATATCAGTAAAAACATTGCTGCGTGAAATATCTAAATGAATGGATCAAGAAACTATGGTACATTTACACAATGGAATTCTATGCAGCAGAAAGAAAGAAGGAGCTCCTACCCTTCGAGACAGCATGGATGGAACTGGAGAGCATTATGCTAAGTGAAAATAAGCCAGGCAGTGAAAGACAAATACCATATGATCTCATCTTTAACAGGAACCTAATCAACAAAACAAACAAACAAGCCTAATATAACCAAAGACACCTGAGAACAAGCTGACAGTCACCAGAGGGGAGAGGGGAGGGAATTTCAATGGAAAAGGGGAAGGGTTTAGAGCAACAAGTATAAAAGATACATGGATAAAAACTAGGAGGGGTGGAAATGGGAGGGAGGTGAGGAGGGCTGGGGCGGTAGGCTGGGAAGGGAGTAAAAGAAAACTGTACAAGAACAACAATTGAAATAATTTTTTTTTAAAAGAGCAAAACTCAAGCAGGAAGGCCTGTTAGAAGTTTCTACCTGATACAGGCAGAAAATTATGAGGACCTGGGCCAACACAGTGTAGTAGGATGGGATCAATGCAATTGGATTGGGCAGAAACCAGCAAAAGAAGAGACATAGGACCTGGTGGCAGCAAACGTGGTGCAATAGCACAACTGAGGAGAAAAGGATCATTCCTGGTGGTTTCCTCAGTTATGCTGTGTAACTGGCTGGGCCAGAAATTTAATCCAGGTCTGTCTGAGCCCCAGATTTTTGATGTTGCCTTCTATGGTAGCATACTCTTTTTTTAAATAAAGGAATAACTTTTATAGGCCATAAGATCATTCCAAATTATATCATACTTCCTCAGACTCTTTTTTAAAAAATAATAAAAGAGAAATCTTCATAACACCACTAAGTAGCATTTAAACCAGAGAGGGCTGACCACTGGACATAAGTCAGCCGGGGAAGCTGAGTGTGTCTAGGTAAGCACATGGGCAAGAAGGTGAAAACTCAAATTAAAGATTCAAAACACAGAGAGATGGAAAGACCAGGAAACAAAAAGTCCAAAACAAATCCAAAATATAAAAGTCCAAGCCATAACCCAGAGGAATTCATTTAGGATTCAGTTATTTAGCAATCCAACAGGCAAGGCAACACTGAGAGGAGCCAACAGAAGAAAGACATTTAGTTACCAGGAGCTAGAGGGTCATGGGAAACGAGTTCAACTTTGGGACAAATAAAATGCTAGTAAACTCCAAATCACTGTTAAATAAGACAAATTTATTTTGGGAGAATAAGCATACCATAGTCTAAGCAAAGCTGGTAGCAAGGTTGATTGACTGTTAATTTACAAATAAATTGCTGACAGAAGACTTGTACTTTCCCCTTGGAGAAAGGGTGGTCTTGTGATCCGAGTAAGGGTCACATGCCTAGAGAGGTTTAATTGATTCTGCTGTACAAGTTACGGGTTTACAAGGACAAGGTGCCAGGAAGGTCATTGCAGATATTTTCCTCTTTACTTCTTGCCCTGTGATTTTAAATGACTTAAGCCAGAAGAGTTGGAATTAGAGCTGCCAAGTGCTTGCACACATGCAAATTGTTTGTCTTCTTCCAGTTAATATAGTTTCTCAACTCTATAATATTTTTACAGCTCCCTGGCAGTCCTGTGCAGCTAAAATCCTGGGTAGCCTTTAAAATTAGAGAGGCTTTATAAAAGCCAACTTAACATTGACTTGTTATGTGACTATGGATAGGTACTTAAAATATTGAAATTTACTTTATTCACCCATAATGTGGGTATTGATAATAATACACACACCTAGCAATGTTGTGAGTTTCCAATTATATCTTTTATAGGAATTTTTAGAAAAATACAAAATACTAATAAAATGGTTGATAGATAAATTGGTAAGTAAAAATATTAAAATATATAATTGCCCTATAAACTAATATAATTTTTATCTTATAATAATAAATTCTTGCACTTGGGGGCTCAATACATGTTTGAAAAGCTATTAAACAACAAAAAATCTGTACCATTTAAACTTCATGGGCAGAATTAAAGTTAAGCGGGTCACTTAAATATTTTCTTGCTATAGTTTTTTGAGTTTTATTGCTAGTTTTTCCTTCATAATGAAAATCAATTTTTCTCAATTGAGCAGGTAGGTTTAATAATGTTTCACTAGTTGACCTTCACTCCAAAATTTTCTACAAGGTAACAGATTACATGTATTTTGCAATTTCTTTCCTAACTTTCTCTCTAACTTTCTGGGGGTCAAATTCTAGCTAACCTTGCTATTAATGGTGCTTCAAAGATGTCTTCATCTATCAGGAGGCAGTGTAATTTATGCTGGTAAGGTTTTCAACCTGCTGGATTTGATCTGTAGCTTCTGGTAAGAGTTTGTGACCAATATGTCAGTTAATAATACAAATTACAAATAGAAATCTGTGAATTATAAAAAGATACCTCATATGGACCAAGTATCCTAAATAGACTTAACTCCAAGATTAATTCCTAATTTTCAGAAATGGTGAGTCACAGTGGTTTAAGCATAGACCAGAGCTATCTTGTGATAGGTTCTTCCACTCCAGAGACCATGAGTTCTTCAGCTGTATGGGCCACTGTTTTGGCATCCTGATACAGGGAACTAGCAAAGTCCCCACATCATTGGGTTGTTCAGGTTAATTGAAATACTGTATGATCAAGTACCAGAACAGAGAATGCAATCTGGGCATGTTAGTTATCATTGTTGCTGTATACCAGGAAATGTAGAACTCTGTTCCTGCTATAGAACTTACCTTCCAATTAGATCTCAATTTGGATCTCCTAACCAGATTGTAGAATACCACAATCCAGTTGGGATTCTATCAATGTGAAACAAATGCAAGTGTAAAACTGGCTAATTGCTTTTTACATGTGGAAATGGGTATTGTATTAGTTTCTTGTGGCCACTGTAACAAATTGCCACCGACTTCATGGGTTAAAACAACAGAAATGTTTTTATCTTAGAATTCTGAGGCCAGAAACCCATTCTCAGTTTCACTGAGCTGATACAAAACTGTTGATCAGGCTGCACGTTTTTGGAGACTCTAGAGTAGAGTCTGGTCCTTGCTTCTTTCAGCTTCTGGTGCTGGCCGGCATTCTTTGGCTTGTAGCCATATCCCTCTAGTCTCTGTCTCTGTGGTCACAATGATTTCTCCTCTTCATTAATCACTCTGTGCCTCCCTTGTTATAAAAATGCATATGATTTCACTTAACGTTCACTTGGGTAATCCAGAATATCTCCTATCTCAAAAAATTTTAATGTAATAATAATAATAATAATATCAAAGTTTTTTTGCCTTACAAGGTAACATTTATAGATTTCAGAGATTAGGATGTGGACATCATATGAGGGCCATTCACCAGTTTATAACAGATAGCCATAATTTTATTTCTCATATAACTACAACTAGAATCTGGATAGAAAAATTCCTTATAAATGCTACATTTTTAGAATTAGGTTAAGCTGGGAATAATAGAAACCTTAAAATGATAGTGCCTTAAACAGAAAGACTTTATTTTTCTCTCATTACTATAAGCATAACAGTACAAAATTAACACACAGAAGGGAATCAGACATCAGTCTTCCTACTGCATGATCCTTGGCATCTCAGCTGGCGACACAGAATGGTAGCTAAACGCCTCCTTCAGACATTGTGTTTATGTTCCACTGGGCACAAAACAATCAAAGAAGGAATGAAAGAGGTTTTGGGGGTGGTCCACTACATAACTCTGCTTACTCTACCTGGCTTCCCTGATTTGCAAAGGAGACTTTCAGTGGGGCACACCACATGGATAGAGAGAATGAATATTAGTTATATACCTAACAGATGCCAAATTAACCAGGTAGTTATTGTAATATGAAAATCACCCAAAGAAGATTTAATTTCTTATAAATTTCTCTAAAAATCTCTAGTGATGTTTACATTAGAAGCAATCATGATAAGCCTTTTATTATGAAAATGTACAACACTGAAAGAATTTTACAGTATGGAAAGAGTAGTAATAGTAATCTATATACTCACCTTTATAATTAACACTTAGTCATGTTTGTTTTATCACTCTATTCATCTATTTACTTATCTTTCTATTTAATCTATATAATCTTTTCAACCAGTTGAAAAGTCAATATTTAGCTGCACCCATCATGATAGTTACCCCAAATACTTCAAAAAGTTTCCTCTAAAAATAAGAATATTCTCCACCCTGATATCATCACACCAAAAAGAAAAGTTTCATAAATGAGAAAAATGAAGCTCAATGTAGATTTAAAAAAAGAAGAAAAATTTGCACAATGTTCCATAGCTGGCAAGGGATGATTTCAGGATTTTGACTTCACAAGTATTAGACATGGAATTCCCCCTTGGTTTTTCCTATCTAGATTAGGTAAACTCAGAACATGAACCATTTTTTAAAAGCTTTGTATCTTTGTTTTACTGAGAGTGGTTTTCTTTGCAGTCCTTGAGTTTGCTGTATTACTTGTCCTTGTTTTCAATTTAATTGCTTTTTGGATATATTATTAATTCTTTTCAAGAAAAAGCAATTTAAACAGAACAACTATTTGTTTATCATCAGACACATACATCCAGTAGAAGGAAGGAATAATAAAGGTCATCTTTTCAATGCTTTTGTGATAAGATGCAGAAAATAAGATTTCCCAAGATCACAATTAAGAAGGAAGCAGGGCTGACTACAAATCTCCAACATCACAAATCTGGGTTCTTCCCAATGTAGAAAACTGTTATAGTCACCTGTTATCTACTCTCTTCACTAATCATTTTTCATAAAAAAATTTCACAAGGAAACAAACTTTGAGGTTTTTTTTTTAAAGAAAAAAGAAGAGTCAACATCCATTACACATGGACATACCCCACAAGAGATTCAAGGATGACAGTCTGGGATTTGCTCATGACACCATGTCTGAACAAAGAGTATTTATCTAGCAGCTTATTTTGCTCCAACTTACTCCCTTTCTTTTAATATAAATAAATTTTACTAGATTCTTCCCTGATACATATGGACCATCTCAATTTGGCCTGTACTAGTTTTCTCTATCATATTGCCATTTTTCACAGCACTCAAAACAATCTGTATCATGAGATTGTTTTGTTTTGTATAATGAGCATATTGGCCCTCTCCCTCCTCTCTGTAAGTTCCAAGAAGACAGGACTTTACTTTGTTCCTAATGTATCACATTCCTAAAAGAGAAGCCAGCACCCAGAAGATTCTTCTGAAGACTAGATGGACAGCTAAATACTTTACAGAGAAAAATGAATGAATGGTTGCATGAAAGACATTTGTATATCATATTCTAATGATTATGTTGAATAGCATTACTGAACTAATAGGATTATAATGCAATGCTTTCACTAAGAAATTCTAGGGAAAACAAACTCATACTTTTTATAACATGAAAATATGAAATGTTTTTATGTCTAATATCTCATTTGATGCTTATAATTATTAATCTTGTGCATCCTGGTCCAAGTATAATTCTGTCAAATATATAACAATAGAAAATAATATATTTTTATGAAATCAGCTGACAGTCTTGTAAAAACTCCCCTGTAGGTAACTAACTGCTTTTCTCTGGCTGCTTTTAAGATGCTTTCTTTATCTTTAACCATTGGCATTTTTATTATGTGTCTTGGAGTGGGCCTCTTTTCATCCAGCTTGTTTGGGACTCTCTGTGCTTCTCGGCCTTGCAAGTCCATTTCACCAAATTAAGGAAGTTTTCTTTCATTATTTTTTCAAATATATTTCCAATTTCTTACTCTTTTACTATTCCTTCTGGTACCCCATGATGAAAATGTTGGAACAATTGAAGTTGTCCCAGAGGCTGCTTTACTATCCTCAATTTTTTTTTTGGGGGGGGATTCTTTTTTATTCTTGTTCTTCTCATTGGTTGTTTTTTGCTACCTTATGTTCCAAATCATTGATTTGATTTTCAGCTTCATCCACTGTATTCTTGTTTCCTTGTAAATTGTTCTTTATTTCAATTAGTGTATCCTTCATTTTTGGCTAGATTTTTTTTTTTTTTTTATGCTGCTGAGGTCCTCTCTAAGTTCCTTGACCATCCTTGCAACCAGTGTTTTGAACTCTGCACCTGGTAGATTGTTTATCTTTATTTTGTTTAGTTCTTTTTCTGGAGTTTTGATCAGTTCTTTCATTTGGGCCATGTTTCTTTGTCTCCTCATTTTTGCAGCAGCCCTGTGTTTGTATCTATATATTAAATATAGCTGCTATGATGCCCTGTCTTGGTAGCATAGCCTAATATAGTAGGTGTCCTGTAGGGTCATAGCCTCCCCTATCACTTAAGGTAGGTGGTACTCAAGGTACACCCTTTGTGTGGACTAATTATACCCTTCTTTTGTGGTTGAACTTTGATTGCTGTAGGCAGATCAATGGGAGGGATTTACCCAGGCCAGTCAGCTGCAAGATCTGACCACCACCTTCTGCCCACTGTGGAGGATCAGCTGTGCAAGGGTAGGGTGGTGGTGCTCCAATGTGGTCTGTAGCTGTCCACTGGATGTGCAGGCTCTGGGGTTTCCCAGATGGTGCAGACCAAGGTCTGCTCCCACCTGTGTTTTTCCCTGGGCTACCCTGCCTGAGCTATAAAGCAATCTGAGATGGCTACTACTTGTGCTGGACTTGGAGATTCACAGGTAAAGCCAAGCTGTGCATCTAGGCTGGCTGCTGCTAGTGCCATGGCTGGGGCCATAGCAAGAGGTGTTGGGGCTGGGGGTTCACTAATGCTGTCTGTTGCTTATTTGAGATAATTTAGGAAGTGTGAAACATGGGTTAAGACCAGCCATTCATATGGAAAAATCACTTTTACCAGCTTGGATGTGCTGTAAGTTGGGTGGGATGGAGTCTCTTGGGATCTCTAAGATGGGGCAAACAGTATTAGTCAGGTTGATGGAGTCTCAGACATGGCACCCTCCTGCCAGCTCTGTGGCTCTGTATGAGGAAGGTTCAGAAAAGGGACCATGTCCTCTGCCCACCTTTCTGTCTGGGAGAAATCAGTCCCCTAGTTCTTACCTTGAAGCCAGACAGTTCAGTACCTTCTTGTATGCCACTGGCGCTTTCCAAGCTGCTAATACAGTGCTGAAGCTCAGAAAGATTGAGTATGAGTAAGTCCGTGTTGGGTTCTTTAAGAGGAACTACTTGGGGATCCAGAAGTTTCTTCCATCAACTCAATCCCCACTGGCTTTTACAACAAGAAGTTATGGGAACTTATTTTCCTGGAACTGAAACCCAAGGTTGGGGGGCTTGGTGTGGGCCTGGGACTCCCTGCTCCTGAGCCATCCCTCCAAATTTCATTTTACCACATGTGGGTATAGGACTAGCCCATTCTGTGTTTCTGTCCCTCCTACCTGTCTGGATGGATGTGGTTTCTTTATTTCTGTGGTTCTTAGACTGCTATTCAACTTGATTTCTGATGGTTCTGAGTAATGGCTGTTCACAGTTTAGTTGTAATTTTGATGTGGTTGTGAAAGGAGGTGAGCTGTGTTTACCTAAGCTGACACCTAGACCCAAAACAACTTTGCAGGCTAGAAGGGAATGGTAAGAAATATTCGAAGTCATGAAAAGCAGAGACCTACAGCAGGATTGCTCTACCCCACAAAGATTTCATTTATAATCAAAGGGCAGATGAAGAGCTCCCCAGACAAGAAAAAGCTAAAGGAGTTCATCATCAGCAAACCATTATTATAGGAACTGTTAAAGGAAATTATTTAATAAAAAGAAGATCAAAATTATGGACAATAAAATG
The DNA here is from genome assembly GCA_004027475.1 of Anoura caudifer. NCBI lineage: Eukaryota > Metazoa > Chordata > Mammalia > Chiroptera > Phyllostomidae > Anoura > Anoura caudifer. The sequence goes on from PVKU01001142.1 coordinate 283,223, forward strand.
GCAGTAAATATATATCTATCAACAGTTGAATCTGAAAAACAAACTAAGCTAACAAGAACAGAGACAGAATCATGGATATGGAGATCATTTTGATGGTTGCCACATAGGAGGGAGGTGTGGGGGAATGGGTGAAGGGGTGAGGGGATTAAGAAGTACAAATAAGTAGTTACAGAATAGCCATGGGGATGCAAACTGCAGTATAGGAATTGGAGTAGCCAAAGAACTTATACCCATGCCCCATGAGCATGAACAATGGTGTGCGGTTTGACTGAAGGAGTGGTGGGTACTGGGTGGAGGAGAGCAAAGGGGGGAAATGTGGGATAACTGTAATAACATAATCAATGCAATGTAATTTTAAAAAGCAAAATAGAAAATAATAAATTTAAGGAATGTAAACTGGTGTAGCCACTATGGTAAACAGTATGGAATTTCCTTAAAAAACTAAAAATGGAACTGCATTTTGACCTAGCAATTCCACTGCTGGGATTGTACCCTAAGAACCCTGAAACACCAAGTCAAAAGAATGTATGTTCCTCAATGTTCATAGCATCACAATTTACAATAGTCAAGTGCTGGAAGCAACCGAAGTGCCCATCAGTAAATGAGTGGATCAAAAAGCTATGGTACATTTACACAATGGGATACTACACAGCAAGAAGAAAGAAGGAGCTCCTTCTCTTCACAACAGCATGGATGGAACTGGAGAGCATTATGCTAAGTGAATATACCAGAATGTAAAAGAGATACCGTATGATCTCACCTATAAGTGAAACCTGTTCAACAAAATTTAAAAAAAAAGCCAAATATAACTGGAGACATTGAAATAAAAAACAAACTGACAGTAAACACAAGAGAAGGGAGAGGGGGATGACAGGGGAAAGAAGGAGAAGAGTCAACAAGGAACATGCATAAAGGACCCATTAACAAACCAAAGGGGAGTAGGATTGAGGGTGAGAGGTGGGGGTGGGTGAGGTGGGGGAGAGCAGTGGAGGGAAATAGAGACAACTGTGCTTGAACAAAAATTAAAAAAAGAGAAAAAAGAAAAACAGATACCGATTTGAGAGTAATAATCATTTAAAGCAAACAGTAAAGAAACATATTTTAAAATAATTTTAAATTATAATAATAAATTATAATAATAATAAATAATTATAATAATTATAATAAATAATAATTTATAATAAATTATAATAATTTTTATAATAATTATAATATAAATTATAATAAATTATAATAATTTAATAATTTTCTCTTTCTACTAGGCAGTGGAATTCCATTGCTTTGAAGTCACCAACATTGCCTGAGTAGAGTATGACCTTCCAAAGCTTTACTGATATTTTAAAAGCCTCCTTGCACCAATTCCCTCCCATCCCCCACCTTGCCTTTGATACTCTTCTGACAATGAAAAGAAGGGAAAAGGAAACATTTCAAATTAGTCCTTTGTCTACGGAAATCTGTTTTTGCCCAGTGATATTTCTACACCCTTTTGAGTAAGTTCTCACCAGATTCTTCCCTGCCCCAAAGCTAAACATTAAATTAATGGGGGGTGGGGGGTGGGGACAATTGTAACTGAACAGCAACAAAAAAGAGAGAGAAAAAACACTTCTTAAATTAACCAGATTGGGGGAAAATTCTTTACTTGTAATTTCTCCAGCTTTGTTCTCTGGAAACCGTGCCTGACCAAAAAAACTGAGCCTGCGACACACGAACCCAAATGTGGCGAGGAGCCCAGGGTCGCCTTGCTTGGGTGGAGGCTTCCGGAGCCATCCGACAGGGAGGCACTGGCAGAGCCAGTTTTCTTTCTGGGGTCCATAGCATGACGTTTCTCAACTAAAAGGAGGACTTAACATATCTATTCTGAGAACTTGACTCCTTGTAGTTCAGACTTATGTTTACATTTTGAGGTTTCTTTTAATTTAAGCACATTAAATAAATTGCAGACTTTTAGAACAAAGGGGGAGTTCAGAGAGTCTGACACCCTTGTATTTTAAATGTGGAATAAGAGAAAGTGAGACAAAGTAACTTCTCAGTCTCACAGTGGCAAACAGATCAAAATCCATGTATCCAGATAGATCCTGAAACTTCTGTTCTTTCCATGACACCTGTGTTGGTAAAAGTAGCTGCTAAGGACTTCACAAGGATGGGTTTCTTTTATGAACTTTCATAATTATGTGGAGACTAGAACAAGGAAACAAACAAACAAAAATCAAATGGCGAACAATATGAAAGAGGGGAAGAAAGTGAAAGTGTGCGTTTTAAAAAGCAAGGAAATAAACAGTTGGAGAGATTGACTGATAACTGAAATAATCCAAAGGACTAACTGTACTATTATAACTAAGACAGGTACTGGTGTATCACCACTAAGGAGAGAACAATGCTGAGTAGAGGCAGGTCATATACCCAGGCCACATCATCCCTCTCCTGCTCGGTTTCTCCCAGAGAGGAAGGAATAAGCAGCCTGTTCCTAGTTAAGCAGTTTGACTTTCTCCCTTAACATGTCTCCACTCAGTTGAATCTTTGAGCAGAAAAGCGCATCACATTCTCCCTTTCCACTTAAAAGTACATATATCATTTTGTTTTTATATTTTAATTTTATTGAATTTATTGGAGTGACTGGTTAATAAAATTATATAGGTTTCAGGTGTACAATTCTATAATACATCATCTGTATATTGTATTGTGTGTTCACTACCCAAAGTCAAGTCTCACTCCATCCCCATTTATGCCCCCTTTTTCCTTGTCTACCTCTCCCCACCCATACCCTTGTCTGTGTCTGAGATTTTTTTCTTTGCTTAGTTCATTTTTTATTTTTGTTTAATGTTTTTTGCTTAATGCCTCTTGATTTTTGATGACTAAGAATTCTACAATCAAAGCTAAAAGGGGCTTTCAATGGCATCCATTTCAACCTACTCCTTTTATAAATGAATCCCAGAAAATTAATGGAACAGGCTGGAAAAAATGAAAGTAATGCGTGAGCAGAATGGGCTATTAATTTGCGAGTTGGATAAATCAAACTGCCATGGCCTTAGACCCTGAACCAAACTGAATTATTGCTGGAATTTAAAAGGATAGAGATGAAAAAGCATCAACCCATTTTTTTATACTATGTGTTCCGTGGCACCATAAACTTGCTGAACTCTCTGGTACATATTAATGAAGTTGACCCTGAAACAGAATAAATCAAGAAACATTTTATAAGATGTTTGTCTAAGATGCAAAGAGTTTAAATAAGCTCACACACACACACACACACACACACACACATATATATATATATATTCTGCCTTCTCTCAGTCCAATCTTTACCTATTAGAATACAGCCTAATAAACTATGAGCCTTGAAAAAGGGATGCCTCTGACAAACTGCACTGGGATTGCACCTGAAGATCTTTCCCCAGAGTTTTTGTGTTTTCTTTTCTTTTCCTAATACTTGGCTTCACTTATGAGGCTGGGATGAAATAACACTCTGTTTTAGAAAATTAGATAGACAGGTACAACCATACATGCATACTATAGTTTATAATTACAGTATGGGTGGAAAGAGCAGTGAGATATGTGCATGTGTACATATTATATATATATTACATATATACGTAAACACATATCTTGGCTATTGGTTCCTGTGATAGTTACCTTTGTGTTTCACTTGGTTAGGCTACAGGGACTAGTTGTTTAATGGTCAGTGATCCATCTAGATGTTGTTGTGAAGGTATTTTTTAGATGAGATTAATATTTAAGTTGGTTATCTTTGAGTGAAGAAGATTAACATCCATAATGGTGATGGTCCTCATCCAATCAGTAAAGTCTTTGAGAGAAAATATTGAGGTCCCTATGAAGGAAGGAATTCTGTTTCAGACTGCCTTCCAATGAAACTCAAGACTATAACATCAACTCCTACAGAATTTCCAGCACACTGGCCTGCACTGAAGATTACAGACTTGCTAGGCTACGTAATTAATTGTGGGAGCCAATTCCTCAAAACATCTCTCTCTCTCTCTCTCTCTCTCTGGCTCTCATAGAGTTCCCAAAATATTGAACTATATGCTAAGAACAGCACATAGGGTGGCTACAAAATGCAGGAGTGAAGTATCTCCTCCCAAATGCGTTGCCCATTAAACCTGGATCTATGCTGTCAGGATCCACAGATGTTCCTAGTGCAAATATATACTAACATGCTTGCTTGCCCCAAATTTGCACAGCCTTATCATATCTAACCTCCAGGGAATTCTTTCATGTTCCCCATGAAAACATCATATTATTTTTAAAAATGCAAGGAATATTGCATGTGGAGATGGTATTTTGGCACTGTTGAAATTCTGCCAGAATGGAAAATATTGTTATATGGGTGTGTGTGTGTACATATACATATACATACACATACACATACATATTTCCCCCTAATACTCTATTCATGTCTGTATAAGAACATGATTGCAAACATCTAATTATTTTACTACTTGAAACAAATTAGACCACATGCTAAATGGGGAGCACATCAGAGTCAGCATCTAGGCCACTGTGCCTTGGTTTCCAGTATTTTTTTTCTGAAGAAAGCTAAGTAAATTTTTTAATTTTAATTTTAAATTTTTATTGTTGTTATTCCCTTACATTTGTCCTAATTGTCCCCCTTTGCCCTCTTCCACCCAGCCCAGCCCCCCACACCCACAGTTAATTCCCACACTGTTATCCATGTCCATGGGTCATACATAGTTGTTCTTTGATTAGTCCCTTCCCCTTCTTTTCATCATTATCCTCCCACCCAAACCCTCTGGCTGCTGTCAGTATGTTCCATGTTTCCATAATTCTGGTTCTATTTTGGTTGTCAGTTTATTTTGCTCATTAGGTTCCTGTTACAAGTGAGATTATATGGTATTTGTATTTCATAATCTGGTTATTTCACTTAGCATAATATTCTCCAGTTCCATCCTTACTGTCACAAAAGGTAGAAGTTCCTTTTTTCTGCTGCATAATATTCCATGGTGTAAATGTACCACAGTTGTCTGATCTACTCATTTGCTGGTGGGCACTTAGGCTGTTTCCAGCACTTGGCTATTGTTCATAGTACTGCTATGAACAAAAGGTGCATAAATTCTTTTGAATTGGTATTTCAGGAGTCTTGGGGTATATTACCAGTAGTGGAATTGCTGGGTCAAAAGTCATTTCCATGTTTTTAAATTTTATTTTAATTGTTGTTCTTGTACAGTTTTCTGTCTTTTACTCATTTCCATTTTTAGTTGTTTGAATAAATTCCATACTGTTTTTCACAGTGGTTGTACCAATCTGCATACCCACCAACAGTGCACTAGGATTCCCTTTTTTCTACATCCTCTTCAGTACTTGGTTGTTGATTTATTAATGATGGCTATTCTGACAGGTGTGTGGAGATATCTTATGATTTTAATTTATGTTTCTCTGATGGCTAGTGATGTTGAGCATCTTTTCATGTGTCTATGGGTCATCTGCATGTCCTCCTGGAGAAGTGTCTAGTCTTTTACCCATTTTTTTATTGGATGATTTGTCTTCCTGGTGTTGAGTTGTGTGAGTTCTTTATGTTTTGGAGATTAAACCCTTATCTGTTGTATCATTGGCAAATATGTTGTCCCATACATTTGATTCCCTTTTTATTTTGATGATGACGTGCAGAAGCTTTTAAATTTGATGTAATCCCGTTTGTTTACTTTTTCCTTTATTTCCCTTGCCCCAAGAGATATATCAGCAAAAAAAAAAAAAAATTGCTACATGGGTTATCTGAAATTGTACTGCCTATGTTTTCCACTAGGAATTTTATGATATCACAACTCGTATTTAAGTCTTTTATCCATTTTGGGGTTTATTCTAGTGTGTGGTGTAAGTTGATGGTCTAGTTTCTTTTCTTTCTTTCTTTCTTTCTTTCTTTCTTTCTTTCTTTCTTTCTTTCTTTCTTTCTTTCTTTCTTTCTTTCTTCTTGTACTAGTCTAGTTCTCACAGCACCATTTATTGAAGAGACTATTTTCACTCCATTGTATGATTATGTCCCTTTTGTCAAATATTAATTGACCATAGAGACAGGAGTTTATTTCCGGTCTCTGTATCTGTTCCAATGATCCATCTTTCTGTTCTTATGCCTACCAGGCTGTTTTGATTACAGTGGCCTTCTAGTGCAGTTTCATATCAGGTACTGTGACCCCTCCAACTTTATTCTTCTTTCTCAAGACTGCTGAGGCTATTTGAGGTCTTTTTTTATTTCCAAGTAATTTTTGTAGTATTTGTTCTACATCAGTGAAACATGCATTGATATTTTAATAGGAATTGCATTGAATCTTTAGATTGCTTTGGGTAGTATGGGCACTTTAATTATGTTAATTTTCCAAACCATGAACATGGTATATGTTTCCATTTATTTATAACTTTCTTAATTTCTTTCTTCAGTGTTCTATAGTTTTCCAACTACAAGTCTTTTACCTCCTTGGTTAAATTTTTCCTAAGTACTTTATTATTTCTGTTGCTCTAGTAAATGGGATTTTTCCTAGTTTCTCCTTCTGACAGTTTATTGTTGGCATATAAAAATGCCATCAATTTCTTGATATTGACTTTGTTTCCTTCTACTTTGTCAAATTCATTTATTAGGTAGATAGATTTTTGATGTAGACTATAGGGTTTCCTCTGTACACTATCATGTTGTCTGCAAATAAAGACAGTGTTACTTCCTCCTTTCCAATTTGGATGCCTTTTATTTCTTTTTATTGTCTGATCACCATGGCTAAATCTATCATTACTATATTGAATAAGAGTGGTGAAGGCAGACATGCTCGTCTTCTTCCTTACCTTAAGCGAAAAGCTTTCAGTTTTTGCCCATTGAGTATGATGTTGGGTGTAGGTCTCTTGTATATGGCCTTTATTATGTTGAGGCATGGTCCCTCAGTATCTACTTTGCTAAATGTTTTTGCCATAAATGGGTGCTGGATTTTACTAAATGTTTTTTCGACATCTGTTGATATGATCATCTGGTTTTTGTCCTTCATTTTGCTTATGTACCGTATTACATTTATTGATTTGTGTATATTGTACTATCCTTGAATCTCTGAAATAAATCCCACTTGATCATGTTGTATGACATTTTTAACATATTGCCAAATCCAGATTACTAATATTTTGTTGAGGATTTTAACATCTGTGTTCATCAGAGATATTGGCCTATAACTTTGTTTGTTGTGTCTTTACCTGGTTTTGGAATTAAGATGATACTGGCTTAGTAAAAAGAGTTTGGGAGTTTTCCCTCTCTTGAAATTTTTTGGAATAGTTTGAGGAGGATAGGAGGTAGTTCTTTGAACGTTTGGTAAAAATCACCTGTGAAGTCATCCAGTCCAGCACCTTTGTGTACTGGGAGTTTTTATCACTACTGCTATTTCACTAGTTGTTATCAGTCTATTCAGGCTTTCTGCTTCTTGATTTCATTATAGAAGATTGTACATTTCTATAAATTTATCCATTTCTCCCAGGTTGTCCAATTTCTTGGCATGTAGTTGCTCATAGTAATTTCTTACAGTCCTACATATTCCCGTGGTATCAATTGTTTCTTCTCTTTTTCCTCTGATTTTATATATTCGGATCCTCTCACTTTTTTTCTTGATGAGTCCAGTTAAAGAATTTGTCAATTTTGTTTATCTTTTTAAAGAAACAACTCCTGGAATTATTTGTTCCTTGTATTATTTTTTAATCTCTATGTCATTTAATTCCATTCAAATCTTGATTATTTCCTTCCTTCTGCTTGCTCTGGACTTCTTTCCCCTTCAGTTCTTTTAGATATAGGGTTAGGTTGTTTATTTTAAAATTTTCTATCATCTTTTGGTAGTCCTGCATTGCTATGAACTACTCTCCCAGAACTTCCTTAGCTGTGTTTCATAGGTTCTGGGTTATCATGTGTTCATTTGCATTTGTTTCCAGGTACTTTTTGATTTCTTCTTTATCTCATTATTTATCCATTTATTATTTAATAACATATTATTCAGTGTCTGTGTATTTGAATGTTTTTGAGTTTTTTCTTTAAGGTTGGTTTCTAGCTTCAAGCCATTGTGATCCAAGAAGATGCTTGATATGATTTCAAATTTCTTGAATTTGATTGGGGCTTATTTTGTGTCATACCATGTGGCCTATTTTTGAAAATGATCCATGTGCAGTTGAAAATATCCATGTATATTTTATTTTGGGGGTGAAACGCTCTGCATATGTCAATTAATTTCACTTGATCTAGGGTGTAACTCCATGCCACAATATCCTTCTTGATTTTTTGTTTGGATAATCTATCGATTGTTGACAGTAGGGTGTTAAAATCCCCACAATGATTGTATTGCTGTCAATCTCCTTCTTAAAGTCCTCCAAGAGTTTCCTCATATATTTATGCTGTCCTATATTGGGTACATATATGTTTACAAGGGTTATATCCTCTTGGACAATTCCCTTAAGTATTATATAGTGACCTTCTTTTTCTCTTGTCCTGGCCTTTGTTTTGAAGTCTATTTTGTCTGATATAAGTATTGCTACTGCAGCTTTTTTTTTTTTTATGTCTATTTGCTTGGAATATTTTTTCCATCTCTTCATTTTCAGTCTTTGTAGAACTTTTGTTCTGAGGTGGGGCTCTTGTAGACAGCATATATACAGGTCATGTTTTCTTATTTATTGCTAGTATACTATATCAATAGTATCCTATGTCTTTTGTTTGGAGCATTGAATCCATTTACATTTTAAGTTATTAATCATAGGTATTTATTCATTGCCTTCTTCCCCTCTGTGCCTGTGTTCTACTCTCTCTCTCTTTCTCTCTCCCTCTCTCTTTTACTTCATCTTCTGAAAGCAGTCCCTTTAGCTTCTCTTGCAATGCTGATTTGTTGGAGATGTACTCTTTTAGCCTTTTTTTTTTTTTTTTTTTTTTTTTTTTTTTTTTTTTTTTTTTTTTTTTTTTTTTTTTTTTTTTTTTTTTTTTTTTTTTTTTTTTTTTTTTTTTTTTTTTTTTTTTTTTTTTTGGTCCGGGATGCTCCTTATTTCACCTTCCATTTTGAATGAGATCTTTGCTGGGCACATTAGTCTTGGTTGCAGTCCTTTGCTTTACATTACTTGGAACATTTTGTGCCATTCCCTTCTGGCTTATAGTGTTGCTGTTGAGAAATGAGCCACTAGCCTTATTGGAGCTCCCTTATATATTACTATCCATTTCTCCCTTGCTGCCTGTAAGATTCTCTCTTTCTCTTTAAATTTTGCCATTTTAATTGTGATGTGTCTTGGAGTGGGCCTCTTTAGATTTATCTTGTTTGGGGCCTTCTATGCTTCCTGAACTCGTGTAAACTTTTCTCCCACCAAGTTAGGGAAGTTTGCTGTCATTATTTATTCAAAAAGGTTTTCTGTCTCTTGCTCCTTTTCTTCTGCTGCTGCTGGTATCCCCATGATACAAATATTGTTACCTTCCATGTTGTGCTGCAGCTCCCTTAAACTAACTTTATTTTTTTATTCTTTTTTTGTTTTGTTGATGTGACTGGGTGTTTTTTCCTACCTTGTCCCCAACTTGCTCATTTAATCCTCTGTTTTATCATGCCTGCTTTTAATTCCTTTCAGTGTATACTTCATTTCAGATATTCTATTCTTCATTTCTTCCTGATTCTTATTTATTGTTTCTATGTCCTTTTTCATTCTGATGTAGTTCCCACTAAGTTCTTTGTAGTTTCTTTAACATCCTTATAAACATTACTTTGAACTCTATATCTGATAGAGTGCTTGTCTTAATTTTATTTAGCACTTGCTCTGGGGATGCCTCCTTTCTTTTTGATTGGGGGTTATTTATTCATCTCCCCATTTCAGGTGACTTGTTTTGTTTGTTTTTGTGTATTAGATTTATCTGCTTTGACTATCTTCAGTGGGTAGCCCTCTGTTGTAGGAAATCGGTGGGACTTAGTAGTGCAGTCTCCTTAAATTCTTGACCTGGATGCTGTAGAGATGACCTTTATATAGTATAAGTGGGTTCTGTTGTAATTGGGTTTTGGTTGTTGTCAGCTCATTTTTTGGTAGGTCTCCCCTCCGGCTAGCTGACTGAGAGTCACAACCCCACCACATCTTGTATGCTATTGTACAGGAACTGCCAGAACAAAACAAAACAACTCGGCAAACAAAACCTACACTAGCAAAAATAACCCCCAAACACTACTGTGATATCAACAATAAATGAGCTAAAATTAACAAAAGTGGAAAGAGAATAAGAATATTATGCAAAAAAAAAAAAGAGTATGAGGTGACTAATGGAAAGAAAAATAATTTTGAGAGGGTAGGGAGGAGGAATAATAAAAGTAAGGAATAGAAGCAAGGTGAAGAAAAGGAGAAAATAAAATTTATAAACTAAATGAAATAGGGAAGGAATAGGGCAATTTTGAATAAGAAAAGAAAGAACAGAATATGAGGTATAAAAATAGTGAAAAAGTAGGAACAAAAGTGAAGAATAACAACCACTGAAGCATTATCCATGATAAATGAGTAAAGATTAGTAAAGGTGGAAAAAGAAAAGGAATATTATAAAAAAGGAAAGAAAAGAGAAAAAGTAGGTTGTGAGATGTCTAAAGGAAAGAAAAATTATTTTGAGGGACTAGAAGGAGGAAAAATAACAAGTATAATGGTTAGAAACCAGGCAAGAAAGGGAGAAAATAAAATTTAAATAGTTTTCCAGTGTTTAAAGCTCATTTTTCTTTTCCCCTCCCATTATATATATTTGTTATTCTATGCTATGAGCTTCCACATTTTCATAATATTGTACTTGTATTAATGAAATAAAGATGCATGTGAAATTATTTTTATCCTAGTCTAGTTCAGAATAACAATGAGGATTGAAAAGAAGAAATCTGTACAGAAATGAAACAAAACAGAGAGTGGTGTTAACAAAGATGTTTTAAAACAGAATAGAAGAAAAAATATAAACCTTTTTAATTTATTCTGAGACTTTGTGCCTTTTATACAAGAAATCTACTTCTAACTCTCCATTAATTCCCAACCCAGCTTCACAAAAGTGTATCAGCATCCACGGCCAACCTCAAGACAGGTGTCAAGAGGTTCTAGGAATTCAGCATACTTCTCCCCTCCAAAAGACACACAGCTATCTCTCTTCAGTGATGACAGTGTAGATGGGTCTTTTCCTTGAAAGAAAATTGAAGCTTATGTGAATCAAGTCAAACATTCATGCCTCATCAAACAAAGGCACAGTTTATGAAAATGTAAATGATCGTATATTCATTTGGTAAATTAAACCTGACATTTCCAAACCCATGACTTGAAAGCACTGTGGTTCAAACTGAAATGAGCAAAACGTTTTTTAAGGGAGAGGAAGACAGGAAGAAAAGAGTAAGATGCAAAATAAAAATGACTCAAATATAAATTCCCTAAAGGAAATAGAGAATACACTGGTCCTAGTGCATTTGATCAAGTAACCCTTTGTTTACTCAGCATTTTGAAGGTTCAGGCTTTCCTAGCACATATGGTAGGAAATTTTGCAAGGCTGTTCTTGAAGGAAATGGCTGGAGTTCTAACAGTTTTTTTTTTTACTTGTTCCCAACCTTGAGCTCATATTGATAGCATAAGATCTTACTCACCCTTGATAACACAAGTGTCTACCTTAATGATTAGTAATATAAAGTCTAACTAAAAATTTCCTATTACTAGGTAATGAATAATTATTTTGTATGTATTGATTTCCCCTCCCCCTCCCCTCTATGAGCTCTCTGAGAACAGAAATACTACTATGTCTTCTTATCTCTATCTGTTTTACAAAGTAGAATGCTTAGCCCATAAGTTAGTATTCAGTGATATTTTATTGAATTTAGTTTGTTAATCTTTATCGGAGCTTCATGTTAGTTTAGAGATTGTACAGTCTCTTTAAAGGAAAGAAGGAAGAATCTGAAACCTACACCTTCAACATATGTAAAATCAAGTCACCTGGACTCTTTGCTGTTTCGGAACTATAGAAGCAAATCTGTCTTTCTAACTGTCCCCAAACAATTAAAATATAAGCACATAAAGTGTTCTTTGCCCCACTCCCTCCTCTTTTTCCATGGGTATTTCATATGATTGTTTCTGAACAGATTTTTAAATAAATCCTTAAGTTATGGAAGTAAAAGATTTTTAGTTTCACCTTCTATTGATGTTATCAATATTTAATCATAGGAATTCCTTGAATAATATCATCATCAAAGTGAATTATTGAAAGGACTTCAGTGTGCATCATTTACAATTGCCACACTGAAAATAAAACAGACTGACTGCTTTTAAAATTAGAAAAGAATATTCAGAGATTATAAACATGTGAACTAAAATATCACTGTAACTGTTCTTCCTCCCTCCCTCCTTCCCTTACTACATCTCTCCTTCCTCTGTTTCTTTCTCTCTTTCATTTTGCCTTTCCTTCCTTCCTTCCTTCCTTCCTTCCTTCCTTCCTTCCTTCCTTCCTTCCTTCCTTCCTCCTTTTTCTCTTTTAAGTTCATATCCATGCTCATTATAAAACCCATGTCTAAATTTCAGGCTTTACTCTTTTTTTTTATTTCATAGATACCTTTCTAATTGATGAGTCCCCACTTGTTATTTTCTTTTAAAAATTTATCTCCACCTAATAGAAATCTTGTGTACAACTACACGCAGAAATAATTTAAAATAATTCAGTGGGATGGTGCTAAGTGGAAAAAGCATCTAGGCTCTATACACTAAGATAAGAGTCTAAATTAAGGGTTATTTCAATTATTTGTTGAACACTCTGTGTTAGAGGCTGTACTAAGCACTTTACTTGCATTAACTTACTTCATCCTCACAGTAACTATTTGAAACAGTTTCTTTTATTATCCTCATTTTACAAATGAAGAAACCAAGGCTCTGAGAAGTTATCTCTTGCCCAAGGCCACACAGCTGGTAAATGGAAGATCTAAGAGTCAAAGCTAGACAGCTGAGCAAAAGACAATGCTTGAATACATCTTACCATTTATAGCAGAGGTAGCATTTAGTCCCAGATTGGTTGCAATTAAAGCCCATATGCCACAAATAGTGTCCCTTTGAACAAGCCATTTAATCCTGGGGGGGGGGGGGGTCAAGAAACTCATAAGCAAAGATGGGATTTTCTGCTTGTTTTCTTGTTTCTTTCATTTTTGTTTTATTTTAACTTTATTTTTATTGTTGACACTATTACAGATGTCGCCATTTTTCTCCCCTTTGACCATCTCCACCCAGTCCCCTATCCCACTCCCCTCTGGCCATCACCACGCTGCTGACTGTGTTTATGTGTCATTCATATACTGTGTTTTTTGCCTAACCCCTTCACCTTCTTTCATCCGGTAACTCCACCTCTGAAAGCGGTCAGTCTGTTCTGTGTATCCCTGTAGCTGTAAAAAAAAAGGAAATCTTACCTTGTGTAATAGCATGAATGGACCTAGAGATCATTATGCTAAGTGAATCAAGCCAATCAAAGAAAGACAAATACCGTATGATCTATCTCACTTATATGTGGAAACCAGTGAACAAAATAAAATGATGAACAAAATAGCAAAGATTTTTTTAGAGGGAACCAATGCCAAATATAATCTACAGAGGGGGAAAGTTTATAATCATTTAGGCACAGAAATACTGTTTTGGAAAACTGTTTACCATATATATATATATATATATATATGGTATATATTTCCAAGGTAAATATATATATATTTATATATATATATAAGTATATATATATATATATACTTACCTTGGAAATAGCATTTGGGTTTGCCATCAGTAGAATGGAATTGGAGACAAGTTATCTTACTATTCTCTTCATATTTTGAGGAAATATACTTGGTTTATTGGTTACCTTATTACAGTTGTTTCTGGAGTAAGGCTTTCTACATTTATTCAGTCAGTCAGTCAGTAAAAATGTCAAAGTGCCTGCCCTTATACGACATCTGTTCCAGTGCATATCAATAGTTGAAAAGGTCTGGAGATTTTATTTTATTGTATCCTTCAAAGGTGATGAAATTTTAATAAACTCATTGTTGTCTACCTCAGTTTATTGCTGACGCATTTACAGTGTGGCATTACTGCTGGCTTTATGTAGGATTTTTAGTTGAAGCAGGAGGTATATAAGAAAGCCCATTCAAATCACCCAGAATTCTTTCTCAGCTGATAAACATATTTTTCTCTGAATACTACTTAAGAAATTTCACTGAAATCCCTTCCTTTCCACCGTTTTTTAATTACCCAAGGGCATAACATGCTTTCCCACTATTTTAATTCTTGTCAGTATCATGAGCTTATTTTAATTTCAAGCATAGGCATTTATTAACCTCAGCCTTGTCTTATTCTCCTCTTCCCTCCAGATGTTAGTTTTTTTATAGTAGAGCAACTAAGAGGTAGATCAGTGTGTGATGTTTTGCTCAAATAATAAAAAGAAGGAAGGAAATACATTTCAGGTAGCTGTAGTTGCTCCCATTGAGCCTACTGACCACTTCTGGAGGGGGGAGTAGGATTGAACTTTCTGATGAAGAGTAAACCGCCCCAGATATTCCAAGTGTTGAAATGATTGCTGCAATTGTCTTGCTGCTTTCTTTTCTTAGCTATTTCCTCCTGTGAAAGTGCATTGTTGCTGAAAGGAACTTGATTGTCTGCCAGAGAAAGGGAAGGCCTTTTATCTATAGCCCATCCTCGGTAGCCTTTACAGGTTTGCTGCAAACTTCATGGTGCATCTTGGACGTGATTCAACTTTCACCTGGTACTAAGGACTCAGGAGCCGAGATGGTAGTCGGGACACATGCAGGCACCTGGTCTCCCTCTGTAGTATCAACAACAGGGACCCCTGGTTTTGAAGGCTTTGTGTGGAGGGCATCAGTCTATGGAAGCAAAATTCTTAGTCTGACTCCCAAGTGAGATTTGTGAGTCATCATTTTTCTTGTTTCATGATGGTTCTGTTTGTCTCTCATGTATCTGCTCTAAATTAAAGAATGGAAAGAGGTAGCTTTCTGGCTTAGATTGATTGACCCTACAATGCAATCATTAAATATTTTGAAACTAGGTCTGAATTTTAAGGTGATAGCCAATTCACAGGAGGCCACACTTTGGGTGATTTTGAAGTTATTTTCAGTTACAGATCAGAACATGGCTGTGTTTGTAATATCATTTAATGAGGCGTAATGCTTCCTTTTGTCATTTTTCCCCTCTGATTGAGATGGGCATCCTTAAGTCGTCTGACAGATTCCTGAGTGCTGACAATCACCACTTCCACAGAAGAGGAGTAAAATAATGACACAAATGAGTGCCAATGAAAGTGATAGATCTTTAAAATAAATCACATACGGCTTCCAAATTAGATGTAATTGGAATGTACTCATCACATTTTGAATTTGGACTCAATAGTAACAGGAAGTGAATGCTAAAACACTGAATAAGAGAATACATAAAATAGGAACCAGAAACAGTGTATATGTACATATGTGGAGGGAAAAAGTCATAAAACATATTCAATGGCTGGTTTTTCCAAATCTGGAAATAATTAGTATGAAGAGTGTAAAATATTTATACTTTGAACACCTGACTTTGTATGTGTGTGTTGACCTGTATGCAAGTGTGTGTGTGTGTGTGTGTGTGTGTGTGTGTGTGTGTGAGCTTATCTAGGCCATTTCATTTCCCTGACTCTAAATTTCCAAGCAGTGGACTAAAAAACTATAACCGCAATTAGAAAGAAATACTGTAACACAATTTACATGCAAAATCATGGAAGTAAATTAATATCCTATTTCTTATATTTTGAGGACAAGTAAAGGTGAATATATTAGAATATAGTAGCAGTTCAATAAGGTTGATGATATCCCACTGGATTTGGGGGATTTTCTAATTAGGAATTCTACATACCTTAGTCATTGGGGGGATTGTTGAAATTGATGTGTATAGAAGAAAATCAATTTAGACTAGAAGAGCTATTTATTTTTGTTTAATTTAGCCACAGATATTGCCTGAGCATGGTGGGTAAACCAAGTCTTAGAGAGGAAGTGGGCAGAGAAGATGGAAAAGGGAATAGGGAAACTTTACGGATAATGAAAAGGAGAAGAAAAATGATAAATGGTTTCAATGGCAAGACAAAATGTTATATGACAAAATTTAGTAGGATATAATTTTAGAAGGAAGCTTTGAACACATTATGAACAGCCTTGGTAGTCATTGAAGAAGTATGATATTATTCAGCAGGTATATTAGCTTGTATTAAATATTTACATAATTGATAGAAAACCAATTATTTTAATGGGTTTTTAAAAAATAAAGCAGTTTGCTTCTTTTGCATGTAAACATAGATAGACCATGGCTAGTAATGAGGGTTCTGTTGTCATCAGGGATAGAACTTCATCATCCTCCACATATGGCTTCCGACATTTTATCTTTTAGGGTTTCTTCCATTTCAGTGATAAAAATCTCCCACCCAGCCTCTTACAAAGGAATGAAATGGAGGGCATTCTCTGTCTTTTAAACATTGTTTCCAGAAATGTGTACAGCCACTCTTGTTTACATTCTTTTAGCCCAAACATGTCTACATCTATCAGCAAATAGGAAGAAGGGTAATTTTTATTCTACCCAGCTGCAAGGCTCGGTAAAACTCATGAGCTACATTGCTGTAGAAGAAAAGGAGAACGACTACTTCAAAAATATAGAGTAATTTCTGAAATAAGACTGGATAAATTTTTCTATTTTATATTTTATAGTGTCATTTTGTAATATAAAAGATAGACTTAATCTAAAGGAGAAATCCATCAGAAAAGGAGAATAGGTAAGGTCCTCTTGGAATAGTTCTTTAGTTAATAATTAATGCCTAATATATGACAATAGAGATAGAAGTCTCTATGGATTAAATTTTTATTGAAGAGGTAAGAATAAAATTTGGTGATTCTCAAATTGCCAAATATAAAAGAATTGAAGTTAATTCTCATTCTTAGTTTCCTATGCAGGACATGATCATGTACCTTAGGGGATGACCATGGAAGGAAAATCATTTGGAAAAGTTGAACTGGGAAATGCCTAAGAGACATTCATATAAGCTAAATGTTCAGTACTTGTGCTGAAATGATAAATGCTCTATGTGTCTCGTCCTGGAGGAGGTCCTAAATCTAGTACCAACCAGTACTCACTTGAGCACATGAATTGTTTTCTTCTTTCTTTTTAATATAAATATGTGCCTTCATCATACAGTTAGAACCCTTTTGTCTCTTAAGTATATATTTATGTAATGGCTATGCTTTCCTCCTGAGAGTGTCTTCCTGTAGTTTTCTTACTTTTTATGATCTCATCAATTGTTTTTTCCTTCTTTTGTAGCAACATGTAATTTACTTTATTATGCTGTTTTTTTTATTACTTTTTCAAATTTTCTGTAGTATATCTTCAGGTAACATCCATTTCAGAAAGACAGAAAAGCTCAATATTTAGAGTTATTGACTTTTTAAAGTGCTATATTTTTAATTAGTAGATTTAGTGATTTCTATTAAAAATGATATTTTGAACTTTGAAGACAGTGTGCTGTTGTCTCCTGCCATCTTAAGTATCTTTTAAATTTGTTAAATGTATTGTTGTTTTTACAAGGCTATGAGGCTTTTCCTTCTCTCCTGTGCCCCACACATATTCTTTTTAAAAGCTTTGTAAATTATCTTTCCAATACTAACATTTCTTCAACATAAGTCTGACTACAGATTTTCTTTAATTGATACTATTGGACACTGGAGAAAGTATTTCAATCTTGAAGACTATGGATCTTCTTTAACATGAGGGAACTTTATTGTTATTATTTTTCCCTCTGATGTCTCTATTTTTTTTAAAAATTGTGAAACTCCACTTAGACATCTTTTGGAGCCTCAAAAGCTATACTTTTTCAAAAAATCCTATCACTTTGTCCTTTTTGCTCTATATTCTGGAAGGATTCCTTGATGTTTATCTTTCAAGTATCCAGTTAGGTAATCAAGTTCAGGATGCTATCCAAATGTAGCTGATTTCTCAACAGGAACTTGAAAGGCCAGAAGGGAAGGGCACAAATATGCAAAATAGGCAACGACTTACAACCAGGATTGCTCTACCTAGTCGGGCTAACCTTGAGAATTATAGGAGCAGTGAAGACTTTCCCAGATAAGAGACATTGAAATAAAGAACAAATTGACAGTAACCAGAGGGGAGCAGGAAGGTGGGTAACAGGAGAAAGAAAGGAAAGGGTTGTCAAGGTACAGTATTAAAAAACCCATGGATAAAGCCAAAGGAAGGAAGGATTGAGGGTGGGAGGTGTAAGTGGGTGGGGCAGGGGGAAGTGGTGGCAGGAAAATGGAAACAACTGTACGTGAACAACAATAAAAATAATTAAAAAAAGAAGAAAAATAAGAGTTTCCCAGACAAGAAAAACCTAAAGGAGTTCATCACAACCACATCAGTATTACAAGAAAAGTTAAAGGGACCTTTTTAAGTAGAAAAGAAAATGTCAAAAAATAGGAGTAAGAAAATATAGGAAATGCAGTGTTTTCATTGACAAAGGCAAACAGAAAAATCAGTGGATGAACCACATAAAGTCAGTGCAAGGGTTAAAAGACAAAAGTAGAAAAATCATATGATGATCATAATTTGGATTCACAGGATCTCTCACTTTTTAAAATAGCATTATTGCTTTTAATAAATTGCTACAATATGCATATATATAATATTCATGTAAATTTAACTTCCTTCTTGGTTAATACTATTTTTGAATCTGAATAGTTTTCTTTAGTATTAATATGTTTTTCTCAAATTTCTCGTAATCCTTAGTTAATGATTTATATGCCATTAAAGGAAGGTTTATGCTGATTAATATACATGGTGGATATTGTTTTTTTCTGCCCTCTAGTAATCCTTTTTCTGCAGGTTGTCTCTCAGATAAGAGGAGGTCATAGGCCAGTAGAATAAAAGCAAAAGATATAGGTCTCAGAAGTGTCTCCTTAGGTACTGAGAACAAGGAATCAGCAGAGATGGGCAATTCCGCGTATCCTATTTGGAGCATTCACCATGCACCAATCTCAAGGCTTCCTATACATACTAATATGTCCATTAATATTCATCTCCATACAGTTTAAAATTCACAGATAAAATGAACTGGCCAGCACAGAGAGATGAAAAAGTACGCTCAGAATACAGTTCTGCACTATTTATTTCAATTACAGGTCTGAGGTAAGAGTACCAATGTCACCAATACAAAGGGTGCAAAGGGACATTTAAAGGAGAGCCTCATACAAGGTTTTGATGAATTCAGGAGGCAACAGTATCTGCAAAAGGAGAATGTGCCTGGGGAAAGGTAATAGAATGGACCTTTTTCTCTCTCATGGGAATATAAAATGAAATAAGGACTCAGGGAAAAGAGAATAAGGACAGATGAACAATTCATGCATGGAGTATTAAGTACATCAGAAATAGGAATCCAGTCTCTCCCCATTTTATCTTCCCTTCCTTTCTTAGGGAATCTCACACCTATCATTGAAATAAATAGGGTGGAAGTATGCTTAGGGAGTATTACATAAGTCTGGTCGTGTTGCCCAGCTTCCTGCCTCCAGGCAGAATTCTAGTTAAATAATTCTGGACAGATGGATGCCTATCCTTGGGGAGCAGGGACACAGGCAGGAGTGAGGATGGATACAGAAGTACCCTGTCAGCCTGCTTCCATCTGGAGCTAGTGACACCTCATTTTCTACAAAGACAGTAACCATGCTGTTTAAATGACTCTCAGTGTGATTTCATTGTGGGAGGCTGGCATCAGGAGCATTATATTTTCAATATGGTCCAAGTACGTTATATTTTAGAGCATGAACTTGTCACCTGGTTTCATTTTGGAGGTGAATTAATTTTCTACAAGTGTGGACAACAGGTTAAAGGCAGCTGTGCTCTGTTTTCAATGTTAGAATACACATGACAGATGACATTCCCATGAAAAAATACACCCAAGGCTTCATGCTATTTCTGCCTTGCCTGTTTCATTTAAGAGGTTAGTGAATAAAATCACACTCTACCCCTCCAATTTTGGAATAATTTGAAAATTGAAAGAGTAATTAAATATCAGCTTTTCTACCAATAAAAGTAAATTAGGGAATAAACATATGGAATTTTTAATTCTGACTACTGTACTGCAGTGCTCAAGACTCACACTTGGACCAGCTCACATGAGGAGGAGGAATCAGTGAGCAGACATGTGGTTGGAAAGTTAAAAGAGAAATATTTCTTCATTACATTGAGCTCCAATAGCAAGGTTAGTGAGGGTTGAATATTTACATATGTACATAGAAGAAAAACATAAGTCCTGACCCAAGATCAAAAAAAAATTTTCACACACTGTCAGGGCAGGAACTCCAAAAGGGAGAACCAACAAGCTGAATTGCCCAAGTTTGTTCTCCCATTGTTACCTTTTAGATAAATTGCTCTTTGCTGGAGAGGGTGAACCTAATAATCTCTTCCCAGCAATTCCAAGATGATGTATGTTTTTGCTCTAATTGCAAGAGTAGACATGCTAAAAGAAAAAGAGATCTATTTTCCTCACTTTAACCAACTGTAATTGAATGTATAGTTCTATCACATTAGAAAAGATAATAGGGCACAAGTGAGTGAGATAACAAGATTGTACAGATGTCACTAAGTATTGTATTATCTAAAATAGTATTTTAACTATGAAGAGTTACACATGCGTATTATAGTAACATACTATAGCTGTTAGTGATGAATCACTCACTGATCTAAGCAAAAAGAACTTTTCAAGTAATCATTTAATAATCATATTGGTAAAGCACTAGGAAAATATTCACCAAAGAAAAGAAGTCAGAAGAAAAGAAAATATCAGAGATACAAGATCCAATATATCTCATGCACCTTCTTTTCTAACTCTGTTCATTGAAGAGCAACCACAAAGTCTTTACTCCTTAATATTTTTAACATCTTCACTGAGATGTAATTCACATATCATAAAATTCATTTAAAATGTACCATTCAATTTTTAGTATATTTACAAAGCCCTGAAACCATCACCACTATGTCAATTTAGAACATTTTCATCACCCCAAAATGAATTTATGTATCAATTAGTGATCATTCCCCAACAATTCTTCAGCCTAGGGTAAACCCGTTCTACCTACTTTCTCTACAAATTTCTCAAATCTGAACATTTAATATCATGTGTACATGTAAAACTTTTTATTTGTTCCTGGATTTGGTTTTCTAGTATTTTATGGAGGTCTTTACTCATCTTTATTCATAAAAAAATATTGATCTATAGTTTTCCTTTCTTGGAATCTTTTTTTCCAGCTTTTGCTGTTAGGGTAATATCACATTAATCTTAATTAACGGCCAAACTATTTAACACATATATCCAAGTCAATGGCTTAGAAGTTTATTTACATCAGTAATGTGTCTTTAATCAGTACCAAGCATGAAGATCATATATATGAACTAAGCAAGCATAGCTTTAGACATGAAGAGTGAGAGGAGAAATAAGTGTATTTTAGGAATGGGTCTTCTCAATGACCTTTGTCTTACTCTGAACACATACAATAACAAAGTCTTGCTATAATAACAATACATTGTTGGTATTTATTTATTTCTGATGATGAATTCAATTACAGAAACATTAAAAAATACTATCCAATTTAAAAAGACTATTGTCTAAGGATAATTATCCAGAGGTTATTGAAAGCCCAAGGTAACTGCCAAAGTGGAGATTGAAGTTGAACTTCACCTTCCTCGTGTCTCTCAGATTGAATTGTGACAATTTGCCCCTTAGATGAAAGTGTATTTAGCCAGATAATTAGCTTTCATTGAACTTCATTGCTGTTTTGCACTCTCTTCTCAAGAGCACCTACTATAATTTTACTCAAATGTTTAATTTCATGACAATGCTGCTCCCTCTCACTAGGAATACCATTAAAAGAATAAAAAGCCAAAGTTGTTATTCCTCATCTATGCCTAGAGTGGAGTATGTGTTCATGGAAACAAAGTCATAATTGGAACTCATAAGCGATTGGCTATTAAGCTAGTTGTCAAAACTTGATTCTACTACTAACTAAACAAGGGACTCTGGAAAATTTCTTTAAATTATGGGAATTCAGTTTTTCCTGTTTTAACAGAAAAAGCTTAGATGAAGTAATTACTAAAATTCTTGTTTAAGAATTTTTTAAAACTCTCTGATAGTAAATGGGAGTTTAAAAAAAGGATTTATCTGCTTATTTTTGCTATAAAAATGAACTACATTCTCCTAGAAATACAAAGAGCCTGGACTTCTTTGTGTTTGTTTGGTTATTTGGTTTTGTTGTTGCTGTTTGCCTTTTTAGCTGAGTAGCAAAACAAACAAAAATCATTTCAATAATTGGAATAATTAGAGCTGAATGTTTTAGAGGTGATGAGAAACATTAAGACCAAAGGCTTTTAAATTTGGAGTAAAGTGTTTCTTGCCTCTTCTGGATTACTCTAGAAGCATTCCAATAACTTAAGCAGGGCCTCGTGGAACTGTGATGGCCATAGCTTGGGAGGAGTTTCCAGATGTGCTTACCACTATGTGGCCGCTCTAGCAGGCCAACTCATACAACAAAAGCATCGAGATGGATCCTTCTCCACCAGTGATGGGGCTGAAATTTATGCAGAAGCCTTCACTTGGAGGTAGAAAGTGTCTCTTAATTCCATTTTTAAACTTTTACAGTACCTCCATACTGCCTTCCACAGTGGCTGCACCAGTCTGCATTCCCACCAACACGGCACAAGGGCTCTCTTTTCTCCACATCCTCGCCAGCACTTGCTGTTTGTTGATTTATTGATGATAGCTATTCCGACAGGTATAATGTGATATCTCATTTTGGTTTTAATTTGTGGATAAAAAAGCTGTGATACATTTACAAAATGGAATACTACCTAGCCATTAAAAAAGAAAGCTTACTCTTGGAACGGCATGGATGAATATTTTCACCTGGTGAATATTATGCTAAATGAAATAAGCCAGTCACAGAAAAACAAGTACCATATGATTTCCCTCATATGTGGAATCTAATGCAAAAAAATGAACTAAGAGGCAAATACAGACAGACTCATAGATAGGGAGCAGGCTGACAGCTGTCAGGGGATGGAATTGGGAACTGGGTGGGGAGTGAAGGTATTGAGCAAAAAAGAAAAAAAGGAGATAGAAAAACTCATGGACATGGACAACAGTGTGGTGATTGTGAGGGGAAGGGGAAGGGATGGAGGGAAGTGGCGGGGGGATGGGGGTGATTAATGGTGATGGTCAGGGACTTGACTGGGGTGGTGAGCACACAAAATACTGTACAGATGATGTGTTGTGGAATTGTGAGCCTGAATCCTGTATAATTTTGTTAACCAGTATCACCCCACTAAATTCGATAAAAAGGAAAAAAAATAAAAAATAAAAACAAACCAAACACATGCAAACAAACAAAAAGCAAGAAGATGAGATGGTATAGAGTCATTCTTTTCTTTTTTTTATATCATCTATAAAACTGATACTGGATAGGACTACTTCAATCCTGTTAAATGCAACATAATCATTAATAAAAGAATACTGCAGAATCATTAAGTAAGACAATCCTAACTCTTACAATTCTAAAATCATTATAGTATTAACAATTGAAAATGTTAAGATAGGGGTTAGGAGAACAGGTTTTGGTTCATTCCAGGTTCTAACACTTACTACTTGTGTACTTTGAAAAATTTATGTAAACCCTTTGGTCGTTAGTTTTATCACCCACAAAAGGTAGGTTATGATATAACCTGCCTTGCATGATAGGAGGACTAGATTAATTAATATAAAGCATTTCAAAAGTTCCTGGAACACTCACTAAATATTAAATAATATTATTTATATTTTATCACTGCTAAGAAATCCCTCCCTGAATGATTTTTCACCATAAGGCTTTAAGCAAAATTTGTTATATTGAACAGAATTTAGCTGAAAATCTTTGTTAGGAGACTAACCATTTTATAATATAAATTTTTAACATAGTGGGGAAAAAATGAACCATACCAATGTACCATTTAATGGTGAAAAGGGATTAAAATGCAAAGAGCATATACTTCCTCTCAAAATGAGACTGAAAAGATGACTGACCCAACTCTGCGCTAGAACACTTTTTTCATTATCCTACTATTTGTTGTCACCTTAGCATTGTGCATCTCTCTCATAAGGGTTCATTCGGAGGGAAATGGTAGCACTCCCATTAACATTTAGTGAGTTGCCACAGAGTGATGAAGGTCTCCTCAGGGTACTCCACTGGGGATGGCCAAAGGGCCACTGGGGGAGTCAAACCTTGGGGGAGTTTTTGACATACGGTGGAATCTGACTGTGAAAGTGCTGGCATCCAGTTTGAAAACATTTCCCCAGGTGATACATGAATAACTGAAAGATGTGTCTCATCTGTGACATTATTCTACAAGACAACAAAGTTGGCATAGGAATTTGACGGTTCAAAAGCCTAAGGCTTCTTACCAGAAAAAATAATTTACTACAGCTCTATGTTCCTGATACTAGTAAGAGTAATCCCCTACTGCAGGGACCAATTCGGGGTTATGCCTTGTTTCTTGTCACAGTTGTGTGATCTTTCCCAACTGCTGGGAAATTTCTATGTTACCAGAACACAAAGGTATAATTTCCTGGTACAGTAGGCCATTACTGTTCTTTCCTTCAACTATAAAAGCACACAAAGTACAGACAACAGCCAGATGCATGATTGCTCAGCAGGCTGAACCAGAGCTTCTTGTGAGTCGTGGGCTGACAATCTCAGAAATACATATCAAGAAATTAAACATGTAGCAAGAAATAATTTCAAACGGAATCATTTTGAACACATAGAACAATTGATATTGGAATTTATGACCAGAGTCATTCTTGTCTTCAATATCCATGTCCACTCTTTGAAAACAAGTTACTTTTTTTAGATCTCAGAATGTTGCATCTATTGAATGGGGTTTCAGACACGTTATAGGCTGTTTGAGCTAAAATATGTTCTGTTGTCACTCTTTTCTAAGTTGAGATTAAGACCAGAGAGATGACAAAGCCTTAGCAAGGTCACGCAGTGCGTTATCAGCAAAACTGATATTGAAATACAAATGTGCTCAATAAAAATTTGGTATTATATCTGTTGCTCAAAGCTTATTTGATCTCCACAGTCACCTTTAGGTCTAAAATTCACAGAATATCCTTCAATTCTGTTTCCCTGGAATACCATATTTTATCCCTTGAGACAGTGTTTAAAGGTCAAGTTTTTAAATAAAAGTTTTCCCAGTACCTTTAACATAGAGAGTGGATTTCTTCCCTTTGCTTCTATAGTATTGATTCTTATCTCTAACATTGCATTTATCTTATCACATTTCAGTTATTTATATATCAGTCTATCTCCAGCTGCACCTAGGGCACTTTTGCTGTCTAAATGTCTGGGGGTATTTTCAGTATCTTACTTGTTAGTTGGTGCTCAAAAATGTTTGCAGAATGAATGACTAAATGAAGGCCTCATCTGCAACGTATACTTGGTATTTTCCCAGCTTTCCTTGGAGTTAAGTTCATAAACCCAATGAGTTCATAATGCACCACTTAGTACTTTTGTAATGACTCTATCAATAAAGAAGTATTAGATAATTCATCCTTTTATGAAACACAATAGGCAACTCTACCTTATAAAGAAAATTGATCTACCATAACTTTTACACAGCACTTTCAATTTCTGGAAAATTCCTACATTCATTGTCTCATTTGATCTTTACAGCAACCCTGTAATATAGTTGGGGAAGATATCATTATAGCCTTCTCACAGATGAGTTCAATAAGACTCAGGTAATTAAAAGGATACAATTGTGAATTGAGGGTTTTTGACTCCAAAATTAGTTCTTGTTCAATTCTAACATGATACCCTTTTTCAAACATTTGAACTCTCCAGAAAGCTAAATTTTCACCTGAGCCAGTTTTCTAAATCAGCTAAGGCTCTTTGGGTTGCAACTGATAGAAACTCAGCTGCCTTAAGCAAAAAAAAGTTTATTTTGTCACAAAAATACATAGGTTAAGGGTAACTTGAGGGATCCTTAGTTCTATCAGCTCACATTAGGTATCAAAAATAATGTTTGCTTTCCTCTTTTTTTGGAGCAGTTCTTCTCTGAGTTGGCTTTAAACTCAAGTAGCTGTTTCCCCTTGCGTTTTCAAAATTACTGTGAACAGTCATGGAGTCGTTGCAATTTTGCAACCCAAGCAGTGGTGTTTGAGCAAATATCTAAGACCTGACATTGCACAGCTTAACCTGGGTCATGTGTGTATCACTGACACATATAGTAAAAAACAGAGGTGTGTGACTGATGGCAAATGATTGAGGGACTGATTTCCTGGAGGCTGCTGTCACATCACACCTGACACAATGACCCACAGTACCTGTACGAGAAGACTGCTTCCTCGGCAAAAACAGAAGTGCTATTTCCTGGAGAAGCAGGGATGGATTCTGGGGCTAATAAAAACAACTTCGACTATAGTATCTTTGAGGCCTTCAGACATGATTAGATGTAATCCTCCTGACTTTCTTTCACAACACCTTTTGAGAGGCAGACGATTTTAAAGAAAAGTTAAGAAATAGTGGGTTTAGTAACTTGAATGTAAAGTGAAATGATCACCTTGTTAAAAAAATTTTGAGCAAACCTATCTTCTATATTTGTTGTGATTTATAAAAACAGTAGAAAAAACATACTGGCTAAGAGGCTGCAGCTATGCACGAGAGGAACAGATTCCCATCAGCCTGGTGTTTCTTCTCAGGAACGATCAGCTGACTTGTACAGCATCCACCATTTTTAGCTATAAAAAAGGTGAAGGGAACACAGTTGGGTTTTTGGATCACCACAGCAAGAGCTATACTATAATCACCATTTATTAATATCTTTTTATTACTCTATATGAATAAATAATAGCCCTCCATAGAAAAAAACCTTTTGTCACTTGAAAAAGTGAAGCAGGTGGATTGGGATATCATGAATAAAGAATGAATATGGAATTGTTTCCATATCTTTCAAAATACTTTTCAAGAACACAATGGGCCCTGACCAGTGTGGCTCTGTGGTTGGAGTGTTGTGCTACACACCAACAGGTTGGGGGTTTCATTCCCAGTCAGGGTGCATGCCTAAGTTGTGGACAGGATCCCTGGTCATGGTGCATGTGTGAGGCAACCAATCAATGTTTCTTTCTAACATCAATATTTCTCTCTCTCAATTTCTGGAAAATTTGTACATTCATTGTCACATTTGATCTTTATAATAACCCTGTAACATCAATATTTCTCTCCCTCCCTCTCTCTCTCTCCCCCCATCCCCTTTCTCTCTCACCAAAACCCGTAAACATATTTTTTTTTTAAATTTTAAAAAGAGCACAATAGAATTTGAAAGGTGTGAGGGAGTGAGAAATTCACTAAAGGTGGAATATTGTCTTGGCCTTTTCTTAATCATTACCTGGGCTGAACTTGAAGATGAAGCTTCATATCAATATTCTACTTTAATTATATTTTGGTGGCAAGTTCCTTCTAGATGTGATGGGGTTTTTTTGTTTGTTTGTTTGTTTTTGTTTAAGCAGATCTTTGTAGAAAAAAAAGACTGAAGTAAAAATTTTGAATTGGAATCACAGAGATATGAGGTGATTGTTTCATTCATTAAAACAAATTTTCTCAGCACTTATTCTATGCCAGACAATGTTTTAGGTGCTGGGAAAACAGCCGAGAACATAGGAGATGGCATCTCCACTCTCGTGCAAGTTACAGTCCAGTACAGGGTTTGGAAATCCTTTTTCCATAAAGATCCATATAAATAATTTTGACTGTGTAGAGCAGATAGTCTTTGATACAACAGTTCTCTCATTACAATGCTGAAGTAGTCATCAATTATGCATAGCAAATAGGTGTGTTTGTGGAAAAAAAACTACTTAAAATAATGTTTAGCAGAACACACTTGGGCTACGACCACTATTTCCTAATGCCTGGCCAAATGGGCTGCTGGTTGAAGCTGTTATTGATTCTTGCAAATTTGTTGTTGCAATTTTAAATATTATTAATAGTGGTGATTTCACATAGCTATTACAAGGATAAATGGAATAATGCATACCACAGGCCCTAATACTCCTGGTGGGAACTTAATAAATATCGTTTAATTCTGAGCCTAATTACCCAATGTTATAAATTCAGAAACTAGTAAACTAGGGAGGCCCCCGACAAGCTCATTTAATGTTATTTACCATTCCATTGTTTCTAGTTCCCTAGCTCTTTCTGATCTCTGAATACAAAGGTAACAATGGACTTCCGGCCAAGATGGAAGCATAGGTGGACACACTGTGCCTCCCTGTACAACCAAGATTGAGGACAACAAAGATTTAGAAACAAACAAACAAAAAACCAGATCCGACAGAAAATTGAACTGTAAGGAAGTTCAACAACCATTCATTCAGACCGATAGGAGGGGTGGAGTCGGAGGACCACTGAGAGGGATTGGGGCAAGAGAAAGAGGTGGTTGGCAGTCCCAGGCATGCAGGCGGCAGCTAGCAGAACCTGGGTGCGCAAGGTGGCTGACTGACCTCTGACACATTCGAGCACAGATAAACCAGGCAAAAACAGGAAGACAGACCTCACAACCCGGGGCCCCAGCATGGGGAAATAAAGCCTAAAAGCACCAACTGAAAAGACCTGTGGGAGTTGAGGTGCCAGGAGAGACTCCTAGCATCACAGGAGAGTACATTGGAGAGACCCATAGGGTCCTAGAGTGCACACAGGCCCATCCACCCGGGAGGCAGCACCAGAGGGGCCCAATGTGCTTGTGGAAAATGGCCGAAGGAACTGAAATCTGAGAGACAGCAGAGAAAGTGCTATTGTTCCCTTCTGACCCCACCCCCACATACAGCCTCACAACTCAGCAACTGGGTTGCCCCACCTTGGTGAACACTTAAGGCTCCTACCATCATATGTAACAGATGCAACCAGACCAAAAGAAAAAAAAAAAAGGAAAGAAATGGCCCAAGCAGAAGAACAGATCAAAGCCCCAGAGCAAATACATCTAAGCGACCAAGAGATAGCCAACCTATCAGATGCACAGTTCAAAGCCCTGGTGATCAGGATGCTCACAGAATTGGTTGATTTTGCTCACAAATTAGATGAACAAATGAAGGCTACACTAAGTGAAATGAAGGAAAATGCACAGGGCACCAATAATGATGGGAAGAAAACTGGGACTCAAATGAATGGAGTGGACCAGAAGGAAGAAAGAAACAAACAGAAAAGAATGAAGACACAAGAATTCAAAAAAATGAAGAGAGGCTGAGGAACCTCCAGAACATCTTTAAATGTTACAACATCCAAATTATAGGGGTGCCAGAAGGGGAAGAGGAAGAGCAACAAGTGCAAAGCTTATTTGAACAAACAATAAAGGAGAACTTCCCCAATCTGGCAAAGGAAATCAACTTCTAGGAAGTCCAGGAAGCTCAGAGAGTCCCAAAGAATTTGGACCCAAGGAAGAACACACCAAGGCACATCATCATTACATTAGCCAAGATTAAATATGAAGGAGAGAATTCTAGAAGCAGCAAGATATAAGGGGACAGTCACCTACAAAGGAGTTCCCATCAAACTGTCAGCTGATTTCTCAAAAGAGACCTTCCAGGCAAGAAGGGACTGGAAAGAAGTATTCCAAGTCCTGAAAGTCAAGGACCTGCATCCAAGATCACTCTATCTAGCAAAGCTTTCATTTAGAATGGAAGGGCAGTCCTGGCTGGTGTAGCTCAGTGGATTGAGTGCGGGCCTGTGAACCAAAGGATTGTGGTTCAATTCCCAGTCATGGCACATGCCTGGGTTGCAGGCCAGTTCCCGACAAGGGATGCACGAGAGGCAACCATACATTGATATTTCTCTCTCTCTCCTTCCCTTCCCCTCTAAAGACAAATAAATAAAATGTTTAAAAAAATAGAATGGAAGGACAGATAAAGTGCTTCTCAGATAAGGTCAAGTTAAAGGAGTTCATCATCACCAAGCCCTTATTATATGAGATGTTAAAGGGACTTATCTAAGAAAAAGAACATAAAAAATATGACAGTAAAAAGACAGCAAACTCACAGATATTAACAACCACACCGAAAACAAAAGCAAACTAAGCAAACAACTGGAACAGGAGAAGAAACACAGAAATGGAGATCACATGGAGGGTTAGCAACAGGGGACTGGCAGGAGGAGAGAGGGGGGAAAAGTTACAGAGAATAAGTAGCATAGACAGTAGGTAGAAAATAGACAGGGGTAGGGCAAGAATAGGGTGGGAAATGTAGAAGCTAAAGAACTTATGACACATGGACATGAACTAAATGGGGGGAATGTGGTTGAGAGGGGTTGTGCAGGGTGGAGGGGAATGATGGGGGAGAAATGGGACAACTGTAATAGCATTATCAATAAAATTAAATTTAATTTAATTTAAAAAGGTAAAACAATGTATAAAATAGCCCTGTAAACTTGAAGAACTAGGATCATTTTGATCCAAATTTGACTTCCAAAGTATATGAATATAAATTATCAAAAAGTGGATATTTACTTTGATTGTGAATATGGCCTTGGCAAAAGTAAAATAAGAAAAAGTGTTGAATTCTCTTTCATTTCAAAAATTTTTATAAGTAGTAAGAACAATGTCTTCAGAGAATTGCCAGTTTGTGCAAGGAATACATACATGCTTTTGGATCTGGGTCCATCTCAGTGTGAAGACTGTGGAGCACACAAAAGATACATAAAATATTTTCTGTATCTTCCGGAGTCTTCTTCCCAACTTGTTGAATAGAAAAGATGTTGTCAGTACATTCAATGTGTTTACTGAGTGCTCAGTATTAGCCAGGTTTGTTCTTGACATTGAGGATAAAGCAGTACATAAAAAGACAAATATCCCAGCTTCCCTGGAGCCCAAGTTTTAGTGAAGAGATATAGATGACTAAGGGGATATGCAAGTAAAATAAAGAGCATGCATTTGGAGAAGAATAAAGGAACCTTTAAAATTTTGGAGAACTTTTTTGAAGTGGGATGGTGGTCATAGTTTTTTTCTTTTGTTTTAGTTTTTTTTTTTTTCTTTTTAATTTAAAGGATAGTTAAGGAAGGATTTACTAAGAAGGGTATTTGAGAAAATGTCTGCAGAAGATGAGAGTGCGGCTGGGGGACATCCTGGGGAGGAGGATATCGGGTCCTGATGTGGGGTCACGCCTGGATTCAGGAAACAGCAGGCAAGGCAATGCATCAGGAGGATCAGGGTGAGCTAAGGGGAGAGTAGCCAAAGGTAAGGTCAATATGCAGTGAAACCTGAGGAAGGTGGGACCTTAGGAGATGCTCAGTAGGGCTTTGCCTTCCACTCCCAAGGAAACGGGAAGTCATTGGTATCCTGAGCAGACAAGAGACCGGCTCTGATATACATATGAAAAGAATCACGGTGGAATCTCTGTGGAAAATAGACTGTAGGGAAATGGTAGTGAGATCTATGATTGCTATGTGAATGTGTGAAACAATTGTGCAAGTTATCCTCATTCTTGTCTTGGGCTATTTCATTTAGTGGGAGAAAAAGTGTAATTCCTTGGATAATGAGCACCCACTCACGATTCTACTTTCCATTATTGATTAGGAGAACATGATTTGTACTTTCAAAAAAATGAAAAACAACTATCAGCAAAGCTAACCTCAATCCGAAAACATAATAAAGAAGAATAACGCTGCCCCCTAGCCACACCGGCTACTCATCCCAGAATGGCCTGGGGTGGAAGCGGGCAGCCCTACCATGACTCCAGAACTGCAGATCCCACATTTCCTCTGCCTTCCTTTACAGCCCTAGCAGCATCTCAGTGAGGCTTTCTATCAGGGAGCACTTCCTCTGGAGCTGGACAGCCAGAACCCCATAACCTCAGCTGGGAAGTCCAGCAGCAGCCAAGGCCTCAGCAGGGCACATGCTGACAGAGCTCCTCCTCCCTGTGCTGGTGTCTGGCAGCCTGAAATTTCTGCTGCCACTGCCTCCTGCTCAGCTGGTGTGTTACTGTTTGGCTACCCTCTTTCCAATCAAGTGTTGAAGGCTCATCTCAGACACACATTCATTCTGTGTAGCTCTATGGGGCCATGGGGAATTTGGGTTAGAGTGTTCCCTCCAGGGCATGTAAACCAGGCTGGAAATACAGGACATGAGAGGTGCCAGTTGGACAGATTCTGTTCATCTGACTTTTGCCATCCCTCTGTGCATAGACAGGGGCATTTTCCAGTAGGCTTGCTTCCTCTCTAGCCAAGAAGTTCATCTTTGATCCTCAGACCTCGCTCCAACTTCCTTACACTGACACTCTTTTCAGACAGGACCCATGTTTTACACTCTTATTACAAGTTGAATGAATGAATGAGTGAATGAATACTTCAAGCTCTCTGAAAAACCCTCCTGGAGCTTCCCAAAGATTTCTGTTTATGCTTAATCAATATAATTGTTTGATGTCTTAAATACATAAAAATATCTAATTTTTGTCCATGGTGGCAATGCAGATTAGAATACATTTAATTCTGAGTGACCAATAGATAAGCTTTGAATGTAATTATGATATGCAGATACTCTGAGGATAAAATGAAGTGATAAATTTTTCTTTAAGTAGTATGACTTAGGTTAAACAATTAAAGATGGATAGAGTTCCATTAGTCAGAGGAAAAGATTTTCATATGAGAAGAAAAAAAAAAGAACAAATTCTGATGTAAGGATGATCTTGGCTTATTTGGGGTAATGGGAGCAGGGAGGATGCATATCTAATTGTAACTAATGCTGGGGAACTGATAGAGGTAATGATGAATGAGCAAGGTAAAAAATATGTGTGTGTATGTGTGTATATATAAATCTTTGGATGTTTTCTCACCTGTTCCCCATTCCAATCTCTTCATTCCTATAGTGTCTCCACACTAAACTGTGAGCTGAGATAATGGTTGGGTTAATCATTGAATACTTGCTTACATATACATAATATAATTCCTGATGCCTATTATCTTCTCTCACTTCTTCTGCACCTACAATGTATTTTTCCACTGAGTGGCATAGTGATCTTTGCAGATTGTAAATCAGACCCAGTGACTCTGCTCAGATTCCTCTAATCATTTCCTATTTCATGCAAAGGAGATACCAACATCCTCATCATAGCCTTTACAGGTAAGTTTATACTTTATCCTGTAAACACTTGGAGCCAATGGGAAACATAACTAATTACATTTAATGCTGGGGAACAGACAATGGTAATGGTAAATGAGCTAGGTGAAGCAAAAATTTATGTGAATCTTTGGGTGTGTTCTCCTCTGCTCTCCCATTCCGATCTCCTCATCCCCACAATGCCCCCACACTAACTTCTGTGAACCAAGGCAATGACTGGATTAACTATTTCGTACTTACATTGCATGCATGTTATAACTGTTGATACCTGATATCTGTAGGAATATCTACTAAGTCAATGCAGATAGAAATACATGCATAATTCATTGTTTTCCCCCATCTTTTCTGCTGAACTCTCTCAAGAAAAGCACCAATGTCAATTGAAAAGGCTTACATTTTTAAAACAGTTAAAGTGAAAATCTCAACATCCCAGAGTTTGACCAAGTGCCTGGTGCTGTCATGGTTTAGGTGGTTGGGTGCAGATAATGGATGTGTACCCATAGGCTATTCTGAAAATGGAATCCAGGCACCCACAGCCTGAGCAACATATGCTTCTAGTTGGCTGCCTGATTACCTTGACTGGGTCCATTAATACAAAGCATAAACGAAGCCTGGATGAATGGAGTTGGCCATTTTGTTGCAACATATGGTGGTAGCGTCCCAGATATTTTTATCTTACTGCTACCCAGATGTTTAGCTTTCCTGACACTCAGCTTTCTCTGGCAGGCAAGGTGGTAGAGAATGTCCTTGTAAAATTTGGGCAGAAGCATGTTGTGTTTTCATTTTCTCAGCGCCTTGCAGAAGTCAGTTAGCAATCAATTAGTAAGGATTCTAAAGTATCTTTAAAATATTGTCATATTTTTAAGCAAATGAATAAATCTCTATTAATTTTTCATTTTCCTTCATAGTCCTCTCTGGAAATTCTCACAACTCAAGTAGAATAGAACTTAGGCATCCAAAGCATGCCTTTTACTGAAAAAGTGCAGTTAAACCAAATACAATAGTTCAGCCAATATTGTTCAGGTGGTCTTCTTATTTTCCTATTTAGCCATACAGTGCTGATCATACAACTCTGTTATGTTTGGTGATAATTTGGAAGAACAACATTCTGTTTTGCGGGTGCAGTAGAAAAGATAAGTGCAGGCCTGGCATTCTTTCCCCAGCAGACGGAGTCTTTAGGTTTGTGTTGAAAATCATGGGTTACCACTGTCTTTAAGATCCCTTTGGAGTTTTTGTTTCTGACTCTTAGTATTCACAAAAGACTGTGTTCAGACCCCTCCACACAATGAATGCTGAGCAATCATGAGCCTTGCCACATTTGGAGCCCTTCAAGGAGAAGATGCCTTGGCTTCCGCTGTTTTGGCCTCATTGGCAAGGTTACCAGTTATCACACTCTTCCAGATAGTCAGAGAATAGAGTCTGCCCTCCCAGAAGCCCTTGTCAAAACTCTAGGGTAGCTGAGAAATTATTTAAGCATTTCCCTAGTAGGAAAGAGAACAGTACTGCGTATAATAATAGCATGTTGTGTGTGCCTGGAGTAGTTTATCCCAAGATTCTTACGTGCTTTGCCAACATTCTATCCACTAATCCTAAGTGGCAGGCATTATTATTAACATTTTATAGGTGGGGAACCATGAGAGTACTGGGTAATCTGAGGATTGAAAGTCTAAACAAATAATCCTAATATACTACTTGATAGTTTTGCTGAATTTCTACCTAAACTGCCAGATAGGTACAAATGAGGAAAGAAGAAAAATAGCTGTTCAGACTATAGCTTGAACACCATTTTTCTGCCTATTTGTTTTTTTTTTTTTTTAATCTTTGGGATTATTTAATTGAGCATTCATTCAAGTTCTTCAAAGACCCTCATCCTCAAATTACCTGAGCCAAGTATAGTATTGACAAAGCCATTTATTTTTTCCTTTTGGAAATACTTTATTTTCTTTGTTTTTAGGACACTTTCCTGGTGTTTTTTCTAATCTCACTAATTACTCCTTATCTGCTTCCTCATATCCCCAACTTTTATTTAAGTCTTTGGACCATTTCTCTTCTTTATACACATGCTCTGTTGGAAATTGTATAATCTTATAAATGTATAATCTTGAAACTATACATGTATGTATGCATGTATATTTTTCCTAACATGTTTCACCATTTCCTACCTCTCCTGTGGGGTGTCTGCAGCTCAGAGGCAAACATTGACCAAGGAGCCTGTTACAATGAATACAGCACCAAAGTTAGTGACTATGTGATTTTTCTTTCAACTTCTTCTGACTCTTCCTCCTCAGCCCACCCAATTTTGTTGGAAGTCAGAAAGTAAAGGTTTATGAGCCTTTATACTCTCTTACCTGAATTACTCCTAAAGGTTCTGAAATTGTCCCCCTGGCATTTTTATTCACCAGCCAAACAACCTTCTCACCCTCATGCCATATATGACATCACCAATCTACAGCTTAACATACTTCCATGTTTGCATCTTCTGAAGTGTGACATCAAGCAAGGTTGTCCATTGCTGTGTTATGTATAATACACAATAATATTTATATGCAATATATATTACTTACATAATAAAATGTAAAATGTTTAGAATGACAATGTCAAAATAGATTATATCCACAATGCAACCCTTAAAAACAGTCATGATTGGTGTTTCAGGGTTCTTAGGATATAATCCTAGCTGTGGAGTTGCTGGGTCAAAAGGTAGATCCATTTTTAGTTTTCTTAGAAAATTCCATACTGCTTTCATAGTGGTTGTACCAGTCTGCAATCACACCAACAGTGCACTAGGGTCCCCTTTTCTCCACAACCTCTCCAACACTTGTTGTTTGTTGCTTTGTTTCTGATGGCCATTCTGACAGGTGTGAAGTGGTATCTCATATTCTAAGAGCCCTGGAACACCAATCCAAAAGAATCTATGCACCCCAATGTTCATAGCAGCACAATTTACAATAGCCAAATGTTGGAAGCAACCTAGGTGCCCATCAGTAAATGAATGGATCAAGAAACTATGGTACATTTACACAATGGAATTCTATGCAGCAGAAAGAAAGAAGGAGCTCCTACCCTTTGAGACAGCATGGATGGAACTGGAGAGCATTATGCTAAGCAAAATATGCCAGGCAGTGAAAGACAAATACAATATGATCTCACCTTTAACAGGAACCTAATCAGCAAAACAAACAAACAAGCATAATATAACCAAAGACACTGAAATCAAGAAGGGATGATAGTCACCAGAGGGGAGAGGGGAGGGAATTTCAGGGGGAAAGGGGAAGGATTTGGAGCAACAAGTATAAAGGACACATGGACAAAAACTAGGGGAGATGGAAATGGGAGGGAGGTGGGGAGGGCTGGGAAGGTGGGCTGGAATGGGAGTAAAAGACAGAAAACTGTACAAGAACAACAATTAAACAATTAAAATAATTTTTTAAAAAAAGTTATGAAACTATAACTAACTTTATCATGTATACTATTTACAAAGTAAGTGTAAAAGGAAGGCACAGAAAGATATATACAGTATAATACTATTTTGGTGTCAGGTGGGTATGAGTATGTGTTTAGTAAAGTGATTTGCATGATTGCCTCTATATTTTATTTTATTCATTGTGCTAGCCTAAATTTTCTCCAAAGAACACTTATTATTTATTGCCTAAAACAAAAGTGATTTATAGTAATTTAGGATACAAATTAACTTTATTGATTCTATATTCAATGCTAATGTGGGCCCATTTATTGATCTAAGAGAAGTATATCATTTGGGAAAATAATAATTCTTTGAAATCCACTCTTGTTTATGTTGCTCACTGTTTGGGGCCATCAGTCAAGGGATCTTTTGACAGAAAGAACATAAAGAATTCTCTTCCATTTACCATGTGAATGGCTGAGTCAATCAAGGTATAGTCAGTCAAGGGGTAATCTTAAGATTAAGGAGTTCAGACAGAAAGCAAGGGTCAGATTCTGAGAAAACATAAAGATATCCACACATCATTTATGTGGAAAATGCCAATTCATACTGAACACCCTAAAACCATAATGAAAACAGTTTCAGAGTTGGATAGGTCCTGTCATTTTTCTGTAATTCCTATGTAATAACAAGGAGATTTTATACAGCAAACTCCAGGCTTGTCAGTATGTTGTAGCACTATGCCAAGAACCAAAGGGAAAGACTAATGCATATAAAACAGATGCTTTCCTCAAGACACTTTGCCAAGGAAGAATTTTTATTGAATCCAGTGCTTGGGTACCCGTTAATAGTGTGCATTGTGAGTGGTCAGTACAGTATAGTTGTGGGCTGGATGGTCAGAGAGACATTAGAAATTCAGTTGTATCTTAAAAGACATATACCTCAATGTAAAGAAAGTATTTTGGGCAGTACAGACAACAAGGGGAATGCCAACGAGGCTGAAATTTCATAGCATATATGGATGAATGAGTTAATACAGAATACACCTGACAAATTATCAGTGTTATTCGGTAGAGTAAAAATTGTGTCAGTTGATATGCCAACCCAGCAAGGTCTGAGTTGTTGATAGAACCAGTGTTCTCATCCAGTTGGAACTGGAGTAACAATTAAGAAGTTGAGGTAATCCCTGGCTAGTGTGGCTCAGTGAATTGAGCACAGGCCTACAAATTAAAGGATCACTGGTTTGATTCCCAGTCAGGACACATTCCTGGGTCCCAGGCCAGGTCCCCAGTAGGGGCCATGTGAGAAGCAACCACACATTGATGTTTTTCTCCCTCTCTTTGTCTCTCCATTCCACTCTCTAAACATAAATAAATGAAATCTTTTTTTTAAAAAAAGAAGTTGACATGACTTTTTCCCTTTAAAGATTTGCCCATACTTCCTCATACCTGGCCTGTAGGCATCAGCTGTGGCCATTCTACTACAAAGTTAGAACTTTGAGTTCTATTAGCCTGGTGAGAATGGTCTCGGCCCTCTGCAGTAGAAAGATCCGAAGTTGCAACCCTAACTCTATAACTTTTCAGTGCTGTAACATTGTAAAACAGTCATCACATGCTCAAAATTCAATGTCCCCATCTGTAAAATGGGAATAATAGGTCTAATGGTGGTATTATCATGAGAAGGAAAAGGCATATGAAGTATTTAATGCAGTTCTTGGGACACGGAAGTGGTTCAATATATGGCAGATGATGCCATGTTTACCAGATATTTAATATTTAGTGGGCTTTTGACACCAAAGTTAAGAAAAAGGAGACAAGGAGGAAGGAAAAGGGAGAGGAAAAATAGGAAATGGAGGCAGAAGAGGGGAAAAGAATGCGAGATCCGGCATAACTGAGGCTGTTTGCCTAGCCATGCAGCACTGGAAAATCACAAAATACTTTATGGTTAAGAATTCCTGTTTGTTATTTTTAAGGTAACATTATGTATTGTTGAGAGAGAGAGAAAGGGAGGGAGGGAGAGAGAGAAAGAAAAGGGGAGGGATTTACAGCAGTGGAAGACAAGAATTGAGGTGATCTGAGCTCAAATGTAAAAACTATTTCTGAAGATAAGTAGGCAGAAACTTCTGCTCTGACCAGCCAGCTATAGTAAGAGGCTCTCGTTCGCCACTTTCGGAGAACTACAAGGCTCCCTAGTCCCTCATCCCTAAGAGGGCAATAACA
Organism: Anoura caudifer; assembly: GCA_004027475.1. Taxonomy (NCBI): domain Eukaryota; kingdom Metazoa; phylum Chordata; class Mammalia; order Chiroptera; family Phyllostomidae; genus Anoura; species Anoura caudifer. Next base: position 322,019 of record PVKU01001142.1, read on the forward strand.
CTCATACAAAAGGAGCTGAAATGAGTTTATCTGACCACGTGAATCCTGGCCTTCTTATTACTCATTGTGTCCATTGTAGTACCTAGTGTTGCTTGAAAACTGTAGATTATTATAAATGACTCTTTCACTGTGCTTTAAATTGTACAGCTTTTCCATGAGAAAAAGCATTTCTCTAGTACATTGATAATCCTTCATCAGCCTTCTCCCAGAGCCTCCCTATTTGTACATTTCTTTCCTTCTGAGATTTCTTCAGTGACCCCCTACCACATAGTAGATTTTTGTGCAAACCCTTCTGATGTGAAAAATGAGAAAAATATTTTTGCAATCTTTTTGAAGTTTTGATTGATGTAAAACACAATAAAAGCACAGCTGGAGTTGGAGATACCAAGCTCTGCTTTTTGGCTCAGCATTGAAGAGAAGGGGGGATAGCATGCTTTATTTGCTCTTGAATTTGAAAGCAAAGCCAAGGTGAAGCAGGGTGCCATTTGTAAAAATACTTTGGAGCAATAACTGTGCTTTGAAACTAATGAGAATAATGTTTAGATTAATAGTTTAGGTCATATTTCATGTATTTTATTTAACACCATGGAAAAAGAGCAAAGGTGGAAAGCTGGCATACCCTTCAACAATCTGTACACATCACTAATCAAAGGACACAGTTTAATGATCTTGCAAAAATTCAATACATGCTGGCCAAAATCTTCTACAACTCACTCAATTTACTCTATACATTTTTCCATCATCTTTTAAAATTTGGAACAAATTACTTTTTTCAAATATCTGTTTACAAGAGACTCTTAAACCTTTTTGAAGGAGTAGTCATAGAGCACTTAGAGAATATGAGGGAAACCATATATCAGTCTTCAAGTAACCTTACACACACACACACACACACACACACACACACACACACACACACACTTTGAAGTTGATTCAAAGAGATTAACAAATTCATGATAATTTTTTTAACTTAATGAATGCCAGACTGAGTCCCTATTCTACATCAAGTCAAACAAGAATGAATATAAGCATGCCTACACCTCAGAATGGATGAAAACATTAAATAAGTAAAAGTGATTTAAGAATTCACAACTCTTTAATTATCAGTAGCAACTATTTTGTTATTGTTATTATCATCCCCACTTTTTAAATATTATTTTCAAGAATGGGGAAGACAGAGTTTTGAAGAACAGAAATACATTCAATTTCATAAGAATAAAACCACCCATGTTTTCTTCAATTATTTAGGATATATTAATAGGTACTTGCAGGTTTTAATTTACTTATAAAAAATGAATTTGTAAAATTATATTCCAAATGTATCTTGAAAATGCATTTTAAAAAAAAATAGTAACTTGTCAGGTGTCAATCCACTTTACAACTTTTAAAGATAGGTGTTTAAAAGTAAAAAAAAAAATAGGCTTTTTCATGGCATACTTGTCATTATTAAAGAAATTTCTTTAATATAAACAAGTGAAAAATTCTACTCAGTTAATGTGTGTGGGGAGTGAGACACAAGCTTTAGAGATCTTTAGCTCAAATATTTTTTGTATTGCTTATTACTGGAATTCAATATTCTTGTAAAATGCCTCTCTCAGGTAATAGTAGGGTTGATAAAGTCCCACTCTGCTCAGTCTTACAAATTGACATATCTTCAGCTGGTAAACATTCTGTGTATTTCATTCTATGTTCGGGAATTTTTATATAGCCTGCTGAGATGATGTTGGATTTCTTCTCCTGCATTCCTTATCTGCCTCATTCCCATATATCCCTGTGATTTTACAAAATACTTCATGAGTTCTGGTAACACCAAGCCTACCTTGATCTATAACCCAACACATATGCTGGCTCAATGGTCCATTTTGTGCTTCTACAACCTGATTGTCAGCACCATACATCACCAATCCCTGGCCAAGAGTTGATGAACTATGACCAAAACCCATCACTTCTGCCCATAGAACTTTTAAAGCCAAGGCCTCCTAAAGCACCCTCCAATTCCTCTGTCTTTTCCCACTACTGATCTCGTGATTCTACCAGAGATTACGTAGACAAGCTCTGTGATGTGAGTAAAGTGTGAAACGGCTAGTGTCTCCAGCGGTACATACTGTCTTGCACTGGAACCCAGCAGGGCCCGCCCTCACACCCCTTTCTATCTCAACAACACCACTCTCCACAATTTCTTCATCTCCTATAATGTAACACAAATTTCTGGAGTCTTTATGAAATTTTAATTTACAAAAAGTCTTTCTCAGTATCATCCTTGATGAGTCAGTTACATCAATTTGAACGAGTTTATTGTCTCCAATATCTTTCTTGCAATAACATATTTTTTCTGCCATGGTGCTTCCAATCTGAGCCCCTAAATCATCATCCCCTTGGTACTGGCAATGCTTTGGGGCAATGAATACAGAGTAATATGAGCAATGTTGGCTACTTAGTCTTGACCTCACTGTTCAGGAGGCAGAACAGCCACATCCACGATGGTGACTGGATTAGCAAAGGTGATGGCATGATTTCTCCGGGCTTCTCAGAACCTTCTGCCAACCAAAGAACATCACTCGTTAGAAATACGAGGAAGATAATGTGAAGAGGAATGAAGTTGCATAGAACCATGGAATGGGAGATCAGGAAGGTGCTCTTAAAAATCATTTCACCCAAACTGTATTTTAACCATTCTTATTTCATGGCATCCCAGATAGCCCAATTCACGTGTCCAAGGTCACTTGGTTATAAAGTTAGGCTTCTTCTCAAGGTCTTGTGCTTTCAAAGAAATGGTTATAGACAAAACAGAACTAACTTTAGTTCTCAACTTTAGATGTCTTTTGTCTCAGTTACTAGGAAGCCAGAGGGGGGCACATTCAGAATCACTCTGAACACTTTCATCTTCATTTGTAAGAGGAAACCTCCTGCAAGCGTATGTGACTATCTTCATAACTGCACCAGTTGCCCACAGTACTCTTGCTCTGAAGCCTGCCAGAGCCTTCACCACTGAGGTAGTCCTTTCTATTCAATGTTAGAGATTTAAATGATTTTAACAATTGAAAGGTAAGTAGCTTACTCATGAAACATTCATTCCTTACTTCAAGTTCTTCATCATATATAAAAGTAAAATTTCTTAACACTGATTTAAGCTCAAGTACCTTTTCTCCCATTTGCAGATTAATTTTTTCCTCATTATTCTTTGACCACAGCTGACCACTGAAAACACTTTGTATATAAAATGATGGACAATCAATGATTAGGTTGAAAGCTAGGAATTCTGATACTGCCATTTATTTAGCTGAATGACTTGCTAAGGAACTTGTACTTAAGAGAAAGTAATTGAAAGAACAGGAATTTTCTGCTTATGTTGGAAGTAGGAGATATGGTTCTTAGTTCCCCAAGTGAGGAATATGAAGGCATCTCCCAGGAAACACTTGTAAATGCTGCCACTTTCTATCAATTAATTTTCCTCCAGATGGATGGAAAATCTCACCATATCTCATAAGTAATTTTGTGAAATCATGTTATATGAGAAATTAGAGTGACTTACAGATTAGTTATTTCAAACTGGCTCTTTTTACAGAAGAGGAAACTGAGGCTTAAGGGGACACCTTTGTTTGCCAAAGCCATATAACAAGTCTAAAGCAAAATTGTGACAGCTATTTCATCATTCCAAGCCAACTCATCCAATCTACTATCCTTCCATAATCAGAAAAGTCCTATATATCAGCACAGGGAATTGAGATTGTCTAATCCAAGCCTAAAAAGATAACATCCTTTGGGTAGGAATATAGCAGCAATTTAGAAACAACCAATTTTTGAGAGACATATACTCTTTTTGGAGGCAGACAGGGTTGGTATTTATAGGATTCTTATTGATTTTAATTTTATTTTCTAGAAGGGAGAGATTCCTGGAAAGAAAAATCTTTGTGAGCCAGAAGGAATTATAATATATTTTAGTGATGTTTGGATTATCAAAACATCTTTATTAGATTTTTTGAATCAGATAACTTTTGAGATAAGAATGGAGAGTTTACTACGTATGTCTATGACTAGTCATTCTGTTTGGGGATTTGCAATCCAACTTTTTCTTAAAATATTGGTGAAGAGTTCCTTCCTACAATATTTTCTCCCATTCCAGTTGTTCACCATCTTTCCCCAGCCCCTCGCCTCCCCTCTATATTACTTGAGTATTAAATATAACTTATATATTCTCTCTCCCTTATACATACCACTTTTTGCTATATAGTATGGTGTTTTTACTTAAATATATTGCAGATGGTTATTTTAAAAATAAATTCTTAGTAGGTTTTTGGAACTGTAGTAGAGAGCAATTGACACAATAGTCAAAAAAACTGGAACCTATCAGAAGGAAGGAAATTTGACCCAGAGAAGCATAATCTGGAACCAGAAATGGAAGAGATTTAAGTTAGTACAGGTCAGACACAGAAGGAAGGCCTCTTTAAAAACTAAAAAGTAAGAGCAGGAAATTTAAATCATGCCTTTTGTATATCATATTCATTTATTCATTCATCTATTCAACAAATATCTTTTAAATAACTGCTATGCACCAGACGCTATTCATAGTACTCAGAATATTCAATGAACAAAATCTATATGATCCATTCTTCTAAGAAGCTCCTATTGTACAGGAGGGAGAGAGACAACAAATTCCATACTTAAAATAATTAAAGTATACAGTCTCTACTTGCTAAGGGAAAATGTGCTGAGGGATTAGTTGCTGCAGAACTACAGTCAGGCAGGGTAAGCCTCCCTGAGAAGCTGCCATTTGAGCAAAGACCTGATTGGGAGTGAGGGAGACAGGCATGGGGATGTCTGGGGAAAGAGCCTCCCAAGTAGAGCAACCGCTCATTACAGTTTCTCTAGGTGTGAAAACAGATGACATTATGGAGAAAAAAAGTGACTGAATGAAAGTGAAGAAGGGGAGACTTGGAGGAGATGAGACCACCAAAGTCATTGTGGCACCCATTGCAGAGGCAGGCTACATCTGACTTAGTCTTGTTACCACCAGCAACTATTACAGAGTTAATACTCAGTGCATGCTAGAAGAATGACTGAACATGCAAATGAGAGTGTGGCTAGAATTTAATAACATTTCCTAGCATTGAAGAATAAGGGTGGGGGTGATACCTGCTTCCCAGGATGGCTAAATATAGGTGCGTATGTTAATATGATAATGAATTGGGTTTGCTTTAAATGTTTTTGATGTGAAAGAGACATCAAACAATAATTTAAATCTAGTATTGTATATAATGAGACAATATAATTAATTTCACTACGTCTAAATTGATTGATTTATTTCAGATTTATTTCATTTTTTCCCTCCACTCTTCTCACTTGTTCCTCCTTTTATTGCTCTCTTCCCTTCAACTTCCATTTCTCTTCATTCTGACCTCACCCTGAGCTAGTCAGAGCTTGTAGAACTGACAGTCTATAGCAGTGGTTCACTTAGGTTTAAAGAGTTTTAGATTAACAGCAGCAAGGTAGAAAGACCTGCACTGCATGCCACTGAACCCCTGTAAAGCTAAGAGCAAGTACACAAGCAACCTTCTCTCTAATCATCAAAAATATCCCATCTCTTTCTCCTTGTCAGTGTGTTCTTGGAGGAGTGTGCAAGTCTCCCTGCTGGCTAAACACATATAAAGACTAATCCTTTTAGTAGTTAATTTATCTGCCATTAACTTCACTAAGCAACTAGTCCAGGTGTAATCACATCATGAATAATAAGAAAGACAACTGGTAGATTTTACTAGAGCTCTCAGGATCTAAAATACCCATATGATTTAACACTTCCACTCCACAAGGTGTGTATAGGTGAGGCATCTTCGTTTCTCCCATGAATATAAGGTTTATGGTGATCTTGGAGGGAACTGGCAGTTTTTTACAACTCAATATTTACCTTGATAACATTTGGCCTGTCAATACTATGATCCCTCCCTCCACACTTTCACCTGCAAGAAGAAGCAACAACCAAAATATACCCAGACCATCTGCTTTCTAAGATGATTTTTTGGCAGTTATTTTTATTAGATTAATGCTTGGTCATTGTGAAAAATACACACTGTATAAAAGAATAAAACAAAATGCAAATTCCCTGACTCCAAGTTCCCCATTCCTCAGAGGTTATCAGTGTTAACAGTTTAAAGTGAATTATCCAACTTTTTTCTATGCTTAATCAAGAATACTATATTTATAATTTTTAAAATAATGCATTTGAACCAGGCAAACTGGGCTGCCTTATTCTCTTGACATCATTCTATATTGTTGTATATAAATCTTCATTCTTTCCAATGATTAACCAGTATTGCTAGGTAGATTACTGTGTATTTAACTGGTCACTTTTTGATGTTCTTTTCACTTTATCATTGTTGAAAACAATGCAAGAAATTCCCATGCATACATATTTGTATGCATAGAAATCTATTTGATGATGATTGAGATATATTAAAATGCCTTTAAAAGTACTTCATATTTAAAAAAAATGTATAGAGGAAATCTATAAGAAAGGAGCTGCAAAACATCCCTTATTTCATATAACACCCCGAAAATATAGGTCCTGACTAGAAGGTGGATCATGATTAATTCTTCTTCTTCTTGGAAAAGATACAAATTACAATAAGATGCAATTATTTAAGGTGCTTTAATATGCAGAAATAAAATATGAAAATAATAGCTCTTTAAATTTGAAGTTTCATTCAGAACCCTACCTTCATCAGAAGAATCTGGTTAGCTCATGCTCCACTCAAGTACCAGTCTCAAAAGAAACTGCAGGTTTCTCAGAGCAGCTGTGCCACATTTTGTTAAGGCCACTTACATTTCATAGATCTATCCAAAGATTAATTAAAATGATTTGCACCCCTCTGTATGGCAAAGATGTATTTTACCTTGCCTGGATTGCAAGGCCCTCCAGAATACGTTGTTATGTGCTTTTATCCAGTGGTTTGCTGATAAATGTTTAATAACTGGCTTTCCCCCACACTTAAATATATATATATAATATATTTATAAATATGTAAATATATATGATATCAATATATGCATACACACATTAACTCTAAATTTTATTGACATAATATATATGCAGCATGGAATTTATCATTATTAATGACATAGGCAATACACTTTATTCCAAATAGCTAATTGATTCTCATACAATGCTTTCATTGATTTTAGCAGAACTTTATATTCATAGCCAATCTGTTGCAATGCACGCGAATGTAGTTCCAACATGAATGTTGGTTAATATTTTAGTATGTTAAGAAGTAAGTACAAAAGGGAAGCAATGAAACAAGGCTATCAAGGTGGTGTAACTAAACACAGAATTAGGAAGGAATGTGCAGTAGCATACCATTATGCAGTATTTCTGCCATGCATTACAACTGACATAGATAAAAGTAAAAAGCAGTAAAATAACTTGGAAGTGAGGAGTTTTGAATTTGTTTTGCTTTTGCTTTTAATGGAAAATTTATATATTTTAATTTTTAATAATGGCTGTTCAATAACTAACTCACAAAAATTATTAAAAGTTTGGTAACGATGAAAGTGGCTCCAGCTCACTACTGGTTAATATCTTGTCACTTTCCAAAGGGTAAAATCTACATTCAGAACTGTCTCTCAATGATTCTCAAGGTTAATGGACAATAAGAATTTTAGGTTCCAGTCATGCAAAGATTTAATGGAGTTCACATTTTTGACAAAATGAATCTAATGGGCTGAGCTTTTTAAAAGTACAAGAAAAGATTACCCGCTTTGCATAAATCTTGAGATTCTATCAAGATCCTCTTACCAAAATGATTATTTTAGAATCATCAAATTAAGATCATTAGTAAAGAAAGATAATATCCCGTGGTAAAACATGCTGTACCTTTTAACAAGAAACCAACCTTGAACCTGACAATGTGTTCAGACAGAAAATAATTCTTTAAGCTTAAAGTTATTTCAAAATGTTATATTTCTTGTTCCAGGCTTAGGAAAATGGAAAATAATTAATTCCTTCTTCCAAGAAATATATTTCAAATAATGGGATCCTAATAGTGTCTTGTTCTTGTCTCCTCAATAATTTGGGGGACAATGAGCACACTTTCTCACCTGTGTCTTTGGAACCCTCTGTTTCCTTTTTATAATCATTTATTATATGTGCTGTAACTTTCTTTACTGCTCACTACTCATTTCACCTGTAAATGCTGTCCTTTTCTTCAATTAGAACTCTCTGAACAAATTATAAGTGCGTGTAGATTGAATATCCAATTGAAATAAGATTAGTATTAACTGGGCAGAATTTATCTGAGAGGGTAGAGAGAGTATTCACCACAAGGCTAGGACAATCGCTGAAGCGGGGGCCTTGCATTGGTGTCATGCGACCTCACCTCGATGAGGAAGATGACTTTGCAGATTCTCCTCACCATTTTGCTTTTTATGTTTGCATTTAATGGTATAACATCCTATGACAATTATCATTATTTTTGTTTCAATTTTCCCTCTGAAGCAGCTTTGACACAGATCAGTGCCTCTCAGTGTCATTTTTTATGGAGCTGCAACATCACAAACTGACAGCTGGAAATCTTAATTGGTCCAGTGACAGAAAATATAATGACTGCTCACAGTGACTTATTTTATCTGACCTTGTGTTTAATTCAACGTTAAATTTTTATCTCACTACTGGAAAACACAATGTTGTGGGGTGATGAGTGAGGCAGCTGGGCCAGAGAAAGGCCTTTCTTTGGGGAAAAAAAAAAAGTGCTACTGGTTTGGGGGCAATTATTAAATTAGGGTTTAAGTGGTCGTCTCAAATAATGGATACCAGTGGTCTCCTTGCCTGTTTGAACTGCCGACCTTTCTGCTGTGCCTGTGATACAAATGGCAGCAGGCACCAAGTACAGCATGGAAGGTTGCCCACGGACGACTGGCTGGAGGCCCTATCACAAAGGCCACCAGACAGCTGTCAGGCAGACTGGCATTTGATCATTACCGACTTGGTCTGGAGCCCGGTGATTCTGACCCAGAGGCAAAATGTTTCCTGTAATACCACACAAATTGCCAATCCTCCTGGTCCTGAAGAGAAAGCTGCTTCTAGAATACGAATATTGGATTTGTCCTACTGAGCTCAGTTATTACACTAAGTTTTCAAGTATGTTCTATTGGCAGTTAAAAACTGATATATTAAAGTATTAAATCCCCCCATATCTTTTATTCACCCTGAGCAAAGATGTAGCATAGAAAAGGGAATGACCTGATATAGTAAATTGAAAATAAAAATGCTGGAGTTAGGTGAAAAAGACATCTCTGTGCTTTATTTCCAAAGTTTGCCTAATTCACTTGGAAATCATGACTATTAGACTATGCATATATAAATCTTGATAACTTCAAGTCTTCCTTAGAGTTTTGACTGATGATGATGAAGATGAGGGTGATGGTGATAATGATGATAATGCTTGTAGTATTAATGGTGGTGAATTGAATATTATTTTTTAATTCTCTACAGACATATTATTAATGTTTTCTTCCTTCATCAATAATATTATTGGGCCCTGGCCAATGTGGCTCAGTTGACTAGGGCATCAACCCATAGACTAAAAGGTTCAATTCCCAGTCAAGGGCACATACCCAGGTTGTGGGTTTGATCCCTGTTTGGGTCACTTATGAGAAGGCAACCAATCAGTGATGTTTCTCACATCAATGTTTCTCTTTCTCTCTCTCTCATTTTTTTCATTGCTATCTCTCGAGAGAGAGATAGCAATGAAAAAAATGACAGCTGAAAATTAAAAAAGGGCATATATAGTATATATCAAGGCTGTATAGTATATAGATAGTAAAAATCAGTGTAGACTTTAACATTTAAACAAATAAAGTAAAATAAAGACTTGGCCTGAGATTCTGACTCCAATACTCAAAAGCTATCAAGCCACAGTTTCATCTCTAAAGAAACTACTACATGGGTCTGTTGAAAGGGTTGAGATAAGTCATGAGAAGCAATTAGTACAATGCACAACACAAAATTCATAGTCAATAGACTTCAGCTTGTTCATGTTCCTTTCAATTCAGTAAGTGCTGAGCTAGTGTGTTTTTCAGTAACTCATTCACCAGACTGCAATTAAGGGGGAGATAATGGGAGGAAAAGGGGGAAGGGCTTTCAGGAACATGTACAAAGGACACACGGACAAAACCAAAGAGGGGTAGGATCAAGGGTGGGGAGTGAGGATGGCTGGGGTATAGGGGAATGGTGGGGGGAATGGAAACAACTGTACTTGAACAACAATTAAATTTTAAAAAAGGAATGGTTCATTCAGCATATTTCTCCACCAGATGCATCTTTGTGTTAGTCCAAGACTCCCGAGAAGCAGACACCTAGACAGAATTTTCTAAAAATTAAGGCCTTTGAAAGAAAATGGAGACAGAGTTGAGAGAAAAGCTGGTGGAACCGTCAGACCAGGAAGTATCTCTGATCCCAAGTGAAGGAGAAAAGAAAAGGAGGTTGAATGGAAGCACCCTAGATCACCAAGCCGACTAAGGAAGATGAGTAAGGCTGTCTGGGGGTCCTCAAGACAGAGGCAGCTGTCAGAGGAGTCCCTTGTCTTACAGAGACAAGCCTACTACGCTTCATCATTGGCTGGAAGCAGCTTGAGTGCTAGCATAGCCTTAGTACAAATGTGGCAATTGATTGCAGATTACAGCATCTGAGTTCCTTCAGTTAAGCTCCCTGAAATAGGAGGCGGGAGGCACATTATCATACACTCCACAATTGCCTTGCCTTTAAAAACTGTGATTGTGTTTTAACTGTAATTAACTCCTTTATTCCTTCCATTTAAAAATAAATCTATTTACAATATTTGCTTCACTGCTCCAGGTATTGGCTAGTGTTGACTGTTCAGTTGTTCGCATCCTTCTGATAATTTATATTCTGCATAAGCACTTAATACATAAAATTTGTCTTCTTTAATTGCTTATCCTTCCCAAGTGCTAGACTCATCAGAAGTTCCCCAAACATCTGGACTTAATGCCTCATGTCTTCATCCTTGCGGGATGCTCACATCCTATAAGAAATGGCTGCTGCAGTATCTTCTTGTATGAGCACTGCGTCCATCTTGCCTCCATGGTACATGCCTCCTGAACCCTGTGTGAGGCCAGAGGCCATCATTATTTCTGTCCTGTTCCCCTTGATCACATGCTTGCATCTGTATTCGTGGGACTGGTTTTTAGTAGTGGAAGTCACAGACCTTCTTTGTGTAGGAAGTTTTACAGCTGTCTGTATTTGTTCCTTTGCCAAGGGAAAGTCAAAGTGAGGAAACTAGTTAAATGAGTCACATATCAGAATTTATTCTGAAGGGTATTGGCTTTATTACTCTTCATTATGGCAGCATTGTCTCTATTTGATACTTGAGTCATGATTTTTGAATATATTTTATCAATTATGCTATTATAGTTGTCCCATTTTTTCTCCTCTTTATTCCCCTCTGCCCTGAAACTCCTCCCACCAGCTTCCCCACCCCCACTTAGTTCATGTCCATGGGTCATACATGTAAGTTCTTTGACTTCTCCATTTCCTATACTATTCTTAACCTCTCCCTGTCTATTTTGCACCTACCATTTATGATTCTTATTCCCTGTACCTTATTTCCTATTCTACCCCTCATCTTCCCCATTGACAACCCTCCATGTGATCTCCATTTCTGTGATTCTGTTCCTGTTCTAATTGTTTGCTTAGTTTGTTTTTGTTTTTGTTTTCTTTTAGATTCAATTGTTGATAGTCATGTTTGTTGTCATTTTATTGTTCATATTTTTGACCATCTTTTTTTTATATAAATCCCTTTAACATTTCATATAATAAGGGCTTGATGATGATGAACTCCTTTAAGTTGACTTTGTCTGGGAAGAACTTCATCTGCCCTTTTCTTCTAAATTATAGCTTTGCTGGATAGAGTAATTTTGGATGAAGGTCCTTGCTTTTCATGACTTTGAATACTTCTTTCCAGCCCCTTCTTGCCTGCAAGGTTTCTTTTGAGAAACCAGCTGATAGTCTTATGGGAACTCCTTTGGAGGTAACTCTCTCCTTTTCTCTTGCTGCTTTTAAGATTCTCTCCTTATATTTAACCTTGGATAATGTAATTATGATGTGCCATGGTGTGTGTTTTCTTGAGTCCTACTTATGGGATCCTCCTAGCTTCCTGGACTTCCTGGAAGTCTATTTCCTTTGCCAGATTGGGGAAGTTCTCCTTCATTATTTGTTCAAATAAGTTTTCAATTTCTTGCTCTTCTTCTTCTGGTACCCCTATGATTTGGATATTGGAAACTTTGAAGTTGTTCCAGAGGTTCCTAAACCTCTCCTCATTTTTTTGTTAATTCTTCTGTCTTCATTCTGTTCTGGTGGGATGTTCACTTCTTCCTTCTGCTGCAAATCACTGATTTCCCTCCCTTCACTGTTGGTTCCCTTTATATTTTTCCTTATTTCACTTTGCATAGCCTTCACTTCTTCCTCTATTTTGCAACCATACTCAAACATTTCTTTGAGCATCCTGATTACCAATGGGGTTTTTTGTTTGTTTGTTTGTTTGTTTATTTGTTTCTCTACTCACTCAGTCATTTTGTTGTTTTTAATATATTTTATTGATTATGCTATTACAGTTGTCTCGTTCCCCCTTCACTCCCCTCTACCTTGCACACCCCCTCCCATGCAAATTCCCCCCTTTAGTTCACATCCATGTGTCATAAGTTCTTTAGCTTCTACATTTCCTATACTATTCTTGCCCTCCCCCTGTGTATTTTCTATCTACCATCTATGCTACTTATTCTCTGTACCTTTCCCCCCTCTCTCCTCCTCCCACTCCCCTGTCGTTAACCCTCCACATGATTTCCGTTTCTGTGGTTCTGTTCCTGTTCTAGGTGTTTGCTTAGTTTGCTTTTGTTTTAGGTGTGGCTGTTAATAACTGTGAGTCTGCTGTCTTTTCACTCTTTATATTTTTTATCTTCTTTTTCTTAGATAAGTCCCTTTAACATTTCATATAATAAGGGCTTGGTGATGATGAACTCCTTTAACTTGACCTTATCTGAGAAGTACTTTATCTGTCCTTCCATTCTAAATGACAGCTTTGCCGGATAGACCAATCTTGGATGTAGGTCCTTGCCTTTCATGACTTGGAATACTCTTTCCAGACTCTTCTTGCCTGGAAGGTCTCTTTTGAGAAATCAACTGATAGTCTGATGGAAACTCCTTCATAGGTGACTGTCCCCTTATCTCTTGCTGCTTCTAGAATTCTCTCCTTATTTTTAATTGTGGCTAATGTAATTATGATGTGCCTTGGTGTGTTCCTCCTTGGTTGCAAATTCTTTGGGACTCTCTGAGCTTCCTGAACTTCCTGGACTTCCTGGAAGTCTATTTCCTTTGCCAGATTGGGGAATTTCTCCATTATTTGTTCAAATAAGTTTTCAATTTCTTGCTCTTCCTCTTCTCCTTCTAGCAACCCTGTAATTCATATGTTGGAATGTTTAAAGATGTCCTGGAGGTTCCTAAGCCTCTCCTCATTTTTTTGAATTCTTGTGTTTTCATTCTTTTCTGTTTGGTTGTTTCTTTCTTCCTCTGGTCCACTCCATTGATTTGAGTCCCAGTTTTCTTCCTATCACTATTGGTTCCCTGTGCGTTTTCTTTCATTTCACTTAGTGTAGCCTTCATTTTTTCATCTAATTTGTGAGCAAAATCAACCAATTCTGTGAGCACCCTGATCACCAAGGCTTTGAACTGTGCATCTGATAGATTGGCTATCTCTTAGTCGCTTAGATGTATTTGCTCTGGGGCTTTGATCTGTTCTTCTTCTTGGGCCATTTCTTTTCTTTTTTCTTTTGGTCTGGTCATGCCTGTTAAGTATGAGGGATGGATCCTTAGGTGTTCACCAAGGTGGGTCAACCCAGTTGCTAGGTTGTGAGGCTGTACATGAGGGTGGGGTCAGAGAGGGAACAATGGTGCTTGCTCTGCTCTCTCTCAGATTTCAGTCCTTTCTGCCACTTCCCACAAGCAAATTGGGCCCTTATGGTGCTGATTCCCAAGTGGGTGGGCTTGTGTACCTTCTAGGAGCCTGTGAGTCTCTCCAACAAACTCTCCTGTGAGTCTGGGAGTCCCTCCCAGCACCTCAACCCCCACGGGTGTTTTCAATCGGTGCTTTTAGGCTTTATTTCCTGGCGGTGGGGCCCTGGGTTGTGCAGTCTGTTTCACACCCCGTTTTTGCCAGGTTTATCTGCGCACAAACGTGTGACCATGGTCAGCCAGCTGCCTTGCACACCTCACTGGGTTTGTCCGTTGCCACCTCATGCCAGGGGTCTGCCAGTCACCACTTTTTCTTTCCGCGACCCCTCTCTTCAGGCTGCTGACTCTGCCCCTCTTACGGTCTGGATGAATGGTTGTCAGAATTCCGTAGTTCAGTTTTCCGTCAGTTCTGTTTTTGTTTGTTTGTTTGTTTCTAAATTTTTGTTGTCCTTAATTTTGGTTGTGCAAAGAGGTACAGTGTGTCTACATACACCTCCATCTTGGCCAGAAGTCTTGATTACCAGTGTTGTGAGCTCTGCGTCTGTTAAGTTAGCTGTCTCTTTATCATTTAGTTGTATTTTTTCTGGAGCTTTGATCTGTTCTTTCATTTGGGCCATATTTTTTTTTGTTTCAACTCTCCAGTTAAGTTGTAAGAGGCAGAGCCTTAGGTATTCATCAGGGTGTGGGAACCAATGTTACTGCGTTGTGGCACTGTATGTGGGGGAGGGTTCCAAAAGGGAACAATGCCACTTGCTCAGCTCTCAACCAGCTTTCTGTCACTTCCTCTGCTACCCAGAAGCAACTTGGGCCCTTCTGGTGCTGATTCCAGGGTGGGTGGGCTTGTGTATATTCTAGGACCCTGTGGGTCTCTCCAACAAACCCTCCTGTGGGGCGGTGAGTTTCTCCCATTACCTCAACTAACCTCCAGTTCTTACAGCCAGAGGTTCTGAGGCTTTATTTCCCTGTGCTGGTTCCATGGGTGGCGTGGTCTGTCTTGCTCCCCAGTTGTTCCTCCCAGTTTATCAGCATGCGCATGTGGAACTGCCCAGTCTGCCAGCCACCACCTTGTCATACATCTTCTCTGCCCTGGCTGCCCAGTTCCACCCCTCCTACTGGTCTGGATGAATGTTTCTTCTTTAACTCCTCAGTTGTCAGATTTCTATGGAGTTCAATTTTCTGGTAGTTCTGGATGGTTGTTGTTTTTTTAAATTTTGTTGTTGTCCTTCTTTTGGTAGTGCAAGGAGGCAGCATGTATCTACCTACACCTCTGTCTTGGCCAGAATCAGTCCATGTGTTTTTTTTTTTTTTTTTTTTTTGAGTGGGACTGATACCACTGAGTCATGATTTAAAGCATAAATAGACTTGGTATTTACTATCTTTAAGTAGTAGACTAACTCTAATCCATGGTTTACTGCCTCAAGGTCCTCCTACTTTCAGAGATAGAGATCATTCTCCATTTCATCAGTTCAGTAGAAAGCTCCTTACAGGCATATTGTACACCATTCCCAAAGGCTTGCTAAAATAATGAATGAATGAATGAATGATGGAGAGAGTTTGTTTGAGGAAGTTAGTGCATCAAGACTTTATGTATCAGATTTTGTGTTTCCTCTCTCTGTAAAAGAGGAACTTTAAGCATCAAGTTCTATTGTTGCCAAACAATTTACAGAATAATAAAACCACAATATGTGAGAACTGGAAAGAACCTCACACATCCTCTGTTCCATTGCAATGAAAAAGCTGAGAACTGAAGAGAAGTGACTTGCCCAAGGTAGCATAGCTAATAAAGGCAAAGCCTATACCCTGTGTTTCTGTCTTTTGTCTTTCAACTAAACCATGTTCTTTTTTTTCCTTTTTTACTTTTTATAGTTCATGAAAAAACATTATTTGCTCCCAAAGTAAACAAAAATCCTATCTATATACTTCAAAATCCATGTGAAGGCATGAAGACATGGGAATTTTTCAAGTGAGACTCATCAAAGTCATTTATTCTTTTACTTAACAAATACTGATTATTTTATGATAGTCATTGATCTACATGCTAAGAATCAGGTGCACAAAGACAGACCATGCCCCTTCCCTCCTGGAACTGGCATTCTCCTTTTTATTCAGAAATAGTTTTATCAATGGCTCTGTCAGTCACTGGCTTTATGACCTGGGGCAAACTTCCTAATCTATCTGAGTCTCTTATTTCCCTGTCTGAATAACAAAGGCAGCACATCCCACTTTGCTTTGTTGCTGGAGAACCGCAAAAGCAATGTCAGTAAGTCATTCGGCAGAGTAGCTGACACAAAATAACAATGTGACCTAGGGTGACCTTCGTTAGTCAACTCTATCAGTTGCCTTCATTTCAACCCTATCATTTTTCTAGCAGATGCATCATGGTGCAAATGTAAACTCTGCCTCGTGCTATTCCTTTCCTGGTTACTGATTTCCCGTCATGCTTCATTTCTGTTCCACAAACACCCCAAGCTCCTTTCTTCAGTGTCTTTGTAACTGACCCTGTGACTGAATATCCAGCCCACCCATCCCCCACCTACCCTGCCTACTGCCTTTATTTTCTGCTTCATTCATTCTTATTTTTTCTGTGTCTTTAATTATCAATTGGCAAGAAGTCCTCACCTAACTACCCAAGCT